>JARHVA010006566.1:102500-440000 GCA_037957365.1 Torreya grandis | reverse complement strand
ATATTTTTTAATAAAAACAATTGACGCCAACACACACACACTAATTTTTTCCATAATGGTTAATCTCACCCTTTTGAAAGGCCTCAAATCCATGTACAAATGATATATATATATATATATATATATATATATATATATATATATATATATATATATATATATATATATATATATATATATATATATATATATATATATCAATGAATCTCAAAAGGAACATCTTTACCAATATTACACAAGGAACAAACCATTATCAATCAACTAAAAAACCACTAACCAATGTTGTAAGATAATAATAAATTATTTATAATAAAATTTTATATATATATATATTATATATATATATATATATATATATATATAGCTTTATAATAATATTTATATACCTTATAATTAAAAATATGTATAATATTATTGCATTATTTTATTATTTATTATATATATAATAAATAATAATATATATTTATTATTTTATGTTATATATATTAAAAATAAAAATATAATATAATATAATATATTAATTTGAATGTAATATTAATATATAATGTTATAATTTCTCTTAATTAATATAGCATCTTAAAAATGAAATGAAGCAACAATTTAGGGGGGAAATCATGATTAAAATTTACATTATGATTTAGTTGATTACTGTAAAAATGATGGAAAAGATGAAGTAGGTTGATGATATGTATCATATAGATGAATAGGTCATAGCAGATGATAGATGTAACATATTTTTACAAGTGGTGGTATTTAAATATTCTTCTTTTGCCATCTTTATCATTGTTATACATTATGTTCTATATTCTCTATGAGCACTTTGTTTTCATATACATAATTCTCTTATGCACACAATGATCAATAAAGTTCTTTAAATTCCACACTTTCTAGGTAATGTAATTCAATTTGCTTAAACATCTATTTTCTATGACCTTTGACTAATTTTTCTTAACAGTTTGAAGAATTAAAATCATTGAGTTATACCAAATTCAATTATTTTAGTTAAGAAATATATGAGTAGCTAAATGATGGGGTACATTAAATGAAAACTTTAAGATATATAGATAAAATTTTAGAAGAAAAAATATTTGGAACATAATTCAATTACCTATGAGCTTTCTAGATCCCACACAACAAGAAACACATTTTTTTAAAATACTACATAAGGTATAAAGTTTCAAATATGTTTACATTTGAAGTTGAAGACCATGGACATATATGTTAGAATGCCAAAAGTAGGAAAACCCCTTGAATAAATTTGTTTATTGATAATAAAAATTATTCTATAGAATTTTTTATATACTACATGAATAATATGATATGCTCATTGCTCTACTTAGTAGATAAAAATATTGAAGAAATTCATGTTGGTAGCCAAGAAGGTGTAGTGTAGATATAAAATAACCTTGTTATATAATTTAGCTGAAGTGTGAAAGTAAGTAATAATAGTTTTTTATTGAAAAATTAGGACTATGAAGCTTGCATGAGGACATGTTTAAATTAGTAATGCTAATTAATTTATTACATTATTGCTAATAATATTTAAAGTAAACTTGTACAACCACCTAATTTAATCCTAAAAACTTGTAGTCATTAAAATATTCATAAAGTGTACAATTAATCATATAAATATTATTGCCAAAACATGTCATATAATAATCCAACATCATTTATCAGTTGATGAATATTGTTATAGGTAGTAATAAGTTTTCTTGAGAGTGAAAAGGCTTATTGACCTACCAAAATTTTCCATATTATGTTTTTTTACAAAAGACATAATGTATACAACTTACCATAATGGAAGGAGGAATTGGCTGCTTGTATATTTATTTGTTGACAATGGGAGCATGAGATGAACATAATAATAATAATAATAATAATAATAATAATAATAATAATAATAATAATAATAATAATAATAATAATAATAATAATAATAATAATAATAATAATAATAATAATAATAATAGATAGATAGATAGATAGATAGATAGATAGATAGATAGATAAAAGTTAATTCTAAGAGCTAAATTTTCCTCAACTCATGAATGACACAAGTGTATAGTTAAAATGGAAATATATAGGAAATAAATAAGTTTGTGTGGGCCTCCTATTAAATAAATTATTACAAAAATGTCCTCCTTGAATGGAAAAATAAAACCAAATTTTGGGATCACATGGGAAATGTGTTATGTTCATCCCCAAGTCCACTGAATCATGGTAAATGAAACTTATTTGTATTAACATGAGCCCCCAAAAATTAGATGATGTAGGAGCATCCAAGGTCTCATGCAATCTTGATAAACCAAAAATATGATTTGGATAGGAAGCAATATATATATATATATATATATATATATATATATATATATATATATATATATATATATATATATATATATGTATGTATGTATATATATGTATGTATATATATGTATATATATATATATATATATATATATGTATGTATGTATATATATATATATGTATGTATGTATATGCATATATATATATATATATATGTATGTATATATATATATATATATATGTATGTATATATATATATATATATATATGTATGTATATATATGTATGTATATATATATATATGTATGTATGTATGTATATATATATATGTGTGTGTGTGTGTGTGTGTGTGTGTGTGTGTGTGTGTGTGTGTGTGTGTGTGTGTGTGTGTGTGTGTGTGTGTGTGTGTGTGTGTGTGTGTATATATATAATGTTAGAAGGTTTACAATAATTTTAGATCATTTCTATAAGTTTGTGGTCATTTTTGGCTTTAAATACTTGCACAACACCAAAAACTAATCTAGATTTATACATCACCACAATTGAGTTACAAATATTGTGATAACTTATAAATTTATAAGAATCATGAAAATGACCTAAGTAACACATTTGTCAATTCAAAGATTACCACCTTGTTATAGATTGGCATGAATAACGACAAAAGCCTTACAATAATGTGAGGTTTTGTAGGGACATTCTTATCATCATTCTAAATTCATCTATCAAAAACTATTTTAGTGCATTATCCTAGTTTGCCTAGAAAATACAAAATATCCTATAAGTGTCATATTACATTGTAGTTCTACAAGAAGCATGTTGACATCATTTGGAACTCAAATGTTAAATTAGTTTATGATACAAAGTCACAGTTTATTTCCACAAAGAATACTTGTTAGGAATCTATGAATGGCTAATTTTTAGCAAGGTGTGATTTTATCAAGTAATCTTTAAATTTGTAATAAACCTTAGTGTTGTGTTATAGAACTTACATGATGTGTTAGATTCATTGGCAATGTATTATGCATTTAATAATTATGATGGATAGTAATATGTTAAAATCACTTACTAATTTTGTCTCTTGGTGATGTATTATTTGTATTTAAATATTTTGGAATTTATGGGTGGCTGAGATCATATTGTAAGTAGATGTATCATCTACCTATGTAAACACATCCCTTTATTTATGAGAGTAAGTCCTTGGGATTTCTTGAGCTAGTTCCTTTGTAGTTAGTGGAAGTATTTTAGAGTATTTTAGAGAAAGTAACAACCTAGATCAATTGAAGTGGATATTTTTCAAGTCATATATCTAAGAGTGTGATAGGATGTAACACATCTCATTATAAAATTTTAGTGATTCCAAAAGTCTCTAATCAACCTATAGCATCCATGCAAGCCATAATTAATCGTTTGAATAAATAAAGCACATTTTTATTTCAATTTATCAAATTATATATATGTTTAGGAATGTAAATCAGTCCATCTGAACATGTGTTAACTATGTGGGATGTGTGATCTAAGGTTGTTACTCATTGGACACCCTAACTGTGACTGCATCACTAGCTAAAAGAGCTTAAATTAAATATAGGTACAAATACTAAAATAATTTGATGATTTAAAACTTTCATTTCAAATGACCCTTGTGGTGCATAATATGTTGTCCAAGATATTCCCTTTAACTATCAAAATATTATGTCCACCAAAAAATGCGAAGATGAGTATTGGCTAATTGATCTACAATGAAATGCCTACAACATAATTACTATTAGGGTTACAAATCTTCTTTTTATATGTTTTACATAAGATTACCTTTAATTCTAGATATTAATGTTTAACTAACTCACCTAACTATGTGGAAAGATGTTAAATATTCATTCAAACTATTATTATTAATTAATTTACCAACAAATTAATCAGCTAATCACCTCCTTATATTTATGTGTGTGTGTGTCTCTCTCTCTATATATATGGCTATCTCTTTGATGGTAGTACATAAAAGAGTCTAGTAATAGTTTTATTTCTAAATTTTATAAAATCATATAGCATACTCCTTTCTTTCATAAATTAATATTCAATAGTTTTAAAAAATTAAAAAATAAAGCAATATATCTAAAGAATCTGAAGATGACATTAATGAAGAGATATATGTTAGTGTTTATAGGGGTTTTGTGTTATCTTGTCAAACACGAGAAATAATAAACCACAATAGTAATAGAAACTTGATGAGAAATGACCATAAAAAGGTTGTAATTAAGAAACATATATCTATATCTGTATATATACACATTTGATAATTTTCAATAATTATACCTATATTCTCTCAACTTTTTATAACTTACATATCTTAGATAAATCTATGTAAAATATACAGATAGATATCATTATAGAGGTACTCACAATTCAATGTGATATAGGTGCCTCGGGAATGATATATATTGATGTATTTTACATAGATTTATCTAAGATATGTATGCTAGTTTAAAAATATATATAAAAAAAATGAAAAAGTATTTTATTTTAGTGGATTGGAATGCCAATGATACAGAGAAGTATAAATAATTTTTGAAATTAGGTTTTTTAAATTGATGAGATAAATAATAAGAAATACCTTTTGTATTGTTGTTCTATGTTATCATCTATGCACTTTATATCTATTATTTGTTCTCTCCAACACATTATTTCCCTCACTATCTTCTTTGCTTGTGATTATTTTTTAAATTTGTATTTATATGCTTTTTTATTTTTTTAACCATCATATCTGTTGTCTTATTTTTTTTTTATAATGTCAATTAAATAAATAAATAAATTCTTTTATTTTAAAGTAAATAAAATTATCACAAAATAAGCATAAAATAAATAAATAATTTTTTTATTTTAAAATAAATAAAATTTTCAAAATAACAAATATTATTCACCTACCATTTATTCCAACATGATAAATAAATAAATAATTTTTTTTTTAAAAGTAAATAAAATTACCACAAATATAAATATAAAATAAATAAATAAATTCTTTTATTTTAAAGTAAATAAAATTACCATTATACCAAATATAATTCACTTATTATATATTCCAACATGATAAATAAATAAATATTTTATTTTATTTTTACAAATATATAAAATTATTATAATAATTAATATAATTACACACAGAGATTTTAAAACATCTATTTTATTTATATCACAAATTAGCATGACAAAGTGACCACCTAATTCATGCTATTGTGGAGGAAATGATATTATACAGTAAATGTGGTAAGGAAAATGTAACTGTGATGAAAGTTCATACTTCCGTTCACCCTGGTTTTTTTGAGTAAAAAGTTTTAAAAAGCCACTTTAGAGACTAAATATGCCAACAATATTCAAATATCATATCCCTATTCCCTCATCTTTTGAGGAATATTAGATTGATAATCATTCATGAATATGCTTTCTGTCACATAAGACGCTTTCTTTTTTTAACTTGTACTGATCACATCAATGTGTATCCATGTCACTGGCTTATGGCAACGAGTGTCTAAGTCAATTCAAGAATTGCTTTATGGCTTACGAATCTCCTTTTTTCATGTTTTGTGTGGCGTATTTTCAAGTGGAATTTTATATATTCATATTCTATGCCTATCCCGCAATGATTATAGAACGTATGTCAAAACTTGTTTGGAAATTTGTGAAATGATTCGTATGCCATATGTGTGTTGTCCAAATGGTTTGATGCCTCTCCAAATCTTTTAAAGGAGTTTGTACCAGGCCACTAAGACCAGGCCTGTCACTTCAAAAATTGTTGACGGAACAGCACTTTTAGGGACATGTTAACTAATTTAGAAATAGCTCTTTTTAATAGAAACATAATATATTTGCAAAAAATTAACTATAATTAATCATGTATTAAATAAAGGGTTGAAAATTACGCCTTCCTATTTTTTTACAGAGTAGACATTTACCGGCTGTTGAAATAATTGACTGTAATATACGCTCTAAACAACAAAGAAGAAGAAACAGGCTACATACCTGTCAATCTCCAGTCATGACTAAAATTCTAATTACTTTAAATAACAGCGAATCAGAAACAAATTATAATAATCATATGACGAACAAGAGAATGCTACCAAAGCCATTAAAAAGGGTAATTTATTTTACTTACTAATAAAACTTGATGCAGAGTGTACGTAAGGTATGTCAAATTACTGTTAAAACAAGGCTTGAGATTTGCTTCAGATCCCATATATGTTTTCGAAAATAAAAACCACAAGAAAAGCCCTAACATTTTATCAAGAATATAACTTGGAATAATTTGTGAGAAGTGAAACAATATTATTAAAATGGGTTAAATTTGTTTCAATGTACAATTTTGTATTTACATTAACTATGTTTTCATTGAAGGCAGGTTGTGTAATGAAGAGCATGATATACAAAAATGTGTCAAATTTATGTTCGAGGAAGGCTATTAAAATGGGTTAAATTTGATTCAAGGAAAAAATTTGTAGTTACATTAACTAGGTTTTTGTTGAAGGTGAGTCACATAATCAAAACGTAGTATAGTAAAGTGCTTCAAATTTTTGCTTAACTAAAGCTACTAACATGTATCAAATTTGATTGAATGCATAGTTTTCTAGCTACATTTATTAGAATAATTGTTTAATCTTATTTGCAGCCTAATATATTTTCATAACTCATTGTCGTGGTTTTATATCCACTTGTTATTTGTTTGATTCTTGGGTAAGTCCATTTACATTTACTTTTGTACCAACCTCTGTTAAAAGAGCTCATTACAAGCCTATGTATTAGGCTATCTTTGTGTCTAATAGTATCATGTATTCTTTCTTCATTCCTATGTTTTATAGTTTATTATGGTTTTAAAGCTCGCAGTTAAGGGAGCCTAGCAAGCAAATCTTGAGAGGGAGTGAGAAGATGAGATATTTTGTCAGGAAGTAGCACCCAGTGAATACTATCTTTCTATGAGAAGATGTGACAAGGAGTGGTATTAAATCAAATAACAAAAAGCCATTTTTTGTTAGTAAAACTTTTTTGTTATTGCTCATGTAACTTTTTAAGTGTCGTAATCACTGAAAGGTGGTATTTGGATGTAAAAAGTGTTGTTTGAGACAACATATTCCTAGCTTTTTCCTAGACCTATCGTAAAGCCTTTATCATACTTTCCTAGCCATTGTGCAGACCACAAACATCTCCAATCAGCTCAAACAAAGTCCTAGAACTGCATTCACATATCCTACCTCATTATGTCCAATAGCTTGCCAGTTGGGCATTAGTGCCATGTTAAGGACACTAAATCTATTTCGCTCTAGTGTCCCCAAGTTAGTACTAATATCCATTTCCCTAACTCTCCCAAATGGATATATTTCAAATGTCTTCCCCTCCTAAGGTTAGCCTAAGCACATTTTACTATCCACACAAGCTATAAATCACTATAAATACAAGACTATTCGACCTCTATCCACTAGATGTAAAATAAATGCAAAAAACCTATTCAAATAAGAAATAAGTTGAGTGAAATCAAGGTTATTAATCCCTATTTTACCATTTTTTTGCATATTATCATCTATAACTACACTAAGTCCATATTTCAAAGATTCTAACCTCAAGGACACTCAAGGCATTAAAGACCACTATCATTATAGCATCCACTTGCACTTGTACCAAGAACTAGGTGGGAGAAATATATTGGGATTGAAACCTCCTCAGAGTATTGGTATGTAGCTAACTCTCTTCATAATGAGGCATTAAGGATGTCCATCCTATCCTACTAATGAATAGACACTTTCAGCTCATGACATACTTATAAGGAGGATTAGGGTTTGCATACTAAATCAGCTATTCTAAGCATAATATATAGTTTCAAATTTTATGCATGCAAGAAAAAAATTCAAAAACACAAGTATAGGTGCTCTTAGAAACTAGGAACATTTTTACAAAAAGGACACTAACACCATTTTAAAGACACTAGAGCCACATAACACTACTATCTAGGTGGAGTGCTACTCTCCAGTAAAAAATCTAACCCAGCGACCCTGTTGATGACACTCAGACATCTCGATAACCTAGTTTTTATCTCCCAAATCTTTATCAACAATTGATTTTTAGATAAGCCTCTATTTACACATATTTAAAATAAGTCAAAATCTATAACAAATTAGTGGTTATTTATTTCAGATTATTTCACTAATTTAGACCACTATGTCCTTTAATCCAACTTATGATTTACACATAGAAATAACCTAAAATATTAAAACATTTGGTGAACCCAACTTACTTTGAATATTGATTCAAACTATTATTTTCATTCTTTAAATTTTTGAGCAATAAATTAGGGCTACATACTTATATTTATTTAATTTTTTGGCATAACCTAGCTCATTAAATTGATTTCATATTATGGTTTCAATTTACTTAAATATAATTTAAACTTATGTATTGTAACCATAAATTCAAAAAACCCTAACCCTGGACACACTTAGGGTTTGTATCTTTTTTCTATTTATACTCAGATTTTACTTCTCAAATATTAGATTTGCTTCCATATTTAATTTTTGCAATCTTTCTTAGATTAGCATTCTTAAAAGGTTCAAAATATGCAAAAACATGTTTTTTTACCTTATAAACTACATTGGTAGAATTTACCAATAGATTTGATGGAATCGATAATCAACAATTACAAAAATTTGTGTCCAAACATATGGATATATAGGATGACTTCATCAATATTCTTTAGGAATAACTCCAAAAGGCAAATAATGGTCATTCTTCAACTCCCCTAATTAATAATGTTATTACACCCCTAGTGAGGCCAACTCAACCAAATTAGCTAGGATAACCTAATATTTTAATTTAACAACAACCAATAAATACAAAAAGAAAAGTAAAATATTAAAAAAAAAGGACTTATGGATGATATATACCAATAGTTTACATGATTCATTTATGATTTATCATATACACATTAGAATATATATCTAATTTATCTATACACGTGTTTCATAGTGTACATGACTCAGTTAAATGACATATACATTACTTATGACATAGACATTTAGATGTAGCATTTTTGGAACTAGAGGCTACCCTTCCTATGTTTGGGCTTGCCTACAATGTATTAATATTATTATCTTTACATAGGTTACATATTTATATGTTCATTCCTTTGATCATATTAAGATAATTACATTTATAACATAATAATTTATCTTATGTATATTTTTTAAAGTCGATATGATTTCAATACTATAGTATAATATGTACAATAATGATATGTATTGATTTTAAATATCGGCCTTTCTTATTCTATGCATCTTCAATGTTTTTATATGTTAAATTACGTGATTAGTGGTTAAGCATTATATTGTGTAGCTCTTACTTTATACGACATTTAATTTTCATTTTATCACTTTGACTCTATGTGATATTGTGTGTTCATTTTTTTAATCTTTCTATGTAATACATTTACGATGTGTGATATTGTATGTTCATCACATGGCTCCTTCATTGTATGACTCTTTTTATGTGACTCTACATGTCATTCGGTGTTCATTTTATTTCTTCTTTTATTTATGACTCTTTCTTTGTGTGTTCATTACATTTTTCATGAATATTAATATTTGTGACGATGTGTGTTTTCATTCTTATTTATATGATTCATTATGTTTGTCAAATCCATGAAATTACATGTGATTATGTGTGGATACACCTAAGATTATTTTTAGTAATTGGAGGAGCCGAACACAAAAATTAGCAGTGCATAGAGAATTTCAATTTCAAAAACAATATTCTTTCTGTTATTCTTATTAATCAATATAGACATAATACAAATATATAGAAATAATTTTTCCTATAATACGGGATTCCCAAATCCATATAAAATATCAACCAAATAATCAGCCAAACACTATATAGGAAATATATTTTTAACATCATATATTCATATAAATACTAACTTATAACTATTTATCTCTTGGTAAATACCCATTTTCACTAATGTAATATATAAAATTCCTGACATTGCCCCTCCAGCCCCTCCCACCCACTAGTTTTACATGATACAAAAACATTCACACTCTTATACATAGTATGATCACCCATTGTAGCATGCCCTATTTGTCTCATGACCTTGATACAAGTAGATCCTCACTCCTCCTATAATTTTATAGGTTTAACACAAACCTTGACATGAATGGGAACTCTTTTATGTACTATTCACCTATTATTAGTTTTATAGATCTCTACCACAAACCCTTTCAAGATTCATGAACTTACATCATGCTTTCTATCATTTTCAATACGTTCTCACATCAGATAATTATGTTTTTAATTTCAAACAAATTATAAATCTTGAACATACATATTATTCTATTCTTATTCTAAAAATTAAATAGTGGAAATGAAAACACACCACATAAAATGTCACCACATCATTGGTGCAACCCCATTGTTGGTGACTAATGAGAGGATGTTGAAAGACCTCCAACCTTTGTGTATCCTTGATCCTCCAGTATCTGATATTTCTTACTCAACTAGTATATTGATGTAGCTCAGGGATATGATTTTATGAGGGAACCCTCTCCACCCCCCACCCCTCCCCCACAATGTGGACATGCTCATCAAATGTTGTGTATGCCTGAAAATGCATCCATGTACAACAAGGGATTTAACTTTGACAACCAACCCACTTACATAGATTTTAATTTTGATGACTTGAACACACTTGACGCAAACAATAACTATTATGACTTTTATTCTTTTAAGAATTTTTTATGTTGGACCTAATAATAATAGAAAACTTTCAACTATAAAATCCCATACTAACCAAATGAATAATATTCAAAATCCAATATAAGATTGGATTTGATGAACTAAATAACATTTTAATTAAAAACTTAATAAAAGGGTTTTGACAAATCTTAATACTAAGTTATTATTTAACTAAAAAACTATTATTAGAAATAAAGCCGACACTTAAGACTTTTGAATTTTATAATGACTAAATAATTTGACTCTAAATAACAACCAAAATTTTAATAAATACTAAACTCACAATTCTAGAAGACCTTTAAACAAAACTAAATGCATTATGGTTTTAGACTTTTAAAACCTATGACTCTTAGACCACTAAACAAATTGAAAGAGGAAACTTAGAATTATGTGACCTTTACTATAGACTCAATAATGCATGAGGGAACTGGTTCAATTTCCTTCCATTTTCACCATCGAGGCAAATATTAATAAATTGCTTGATCTAATGGTGAACCCATAGAGATCAGGCACCATAAAACCATATAGAATAAGCAATTATCAGTCTAAATAGAAACTTTTCCATGTAGAATAAAGATGATTAAAACCACATGAAATGCAAAATAATGGAACACCATTGGAGACCATTGGAAACATGTCATTGTAGGTATAAACTGGTGCTTGTATATTTATTTATTAAAAGACAAATTTAGCAATGAACAAAGCTAACAAAATTTGGGTGGCGTTGAAGTCTCAAGCAAATGTAGAATGAAACTAGATCTGAACAAAATAGAAGGTTTAGATAGGACTGAAAGTGCCAATAAAGATGAAATACTTATGATGATTAACTGATATTTGTTCCATGCAATAACCAAAAATTATTTGATGGTTTTAATAACTAAACAACTTGTAAATCCATATAAGATACACAACCTCTGAGCTAAAAAAATACTTTATCATAAACTACAGGGATCTGCATGGATAAAGTTCAAAACTACTATCCCTCATAAATTTTTTGGATTACATCATAGATAGAATCTGGGACTGATCTAATACCACTGTTAGGAATTGGAAGAGCCAAACATAGAAATTAGTAGTGCACAGATAATTTCAATTTGATAAATAATATTCTTTCTACTATTTTTATTAATCAATATGGACATAATAAAAATATATAAGAATAATGTTTCCTATAAAAAGGAATTCCTAAATCCGTATAAACTCTCAACCAAATAATCAACCAAACACTATATACGAGATAGATTGTTAACACAATATAATCATCTAACTACTAACCTATAACTATGTATCTCTCAATAAATACACACTTTCACTAATGTAAAAGCTAGATTTCCTAATAATTATATACTGAGCTTTTGAAGTCATGATTCACATCACACATTCTTATACTTGTTTTTGATGTTATCATACATAACAATCATCATTTGTATGGTTATTACACATTGCTTATTTAATCTTTAGTATGATGAATATTAATGTGTGCCTTAATATTTTTTATCTATTTGACATGAAGCATGTATGCCTAAGGATACATGTTCAATATTATTTTTAAATGATAACTATATATACGGATACAATGTTTGGTAGGAGAGTGCTTGAATTTTAATTTTCCCATTATACAGTCATCTAGTATGTATTGCATGATGTAGAACTATACTCATCAAATGACGAACTAGTCGAAGATGATTGATGTTGCATTGATGATTTACTACTAATTTATACTATGTTTGATTATATAATATGCTACTATATCTATGTTAATGCTTTTCATTGACCTATTGGATGCTTTTTTCATTAATGGTGCTATTACTAGGGATTATCTGCACTTTAGTCTTCATAGGCATGCAGTGACCTATGTTTCTGGGGTAGAATTTGAGAAATAATTGTAAATCCCCATCCCAAAAATAACTTATAACCAAGTATGTGCTAATTATTGGTTACAAAAGAATACATTTGAAGGGAAAATTAAGAACAGGGTTAAGAAAGTATAGAAATTTATTATTCAGGGTCTTATTTCTTCAATCTGTATAGCTATGTTAAGGCTAGGAGTCCAAATAATTATGGACCTAGTGAATTGGCTCTATGTTTTCCCTAGCACCACCTATGTGCATGAGGAACAGATTAGCCTAATAGATATTATTCTGACTAATGACAAAATTATGGAACTTGGAGAGACTATGAACATGAAGCTAAGGGCACAAATACTATAATTTGATTGAAGGCCTTTTGACGAAAATTTATACATGATTTACTACGTGATGGACATAGTGACAAGGAAAATTATACATGATTTATACACACACATACACATTAAATATGATTATGTACATTGTTATAAATTATGAAGTCAATGTGTGCATGGAAGAACTAAAGTAGATAGTTGTGGGGTAAATAAAAGATTAATATTAGAAACTTCCCTAAACCTAAATATTATTGAATATTTATATTCTTATCGAAGAGATATACAATTTCAAAAACAATTATCTCAATCTAAGTCTATATGCAAAATTTATGACCTTGGTAAGTTAGAATTTAGTTGCATCACATATGCAATTGTTTAGTTCTAACCATTGGGTTGCATTGTCATGAAAATATTTAGATGCAAAAAAAATGGTTACATATGAGATGCAATTGGATGCATAATTTTCATGGATGTAACTTTTGTATATAGACTCAAATTGTGATGATTTATTTTTTAAAATTACATAGCTTTTTGAGTGGAATCCAAATATGCAATAATATTTAGGTTCAGGGAAGTTTTTAATTCATTTTCCTTTTACCCCACAACCTACATATATAGGTAAATAAGGTCTTACACATAATAAATTATTTAACACGCCTTCAATTTTTCATGACTATGAAATAAATATCTATAGATTGAACAACAAAATTCAAGAAGATTTTTATAAGTTTTGTTAAAATTTATCATGTCTATAGGCATCAAATACACAATCTTTCAGATAATATAAGAAGTATTGAAAAAAGAGGATATTATTGGTACTATCTTGATTATACCATAATCTATATACAAGTAACTAAGTAACCTCCCTTGTTTTTTCCTCACTTTTCACATGATAAGTTTTAGAATAAGAAATTACACACTAAATATACAATAGTATAGAGGAATAACTTAGTGCTAAACACCAATACTACTACCTTGAAAATCTTATGAGAATTATACAAATCCAATACTCAGTGCAGATACATCTCAATATAGTCAATAAAATTAGGGATAATTATGGGTTGGAACAAGTTAGATACAAATATTAGGACCCTATGGGAAATCCAAGTGATACCTTAGTAAGCTTAACAAGAAGTTAATTCACATCTCCTATGGTCATAAGAGTTTTGAGCATGATGATATTTTTGCCAGTGTTTAAGATGATTCTAATGTTTATATTTAGATGAGAAAATGTGATATAAAAATGGTGGTGGCACAAAAGATCGAATATGATCCCTCAATCATTATAAAAAAGGTAGCCAAAATCGTAGAGGAGGTAAATAGAGATACAAGCTATCAATGACCTTAGTAGAAATCTCAATCTGCTCCATAGTAAGATCCTTTTCCCTTTCCTAAAAAATAAGGAGCTATCCCAGAAGAATGTGCTACATAAAGTGAAATGGATCCCCAAATATGATAAAATATTCATAAGGGAATCACAATTCCTTAACCTATAACCCTAGTTCAACCTATTGTATCATTTTAAAGGGCATCATATCTTTCATATGGAAAAGTAGTAGTAATTTTTTAGACACCATTTCATCCTTTGAATATAATCTAATAAGTGAGGCTTCCTAAGTATCTATAGAGTTCCTTTGAAGCAATACCATACACCATATCATTACCATCACCTCCAGCATCTCCACTAGTGGAACTTATAATTTTATTTACTCCTCCTCCATCCCCTGTATCTCTCTTAGACATTTCACATTCAACAACTTCTTCCACTTCTAATCGGCCTCCACTTGTTGAAGCCCCTTCATTTTCTATTCCATCCACATTAAGTCAAACCACCACTTTAACTAGAAAACCATTGCTACTTATCAATGGATGTCTATAACTCCTCTAGTTTATCCCAGGTTAATAAAGTATAAGAAAGACCTATAGGTGGTCTATTTGATCATAGAGGTCCCTTATGTGAGGAATCAAAATAAAATAAGGTAGAGGTAGTATCATTGGTATATTATTATAGTAGTGAAGTGTTGAATGGTTATCTAAAAAAGACATAAAACATGAGGAAGTAGAATATTTTGATGAAGCAAATGAAGATGAAACTGATTTATGAGAGACAAAAATATGTGGAGACTTTGTAGAGGTTGAGAAATAAAAGTATTACTTAGTTTCAACTGATTTGTTATCAAAATAAGAAAAAAAGGGTTTAGTTGAAATAATTTAATTAGTAAAGGGTACAGAGCTTGAAAAAATGGAGATAAAGAATACAAACTAGCTCCTTCATAGGGTTAAAATGTGCTTACCAAAGAATAAAATTAGGCCCTTTATAAGGTAGTGTCTTTTCTTACTTATTCCTCTACAATTGTTAATTCTAGTTCTATCAAATTTTCACCTAATAGTTCAACATTTACATCCCTCTTTCCATATTAATAATTTCAAATATATTACTTTAATACCATGTAACTATATTCCAATACTTGTATTTAAAAAACTAGGCTAAAAACTTTTGATTCTTTAATTTGTTCAACCATAACTTCAATAATGAACAAACCCTAGATCCTAAAAGAAAAGTCCATTTTTTATAACTTGGTAAATATTCCATTTTCTATCTTAGGGAACCATCTAAAACATTTTCCTAATTGAAATTATCTATCCCTCAGTCCACTCAAACTAATTATTTCATAATGACTATCTTAAGGACTCTAGGACAAACTAAGTATGTGTTATAAGCCACTCATTATAGAGATATATAGGGATGGCATAGGATAATTTATCAACCTATTCAATTCCTTATTAGAATAAGTACCTCCATGCTTCCAAAACTATTCATCCCACCTCCCACCATGACAAAAACCACATAACCAAAATAATAAGGAGAAATCATTATCCTTTCTTGTGTGAAAGTGTCTCAAGAGTGTCATAAAGACATAATTGTCTTGATCCTCACACAAGTGCCAAAAAAAAACACATACTTTGATAATAAATATGGCATAGTTAAGAAGGTAAGTAATAGAAAATTAGTAAACATGGGAGGGGAGGAAATAATATTGGAGTATAGGGACAATTTATTTCCCTTAGCAAAGAAACAAAACAAGAATCCCAATAAATATAATGAGTATGATGAAATTTTTTATGTTTTTGTGGATTCCATAGGAGAGGCGATAAAATAAATGTATAAGATCCTATAATGATCTATGTAGAGGATTATGTAAACACATATTATTCAAACCCCAAGGGAAATAGTAGATAACATTTAGAGCCCAGAAAAAAGGTTGTATAATATCTTGAATATAGTAAGGGTTTCAAGGGGTGAATCCCAACCTCACTAGGGAAATGTATTAACTTTCTACAACCAATTTATATAATTTTATAAGAGGCTAATTTTTTGGGTATGATATATGAGGTGTGGTGCTTAAAATCATTTGAAATTGATTATTACCCATAAATTTATCTGGGATTTGAACTATGTAATCTATATGAGAGAGTTCCTTTAATTGGAACCAACAAATAAAAGATATATTAGCCTATTTTTTAATCATATAAATAGAGGATATTAAAATTTTGATAGATATGAGGGTTACATGAGTTGTTACATCTAAAAAATAATTGGTGAATAGGATCGATATTAAAGGATTAATTAAGGAAAATGCAAAAAATGAAGGCTGAAGTAGAGGATAATCTATATAAGACTAGTGAAATTTTGTTGCATCTTATCAAGTTTTCAAAAGACAAAGTGACAAAGGTAGAGGCTCTCAAGACTAAATTTAAAGCTTAAAAACTAGATCATAGAAGGGTAATGGATGAATTCACGAGCATATTTATGCCATCTATATTCAATTTTATTATTATCAATGATATGTTTGACATTGCCTATGCCTTATATGATCAACTAAAGGTTGTTGATCAAGCTACTAGCAAAACATAAAGCACATTGTTAGTTGCTCCTAGAAGCACTCAACCTTGATTACATGCTCACATAGTGATGTTTTCCCTAGTTGGGTTTACTTCAATTAATTAATCACATATAAATCATCAGTCTATTTTGGTTAGTACATCAAGTATGAATTCATCCATCTCTTTCAATAATAACAAGTTGACACCATATGATTGTTCTATAATATATCATAGCTATCTTTCTCCATAGATCACCTGGTATTACTACACTACTATTGTCATATGTTGAATCTATTAATATTTACATGCATTTGAATCCTAAGTTACAAGCTTTGGCTTTGCCCAATTAATGAACTTGAATACTATCGAGGAAAAAAACCCAATAGGTGCATAACACACACAAATTCTAAGACAATAATTTCTATTGATACATATTGAATGAATAAAATAATTACATAAATTTTTTTTAAATAAACCTCAACTTGGAATTCAAGCTGACATCCAAAATTTAAAAATCTAAGAAAAACAAAAAACTTGGCCCACTACTTTTAGTAGCTATTATTTTTAGTATGTTTCATGAACAACTCTAAAAAAATCTAAATATCTCCTAAACACTAAATGTAACCTAATGAACAATTTTGAATTGAATTTCATGTATGATTACAAAATATGATAATTCTAAAAAGTGAAAAAAAATATATATAAAAAAATAGTTTCAAATACTTAGATGGTCTCGTATGGCCTTTAAAAAGTTTTGAAAATGTCCCTAAGAAGACAGGAAAGCCTATGGCTGAATTGAATGTTTTGATATGTGTGTTTTGACACAAATGAGAGCTCAAATGGATTTATGGATCAAATTTTATGACCTCTATAATTTTGGACTCTACATCATTCAACTTTGGTTGAAAATAACTCAGCTCCTATGAGTTGTTCTAATTTTACTCCTACCATTTTTTCTTGTCTATCTTCTTCATCTCACATCCTAAAATCTAAGTATTATTTTCATGTTTTAATCCTTCCCACTATATCTAATACTTGTTATATCATCCTTACCTTGTGTTTTTTATCTTCTTATCCATAACATGCACTATCTTTTTTTCTTGTTCTTTGGTACATGTTTATACCAATATACTTATTCATCTTCTTCCCCTTCACCATCTTATCCATGGAAATAAAATAAATATAAAAATTATCTGTGTGTGTGTGTGTGTGTGTGTGTGGACTCTACATCCTTGTGTGTGTGTGTGTGTGTGTGTGGACTCTACATCCTTCAAATCTACTTGAAAATAACTCAACTCCTATGAGTTATTATAATTATACTCCTATAATCTATTTTTGTCAATCTTCTTCATCTCACATCATAAAATTTAGGTATTATCTGCATGTTGTAATCTGTCCCACTATACCAAATACATTTTATAACATCCTTCCCTTGTGTTTGTTGTCTTCTTATCCATAACATGCACTATCTTTTCTTTCTTGTTCTTTGGTACATGTTTCTACCAATCTACTTTTTCATCTTCTTCCCATTCACCATCTTATCCATGGAAATAATATAAATATAAAAACTTAAATACTATATACATATCAAAATTATATGATAAAATCACCTCATAATAATTTTCAATTATTTTATTCATAATTCTACAAGACCAATCTTCTTGTACATAAGATTTTCCTATGTCCCTATTAGAAATATTTTTTTCTTAATGTAAACTATCACTAAATCTCCTTATTCTAACATTTTTTGTTACTTTATATTTTTCATTAATTTCCAGTAGATTATTTCTCGTTTCTTGAAATTATTGTATATGTTCTGCAAATGCTTCTACATCATCACTAACTCATTCTGCCATTACTAACTACACTAAATATAAAAACATCCATAGGATTTATCCTATAAATAATTTGAAATGATAATTTTAATATTGATAGATTCACTAAAATATTATATGAAAATTCATCTTGTGGTAAATACAAGTCCCATTATTTGGGTTTCTCTCGAACTATGCATCTCAACAAATTTTCTAATCTCCGTTTACAACTTTTGTCTATCCATTTGTTTGTAGATGGTATGCACCACTTAATTATAACTTAGTTCTCATTTTACTTCACAAATTACTCAAAAAGTAACTTATTATTTTTCATGTCCCTATCTGATATAATTTTTTTTGAAACATTATGCAATCTCACATCCTTAAAAAAAATTATGCAACTCTAGTGACATCAGTAGTTTTTTTTATGTGCAATAAAATGAACCATCTTTAAAAACATGTCTACAATAAAAAAATTCAATCATTATCTCTTTGTGTGTTTTTTAATCCAAACAAAAATTCCATGCTCAAATTTGTTCATGGTCCTCTTGGATCTAGTAGTGACGTGCACAACCTTGAATTCTATGCATGTCCTTTAGCCACCTGGCATATATTTCATATTGAAACATATCTAGAGTCACATTATTTTCATGTTTTTCTAAAAATACTTCTCATCCAAAAAATATATTGTCTTTGTATTTCCAAAATGTCCATTCAATCCACTACTATGAAACTCTCTTATAATATTGTCACTTAGAGACCCTACTAGAACACATAATTATTTCCCCTTAAGACATAACCATCATGTATAAGGTACTCATCGTAAATATTACTTGTCTCAATGTTAATGGATTATTTAATTTCTCAATTATATTTTCTAAATCTATACTAGTATCATATATTTCCAACCACTTCACTCACCATAGTAGTTAACAACCCCACTCGTCTGATCAAAACATCAACTATCTTGTTCTATTTTTCTGATTTATACCTAACAACAAAAGTATATCCATTCAAGAAAGACAACCACATTGTAATTATACCATTTATATTCTTTTGATTTTTAACATACTTCAATGCCTCATGATCTATAAATAGGGAAAACTCCTTAGGCACCAAGTAATGCCTCCAATGTCTTAATTCTTGGTTTATGGCATAAAATTAAACATCATATTTAAAATACTTATTTCTTACCTCATTAAATTTCTCACTAAAATATGCTATTGGCTTTCCTTATTTACTCAACATAGCATCAATTCCCACATGTGACACATCACAATCAACCTCAAACACTTCTTTCAAATCTGGTAATGATAAAATGAGTTTTTTTTATAATATTCTTTTTCTAAAACTCAAAGCTTAATGTGGTTTATCTTGTCCACACAAATTATTTTTCTCTCATGAAATTTTTTATTATTACAACAATACTACTAAATTTTTTAATGTACTTTCTATGAAAATTTGCTAAACTATGGAAACTTATTAGTTCTATAAGGATATTTTAAATAGAACACTCAACAATTATTTTACTTTTTATTCATCCATTATTACACCATGTGCTTAAACTAAAAAGTCCAAACATACCAAATTATTTTTCATAAACTTGCACTTGTTCAAATTTTTATAGAGTTCATCCTTCCTTAGAAAATCTAATACCATTATTAAATTCCTTAAGTTTTCTTATTTAACCTTAATAAATATCAAAATATCATCAAAATAAACCACCATAAACAACCAATGTAAACTCATATCACCATGTTCATTACCCTCATAGATGCTTCGTTTGCATTAGATAATCTGAATTTCCTCACCATCCATTCATATAATCCACCCCTAATCTTTAATTTTGTTTTCTATTCATATCCTTCACAAATCTGAATCTGATAGTATCCATTCCTTAGATCAATCTTGGTAAAGTATTTTGCTCCTAAAAGTACATCAATCATATCATCTAAACAAGGTGTAAGAAATATTTACTTGATGGTAATTTTATTTATTTATCTACTATCCACACACATCCTCTACCATCCATATTTATTCTATGTTAGTAATGTTGGTGTTGCACATAGACTCATACTCTCCCTTACTACACCCTTTCTCACTAATTTAATAAGATGTTTATTCAATTTTGCATATTATGTTGGACTCATCCTAGAAGTTACTTGATTGGGTATAACTTATACTACAATCAAATAAATATGATGTTGAATGTCTCTCTTTGGTGGTAAACCCTCTATTAATTAATCAAGTATAACATTTGCATATTATTTCTACTGCTTTTGTTGGTATTTTCACCACTTATGTGTCTTCTTTCCTTGCCTACTAATGCATAAAAACAACCTACCATATTCATGTATTTGATAAATTATTTCGTGGATAACATTCATTCTACATGTCCTTATTCTTTAATAGGTAATAAAATTACCTTTATACGACCTTTCTACAAAGTATGTGTGTTATTTGCTCTATCGTGAAGTATCTTTCTATCAAATTGTCATGGCCTTCCCAATTACAATTGCATGCATCTGTTGGTATAATAACACACCATATTTCATTCCTGTAATTTTTTCCTATATAAAACTTTATTAAAAAGCTTTTATTTAATGTAACTTCATTACCCTTATTAAACCATTAAATTTAATAAGGATAGGGATGTTTTTCACATTGCAATCCTATTTTCTCAATCATGTCTTAAGAAAACTATATTTTCATAACTACCACCATCTATAATTAATTTTCATATCTTAGCTCCTAAATTAGACCTTATTTTAAAAATATTTATGTATAGTCATGCATCGCCACATTATTTATTTTTCACCTATTTTTTTCTTGGAACAATCATTATTCTCCTCATGAAGAGAATTTTGGCAATATCTATTGTTGCATCTTCTATATTTTGCTCTTTTATCTTAGCCTCAATTAAATTAAATCTTGCATAATCCTCTTACCTCTTTTACTAATATTGATAGTGTGGACACTAGAATACTCCATGTCCTTCTTCTGCACATTAATAATAAACTTAAGACATGCATTGATTTGGAAACCATCCTCTAGCACCACCATAGCCTCATCCTCTCTAAAATCCTTTTCCTCTTTGGTATTAAGACTCTTATATATTATCTTCCTATCTTTCTACATCATGTGATGATTCTCATATGGTGGGATTAATCCCAAGTATAGTGGTATTAAATCCACCTCATCCCCTTATTGGATAGGATTTTTCTCTTCTTGGTATAATACTATATGATCTTCTAAAATTTTGTCTATTTTGTTTTTCTTCTCACTTCAAATCTAATTGATAAGTGTCATCCATGAAAATTATTATATGCATCCTCAATTCATCTTGAATACAGAAGTTTGAACCAAGTACATAACTTGAAATCGTCTATTATTATGTTTCATCATGCTCCACCCATATGGAAATATTGTAAAACTCATATGTATGATCTTTTATACTATTATACTATTTTTATAAATTATGAAATCTTTTGTATAGGGTTTGTGGATAATCCATAAGTATAAATTTCCCCCTCAGCTTCCTATCGATATTTTCCCATGAGTTGACCTTATCTTTACCTTTTCTTTATATCTTTCTTTAGGTGATCCCACCAAATCATTGCATGACCCTTCAATTTTGTACATACAAATTATAATTTCTTGTCTTCTCTTAGATTTTTCCATTGGAAAAACATCTCCATTCTATTTACCCAGTCTATCAACTCCTTTCATTTTAAACTTCCTCCATTATTTTGAGCATAATACTTTATTCATTCATTCCTTTTGCATAAATACTTAACCATCATCTCTTACATTGATGGAGTTTTTTCATGGTGTTCCTCCTCTTTTGGAATTTTATCTTCATGATCTATTTCATCCTTTATGTCATCTTTTTCTATCCTTTGCCTTTGATTTATGATAATCATCATTAATTATTTCACTTGCCTCTATACTCTTGCATATTCTTGTTCATTCGATAAATTCTTCCTTATCTTCTCACCATATCCTACAACTCTGAGAACTGAACTTACTCTAATACCAAATGATGGACCCAAATACTATCAAGAGGAAAAACACCCAATAAACACAGTACAAATTAATTATAAAATAATAATTTGTATTTATTTGTATTGAATGAATAAAATAATTACATGCAACAGCATAAATAAACCTCAACTCATAATTGAATTGACATGCAAAATTCAAAAATATAATAAAATAAATAAACTTGACTTGCTATTTTTAGTAGCTATTATTTTAAGTATTTTTTGCATGTAATCTTGAGTAGATCCAAAAATATACTCATATCTCATAAAATCTAAACTTAACATAATGGAAAATTTTGAATTTAATTTCATGTTTGGTTATAAATATACATTAATTCTAAAAATAGAAAAATATCCAAATCTGAACTTTCCATATCTCAACTCCATTCTAAATTCTAATAAGAATTTTATGGCTCAAAATTAGAACCAATTGAATATACAATTATATCTAATTCTTGCTCCACCTAACCATGAACTGAATGCTTTTAATAATCTGTGTTTGAACCTAATAAACAAAATTAGAACTAGCCTTTGATACTAGTTAATATTTATACTACCTAGGTAGTAATTATTATTATGAAAAAATATAAATAGATTATATCTAATAAATGCTACAAAAGTTGAGCAATGAGTTCATAAGCATGCCTAAATGAATGAGAAGCACCATGGGATAGAGGAATGATAATAATTTTGAATATCATCGGTACAAAATACCTTTTAATAGATCTAGGAACAATACATAACAACATCCACTTAGTAAAATATTTGTAATAAACATCTCAGGAGCAACACTACCTAATTACTGGTGATTCCAAAATACATCTATGCATTGTGATTTTGACTATATAGAGTTCTACATTATTTTTTATATATTTCATAAGGAAATAGATAGGTATAAAGGATTTTAAAATCATCTATATCCACCTCCTTCCACTCCTCCATGACCTTACAACAAAGTGATGGTTTTTGATTCATATGATTTCCCCTTCCCAGTTGAATATGAGATTGAAATGAAGAAAATATATATGAAATCAATGCATTTCAGTAGTTTTAGAGAAATAATTACAACTTGAGGAATAAATAGTATGTTATAACTTTGATGCCTCTAAATAATAGTTATACTACTCCTCTAGATCCTATGGATAATAAGAATCCACTTGCTATAAAAGAAAATGATCAACAACAAAGTGCACATCCATAAATCAAAATTATATACAATATAGTCAAGGATATAATTAATATTAAGGCAAATATGATTATTCCCAAAGTAACTCAGATTATTAAATAAAGATAATTATTTCTCAAGGCCTTGACAGGGAGACCATCCACTAATAAATCAAAGGATTCTCACACCAACATGGCCATTTACAAATATAAGTCTAAGGTGCCACCTTTTTTATTAATTATTAGAACTTTTGGTAAGAATATGCATAAATTTTTTATTGAGTGGGGTACCTCCACCAATCTAATGCCCACAACTATATGCAAGAAACTAGATTTGACCCTAGACAAATCTAAAAATCTGTCCTACAATTAGACATGCTTTCAGTACCATGTGTTGGGGATTTGACAAATGTACACATAAAACTTGCCTTTGACCCATATGTAAAATAATACATATACATTATGGTCATTGACCTTCCAAAAGCTTATGGTTTGTTGATGAGTCATGATTGGTCAAAGACACTAAATGTGTACATGGAAATGGACCTATCACATATGTGGCTACCATATAATTAAGTAGACGATCAAATATAAGTGGATTGAGGACCAAAAATGAGGAACCTAATTATGTATTATAATTCCAACAATGGAAAGGTTTAATTTTCATCCCCACATGAAGATGCTTACACATTCACCACAAAGTAGCAACCTCATGAGTAATAATGTATAGGTCCTTCAAAACTATGGAGCTTAAACTTTAACGATGTTATATTATAGTAAGGTTCTAGAATTTTCATAGTTTTGATCAACCCATATAGAAAAAATATCTAGATACATACAAACTACAATTCCCTTGCATTGATAACCAAAAAAAGTATGGAAATCTGATAATGAATTTTCTAGCAACTTCAACTACTAACTTAACACCACTCTATTAATCTAAAATGTATAATTTTATGTGGAGTTGGTTCCTTGTACTTTTATCCTAGACAACATGTAAAAATTATAGGTATTTAAATATAATAAGTAGATTATATATTTTATGATTAATTATGGATCCATTGAATCTCAAATAATAGATGAGAATTATTACAAACATATGAACTCAGGAGACATAGGATAATAAGGCATCTTATAGTTCAAATAGAATCATATACTTATAAGAATGATATCATCCAAGCGATATTTTGTCACGGATCCAAAATCTCAAAACTAGTAGTCCAAAGATAGCGAATCAAATTTCACTAAAGAAAATTTGGGAACCAATTAACATCCTCAGTATGTCGACATTGTCATGAGTTGCACTAACAGTAAAAAATAGATGTTGAAATAGATACTAATAGAATACAAGGACATAATAGCTTAGACATATGAATACCTAAAAATATTTGATCCCAACATCATCATATATAATATCCATTTGAGCTAAAGCACAATCCCTTAAAGAAATGTCAAAGACCATTAAATACTATATTATAACCCCTCATTCAAATATATGTTCATAAACAATTAGATGGTAAGATTATATTTCTAATTTGGCATTCCACCTGGGTTGCCAACTTAGTGCTCATAAAAAAATGGGGAAATCATGTTGTGCATTTATTTCAATAATCTAAATAGATAATTATAAAAGGATAACTATCCTTTATACTCCTTGGATGAGGTAATCCATTTTGTCAGTGGGTTTGACATGTTTTACTTTCTAGATGGATTTTCAAGCTACAATAAAGTGTTGGTAGAAGAAGAATATATAAATAATACCACTTTTACCAACAAATGGGGAACCTTTTCATATAAAGAGACATCTTTTTACCTAATTAATATAGGATCAATATTCCAACATGCCATGGACTATGCTTTTTAGGGATTTGTTGGTAAGTGCATCATCATCTACATAGATGACTTCACAGTATTTTCATAGAAAAGATCTGATTATGCAGATCATCTACAAAATATAATTGATATATTTAAGAGATATCAAATATCAATAAATCTAAATAAGAACATTTTTTGAGTTATAGAAGGTAAATTTTTAGGCCACATCATTACTAAATATGGGATTTACATGGACCTAGAGTGACTTAAATCCATTTAAAAAATTACACCTCCTAATAGGAACAAATAATTTAAGTCTTTTTTTGGTAAGATAATTTTTTTTATAAAATTCATTTATAGATTTGTAGAGATTGTCAAGCCACTAAGTGCAATGTTGAAGTAAGAAACATAAATAGAATGGATAACTGAAGCCAAGAAGGCATTTTGGGATATTAATACTATTATTTCTCAAGCTCTAATTTTTATTATCCCTAATTTTACTAAATATTTATTTCTCTATTCATTTGATTTAGATTATACTATAGTAGAATTACTCATACAAAAGGTAGATGATAGTGAACATCCAATCATCTTCATGAGTAATAACTTAAAATATGCAAAGTTGAATTATTAGATGATAGATAAGAAGATGCATTCCTTAATCAAGGTATTAAATAAATTCAATAATTAAATACTTATGAAAAATTTATATACCATTCTTATAGATCTAGTTGTCTAACTCATGCTCAGCCAAAATGAATTAAGAGAAATAAGAGGTAAATGGATACAGAAAATACAATAATTTGACATTGAAATCAAACCCAAAAAGATGATGTGAGGCTTAGATATCATCCATATCATGATTAAGATAGACCCACATATTCGCATTGAGTAAATCAATGAAACATAGGTAGATGTTCATGATTATTAAACTCATATCATCCATTACTTACTCATAGGTACATGTCTTTTTGAGTTTAAACAAAAATATAAAAGGTGAGCCATCAAGATCAATTCATCTCATTACATGACTAAAAAAGGGGTCTTGTACAAAAAAATATGAAGGCATATATTTAAGGTGTGTTTCAAGAGAATTCGTAGACATCTTAGACAATTTGCATCAAAAATAGATAGTGGACATTTTTTAGGCAAGTTAACAACTCATAAGATCTTATTAATGGGATAATATTTCCCTATAGTTTTTATATATACACATAATAATTTTAGGCCATGCCATGATTGCCAAATATTTTGAAAAAGGGAAGCACACACCACCATACCCCTAAAACTAGTCATTCAGGGATAACCCTTTGTTCAATGGGGTTTCCACATAATTTGAGTGATTAATCCAAACTATTAATTAGGGCATAAATTTATTTTGATAATCATTAATTATTGTACCTTAAGGATAAAGGTTGTGTCTACCAATAATTCTAGAACCCAAGATGAGATCAAGTTCCTAGAAGAAAACATACTAACTTGATTTGGGACTCTTATCTCTTTGGTCGGTAATAATGATCCAACATTTCAATTAGTTGAGTTTATAGAATGGACCCATGATAACTAGATTACAATCAAGTTTTAATAAATATATTATTCACAAGGGAATGAATTTAATGAGTTTAATAACAAAAACCTAGTGGATGCCAGTAGGAAATCAACATAAGACAAACCTAAGGAATGATACCTATTATTGAAGTATTCAATATGGGTAGACAAAACAAGACATAAGAAATCCCTCAAGGATTCACCTTTCTTTCTAGTGTATGGATAATAGCAATTTTTTTCCATCAATCTTAAATTACCAATGTATCATTTCATTCTAAAGTACATTAGAGAAGATGAAAAAAACTAGTTCATGTTACTCAACATAATCTATATGTAAGATGCATGAACTAAACCATTGTATTACTTTAGTAAGCACCAAGACATTATCAAAAGATAGTTTGACAAAATATATAAAATCAAGGATTTCAAGATTTCACAATTTTGTGATTTTATGGGATAAATAAAATGAAAATAAAGGACAAAATGAGAAGTTCATGCCTTTATGGATTGGGCCATATCAAATATCAGAAATATTAGGTAACAATGTTTTTCATCTAAACTATCTCTAAGGTAATGTCCTTGATTTTATAGTAAATGGGTAGTTTTTGAATAAAAATTTCATGGTGTCTCTAGCTATAAATGCTTCTAAATGACTGTGAATTCCACCATAGAGCTAGGAATAGACTAGGTTTGTTACTTTCTAGAGTAGGTTTCTTATTTTCTTCCATGTATTTCCTTAGATAGATTTCCTAATTTCCTATTTTAATATTTTTTGGTATTTCCTAAATTAGTTTCCTATTTTCAGCATTTACTTTCATAGTTAGTATTTTTGCTTTGTAGACTAATTGTTTATCTTTAAAATAGTCCAATCAATTTCTTATTATAGAACCATGAAAAAACCTAACAAAAGATATGGGATGACTAAAGAAGTACACACCTGGTATTCACCAAGATTTATTCTTATAGTGCATGAGAGATCATAAATTATGGTATGTGTTATGATTTGAATCAAGTTCTTATTTGAATTGAATATGTTCACCAGGTCACCAGGTATACGAATTTTGATATGATATGCTCGTGTAAATATTATTTTAAAAAAAATCATTTTTGAAGATCAATTTTACTATTACATGTTAATGTTTGAATGACATATAATAAACATTGAAATGGATATATGTTGATAGGGAAATATTGATGAATATAAGTTCTATTATATGTTCACCCAGTCAATGGTTATTCGCAACCCTTCTTCCATATTTATTTTTTAAACAACAATAATAATTCAAATTTAAGAAAAGTGTGATTCAAGTAATCTATGCATTGGCTATGGATGCCTAGTTGGTAGTAGATCAATGCTTTGAATAGAATAAGAGGTCTCATTTTTGGGGTTATGGATGTCTAGATGGTAGCAAAGAAATGCCTAAGATTCCCTTATTGTTGCTTATAAAAATAGAAATAAAAATGAAACCTACAGTGTTTATCTAGATCCCTATCATAAAGTCTCAGAACAAGAGCTAAATGAATTCCACAAAATCACACATAGATCCTTAGAGTGGAAAAGGTTAGTATGTTATATGAGGAAGTTGGATTTTCTTTTGGTTATCTAATCTATTTATTCTTTTCTATAAATAATGGGGTTTTGTTATAATACATTAACTAAGATTATAGGTTATCAAATACTCAAGATTTTTTCCCCACTAAGTTACCATTTGTTGTACCCCAACACCGCATTTCAAATTTTCAAATAGGGGGATGTTATTATCAAAACATATTCATGGTCTAGATGAACTCGAGAATTATAAATATTGAATTTATATATGCAACCAAATGTTATTTGAAGTTTAATTTCACATTTTTGAATAAATTTTAAATCATGGTCATGGTATGAAAATTTATTTATGTATCTGCTTTGATTTTATTTCAAAATATTACTATAGGACTGAATTTTTAAGATTTGATTGACTAACGTAACTAATAAATTTGTATGCTAGTCCATCTCCATTTTTTAATGTGTCCATGATTATTTTTGGGACTTATGTATTCCATATTTGGTCATTCAAAAAATTCTACTATGAATTTTATAAGTTTCATTGATTCTAAAGTTATGAAGCCATGGTTTATTGAGAACTTATGAATAAACTCCATGAGCCATCCATATGTCAATACCATGGTTGCATGTAGTATATAGTGTAAAAATCAAGCCTATTTTCTTTTCCAACTCTTTAGATTAATAAGTACCATTCATGTGTCAACATCACATCACCATGGAAGTTTGTAAATAAGTAAATGAATGTATAACATAAAAGTTTTAAAGGGAACCTCTAGATTCCTATGATCATTCCATGTGGCATGATCTATTTTATGTGGATAATAGTAAACCATAGTACATGGAATTACCTTCTAAGTTTTTTGAATCAGTTTAGACCATCCATGTGTCTTCATCTCAGAATCCTAGAGCTTGACCGTCAAAGATATACATTATTTTTTATTTCCATGAAATATTGAGAGTCATCTATGTGGTGTGATCTTAGAATCCTAGATCCTTACAGACTAAGTATAACACCAAAATATCTAACACTTTAGATTAATGAGAATAGTCCATGTGGCATGATCTCATCAACTCAAATCCTATTAGTATAATAAAACTATCAATATCATATATTATCTATGACATCAAAAGGTTTACATGTGGCATGATATCATAAACCTAGATCTCAATATAATAATTTATAAGGTTAAGGCAACTACAAAGCTCTTAATTCACATAGATTGTCTACACGTCATCATCACTATAAGTTAAAACCCACTAAATAGAGTACATAATTAGTTTGAGAAGAGCCTCCAAAACCCCCAAATTATAACACATTGAATGATCATGTTTATTCAATGCCTACCAAGAAATACATAGTATTTGGCCAAAAGATCCTTGAGTCCTAGTTTTCAGGCCAAATAACATAATATCATTAACTCAAGACTTTTAAGGGGTATGAAGCAAGAATTTAAAACCAAATATTCTAGATAAATGATATTGTGACAAGTGTCACAGTGATAGAGAATCATAGCCTAAATGTGAATGTAAAATCTAACATCTAGACTATAAACTAATCAATGGGATGTAGACACCTATATTAAGGTGGTGAGTAAGCAGTAATGGAGAATACAAAGTAGCTACCTAGAAGAAGGTATTTACCAAAGCTCATGAGAAAATTTAAATTGAAATTGGAGATGAAATTAAAATTCATTGATGTATTAATTATGTATGAAATAGGCATTCAAGACTCAATATTTCAAAAATATATGAAAAATTATAAACACATCAAGTCAACATTTGAATCAATATAACAAGTTAAAACTATGAATTTAAGTTACTTAGTTATTAAAAGCCCTAGCTTTTTCCCTAGCGAGTCTATAAGTATCTTTTATTTAATTTACAAAATATTTTTGTGCTTCAAAATATATAAATAGCATCCTAATAACAATAAATTCAACCTCTTTCTTCCTAAACCATCATAGGTAGAATTTAATATCTAGATACATTATTTGACAAGGGAGTGGTTGAATTTTAATTTCATGATTACACAGTCATCTAGGATGCAATGCACAACTTAGATCCATATTCAACTGACATATCTCCAAAAGAGGTATTTTAAAAAATTATTTAAAATATATAAATTCACATAAAATATTAATTATGACATTAATTTTCAAACCCTCTCCAAATACATTATAAAAATAGAATGAGATACTCGCATAAAATTAACAATTTTCCCAACAAACTAAAACCTAGATTTGATAATTTCTACATGGTAACTTTTGAATCTTTTAATTTTATTGAAATATGATTTATAAAAAAAATATATTATGTGAAAACATAAAAATATCCAGCCACACACCTATACAAATCTGAAATTCAAAGCTCCACATAACTACAACAAAGAGGTTATTCCCAATGCCCTAGATTTGGTATTTTTTGCACCAAATTACTTAAAACTTCTCACAATTATGAAAGGTGGAAGCTTGGAATTAAATATATTATAAAAATAATGATATAAATAACTTATAAATTAAACCAACACAACTTAAGACAAAAATTTAAATAAAATAACACCAAAAGGCACTTGAAATTATGAGAAACAACTCAGCAAAACTTGCATACACAATACCAATAAGTTCCCATGGAATATCTAGTTGAGATGGAATTATTAAATAAGATGGGATACATCCTATTAATCTTAATTTAAATGTATTTTATTTCATATATCTCCTCAACCAAATAATTTCATCCTTAGATGCAGAATTTAACTATAAAGTCCAAGAATTTGTTGAAATGGCCAAAAGCTCCCAACCAATGAGGCTGCCTATCTTAAATAAAATTTGCGGAATAAATACCATTATATATAAATTAAAAAATGTATAAAATTTTTATAAACTAAATATGAAATGGGTAATATAATTTTTTCTTATTCTATCTCCAAGCATACGCAAAAAAAACTTTCAATATTCATCATCCAAGATAGGCCTTCTAATGACAGTCATAGCTTCAATAAAATTAGGCTCTCTCTAAAATCATCAATTAGTAACTACCACATTAAAATTTTGTAACATATTTTACCATATATTTTTTATGTTAAGTATTTTCTTTCTAGAATTAGTTATTGTAACTCCCCCATATGCATGTTAACAAAAAAATCTGCTAAAGAATCTATTAATAATTGACTGCCAATTAATTCTAGAGATTACAAACCTCATAATAAAAACTCCCATGCCCCTCCTTGGTAAAATAATCAAAACTAATAATATTTTATTAATTACTTGGCCCTTTTTATCAAAAATAAGAAATATTAAATATTTGATGTCTAAACAACAAATATTAAATAAAATTATTTTTCTTTATCCTTCTCTATACTCATAATATTGGAATGAGAATTTTTTCCATAATAATAAATTAATTATAAAAGTACATGATATTCCTCCCTTCCCAAAATTGTTTCCCCAACAGATATTATAAACCATGATGCTTAAGAATCATCGTGCTAATTTGATGAATCAAATTGTAATGCCCATGTATAATCAATCATATACCTAGTAAGTGAAACAACTCCTATCAAAGAGCACTGAAAGATATACTTGAACCCTAACATTGAAAACATCTTTGTATAAATCATGTAATTTGATTACATTTTTAAAAAATAACTTGACCTCATGAGAATAAATATCAAATAAATGTGCATGACTCGCAATTTCATAAATGCAAACGTTCAGAAGATTCATGATGCAATGCATTATTATACTTTTCAATCTTTGACTTGGATAAAGTAATGAAAATCTAATTTTACTAACTCCTCTAATCTTAATGTTATCATATCCTGAATCAATCTCAATAAATATTCACCATGCTTTTTTGGGACCAATCTGATAAGGGCTAGACATTGGAATCTTTGTTTGGCCCTTGATGTAACCCTCTTAATGAACTTTTGATTTTGAAAATTAGAACTAAAATGTTTCTATTGTTGAAACTTGTCCAACTTATTGATACCTCAACCTAGTACAAATATTCTTTATCTTTTTTCCTTCTATCTTTTGTTGAAACCAATCAATTGCAGAAACAGTCTTGTTACTAATCTCAATACCTATGTAAAGTCTCCTAAATTTTCCCAAAATGGTACAAATTGCATAACTTATGTAAGGACTATTAGTTCTTCCAAACTTTGTATGTGTGATACAAATTATAAAATCATCTTTACTAATTGAAAATATTTCATGAATTGGTTGGTAGAACTAAACCTTTTCCAATTTGAAATATGTATATTTGAGTTTCTCTAAACTGTGCACAATGTTGTAATGAAGTGCCTCCAAATAAATCATGAAGTTCCCATTAAAATTATTTTTGACTTCTAGAAATTCTCCTATATGCATCGTAGGAAGGAGAAAAAACATATAACTTGATTCCAAATGTGTGATATACAAAATCTCCATATTTTTATGTGGTCTTTGGAATAAATTACTAAACATCGTAATACACATATTCATAAAATTTTGAAATTTGACATGATGTTTACCTTGCTTATGTCTATAAATATCACCTCAATCCCATGTTTGAATGTGTAATCATCTTTGGTAAATATGGTATATGGGTTTTCATAAATCAAAATGCTTCTCATGATTGAAATAAGATTCTCCTCTCTTAAAATTAATACGAATTTCTTTCTTCAAAAAGAGATTATTTCCACATAATACAACCCATCACATATGGAACACATCATGCCAACACTCGGAATTGAAAAATAAAATAAGTAAACTATTATTTACCTATTAAGTATATCATTTATTACACATGGAATATGACATCATGAATTTCCATTTTAGACCATAGCTTTAATAATTATTCTCTTTGTCCACATATCAAATTTGAGGACAACTAGAATAATGAGTTTGTTTACCTAGTTTTTGATATGATCCCTTACCATTATTAAATAGGAGGTGACATCCTTTTGTTAATTAAATTTTACTCATAATATAAAAACACTTATCCTTTTAATCAATAACAATATTTCCTTTATTCTCATTTGTAGTCAATTTGGACTTCATTCTTGTCCAATTACATGGTATGATGGAACTATTTGCAATAATTGTATCAGTCTTAAAGAATCCACCTTTTATAGATCTCAAAATATCACTAAGATACCATAACCTTTTGTACAAACAATATTCATCTTGAGAGAAATATTTTATGTGTCTTTCAGTAAGAACCATAACTTTCACCTTTTCCCCATGTTTATAGTGCTTTCCATGATGACCAAAATATTGAAAAAACATAGTGTAAAGTAAATTTATGTGATTGCCATATCTTTCATATTTTAAATTATACTTAAATAATGGTAAAAAAATTTACCACATTCTTCATTTATGAGGTTAAGGAAACTAACCTTTTTTGGTCCTTAGTGGATTATATAATCAATCACTTCAACTTGTAGCCCAAAATTTATTTTCCTTACCATATCCTTCTGAGCTTCGCAAGCATGATGTAGATTTACACCCAATTATCTCCTACACACATGATTTTCATGACACATTAAATAAATATTTTATTTAATTTTATGTCTCTTTTAAGATGAGTTATTACCATCTTATTTTCTTTAGCAGTTCTTGACCAATCATCACAAAAACATTGATTCCTCATTACATCCTCTACTCTTGTATGCAATGTAGTAAGTTTCCTTTCAACAATAGTATTATCCACTTAAATTTAAATAACAAGTGTATTAAATAAATAATTGGATTTCATACTCTAAAGCATATTTTAACTCTTTCATCCTTCTTATGGTAATTTCCACAATGACAACAATTTTTTAATAATAAATTGTCAAGCATCAAATCTCTACTAGTATTATACAAATTTTACCATAAGCTATAATAATGAATATAATCAACTTTATTACCATTAGTTATTGATCTAAATTTTTTTTCAAGATTAAAACCAACATTAGTATCCCATGAGGAAGTTTTCTCATGTGCATGTATCCCAATATGGTCATTCTAAAACTCCTCATAAATTAGTTGATTCTAGACATTCCATTCATTTTCATAGGAATGACCTAAATGTATGTCTTCATTTTTTTATGATTCTAGTACCAAAAATTTATCGACATGATGACAAAAAATATTTTCCTCACCCTAAAGTGTACAAATATTATGTAAATCACCCTTATGTATAATGGATTAAATCTTTTGAAGATTCATGGGTGAGTTCTGAACAAGAATAACTTTATCACTTATGCATTCATCAAGTGATACTTCATCCTTGACTTCATTAAGTTGATTATTTTGATGATCTATAATATCATAAGTCATTAAATTATCAAATTTCATACCTCCTAACTACATTTTAGATTCATCTAATTTTTTATTCCTTTCACTTTGTTGAAAATATGATTTTTATTTATGATCCACTATCACAATATCTTCCTTGGACTTGTGTGGTTCTAATGTATCCAAAACCTCTTCTAGTTATATGAAATTGTTTTATGGTAGCCTCTTCTTTGTTCCAACATTTGTGACTTGCTTCCTAAGGTTCTTTGTACTAGAAGGGAATTTTATTTACCATGATTTCATTTATGGTATCATCCTCCTCTATAGGGTTGAGAGTAAATTAAGTCTATGTTTTTTTATCCAATCCTGAGAATATATATTATTACTATCATCAAAGGTAGGAACATTTAATTAATTTACTTTCTATTACAACCCTACTTTCTCATCAATTATACTTGCATTAAAGTTTATTTATCTAGTAATTATTCTTACAATGATTTAGATATAATTAATAAAGGTAATTCTATTTTTTAAAGTTTCATATTTACCATGGTATTCTTCAAAATATTTATCAATACTCTTAATGGGAGGGGCCACAGGTTTGTTTTCATCTTTAGGTAAAATTATAGGCATAGATGGATTATGTATGGAGTTGATCATAGATTGGTTATTTGTATAGTTACTACCTTATCCTTGATATAATTTTTTTAGATATGGATTTTTCAAAATTTGACATTGAAATAATTGTGCCAAAATATTCACCAAATTATCATGTCCCTAAATATGCTTAGCTAGAGTCCTAAAGAATAATAAACCTTTCTCTCCATCTATCCACTTACTATTTCCTTATAATTATCCCATGTATTCCTTATTATTTTTTTCCTATGATTTCTATGGTTTTTCATGATCTCTATTGGTATCTAATTTCTCTTTCACTAGGAATCATCAACATAAATATTAACCCCACAGACTGGCAAAATTAGAGCTTTGATACCATAGACATATCCCCAAAAGAGATATTATTAAAAATTACTGAAAATAAAAAAATGGACATAAAATATGAATCATAAAAATAATTTCAAACCCTCTCCAATTATTTTATAAAATTATAAAGATATACTCGCATAAATTTAACAATTTCCTCCACAAACTAGAACTCAGATTTGACTATTTTTAGATATTAACTTCTAAACTATTTGTACTATTTAAATATGATTTTTAAACATGTGATATTATATTAAAACATAAAAATATATATCCTCACACCTATATAAATATTAAATTCAAATATCCATAAAACTATAACAAATAGGTTGCTCTTAATGCCTCAAATTTGGTAATTTTGGCATGAAATTACTTAAAATTTCCCACATATCTAAAAGGTGGCATCTTGTAACTTTATATAATATAAAATTAATTTTATAAATCAATTATAAATGAAACAAATATGACAAAAAAAACATGTAAGTCATACTACATCAAAATAAAACTAAAATATGCAAACAACTCACCAAAACCTACATACACAGTACCAATTAGCTCCATTACAATCTCTATATAAGATCTCCTTATATAATAAAAAGGGATATTTATTATGAATCTTTAAATAAATTGGGTTTTTTATAATAAAATCCTAATTTTAAGGTTTTTATCCTCATATGCATAATTAAATTGCAAACTTCAATAACTTATAGAAATGGCCTAAAGATCCCAACCAATGAAGCCACCTATCTTATATAAAAGTTGGGGGAAAAATAACAACATCCTAAAAGGTAAAAAGATATAAACTTTACATATCCTAATTATGATATGGGTAATATAAAATTTCCATATTCTATTTCTAGAGTTTAAGAATGGGTAATGGAAATATTCCATATTTGTCATCCAAGATAGACCAACTAATGATAGTCATAGTTTCCATCAAATTAGGAAATTTCTAGAATAATCCTTTAATAAATACACCACTAATGTGTTATGATATATTTCATCATAAACTTTCTATACTAAATATTCTCTTTCTAAAATCATTGATTGTAACTCCCCCATATGCAAGTTATCATAAAAATTGCCAAATAATTTACTAATAATTGACTACCAACTAATCCTAGAGGTTTCAAACCTACTCTTAAGAATTCCCACACCCTTCCTTCAAATAATACTCACAAATAATAATGTTTTATTAATTACTTGGCCCCTTCTCTCGAAATATAAAATAAAGAACATTTTAGGTATAAATAATCAATATTAAATAAAGTTATTTTCCTTTCTCTTCTAAACCCAAAGATAATATAGGAATGATCATTTTGTCCATAATAATAAATTAATTAAAAAATAAATATGATAGTAGCACAATACTAGCTTGTTGAATATGATCAATGATACATTGATGATTTACAACCAATTAAACTATGTGATCATAATGTTTCTACTAAATCCGAGGTAATGCCTTATATTGACCTACTATGTGTTTTTAATTAATTATGATATTATTAAGGGTTTTGTACACTTTAGGTTTCATAATCATGTAATGGCCTACATTTCTGGGGGACAATTTGAGAAATAACTACAAAATCCATTCATATAAGTAATTTATGACTAAGTACCTACTAAATTTTGGCTAGAATATGATATAGTCGAAGGAAAACTTTACAAGTGGCTTAATAAAGGAGAGAAATTGATTATTCGGGGTGTTGTTTCATCAATCCCCATATATAATTTGAGATTAGGATTATGAATAATTATGGCCCTAATGGTCAAGCTTTACATTTTTCTTAGCATTGCCTATGTGCATGAGGAATTGGCACTGATACTATATATTATTATGAATAATAAAAAAATTATGGAACTTGGATATATTATCAGTATGACGCCAAGGGTGAAAATATTTCAATTTTATTATAAGAGTTTTGATTTGAATTTCTCCATGATGTCCTATGTGATGGACATAATGATACAAATAATGCACATAAATCATGGGCATCTTTGGGAACCATTTATTGAATATGTTAAGAATAAGGTTTTTGATGATTTCTCCATGTTGCATGTTTATAGGTTCAGGGATGAAATCAAAATAATTTTAAAGGATATATATCCTTATATTATCAATCAATCTATGGGTGTGATATGCCTAGGACTTAAGATAATATAAGAAGTATTGAGAAGAGATGGGATTATTGATACTATCTTGATTGTACCATAATATAGATAGAATGAACTAGGGCACCACCCTTATGTCTGACTCACTTTATCCATGATAATGTGGTAGAAGAAGAAATTGCACACCAAATATACAATAGTATAGATGAATACCTTGGTATTAAACACCAATACTAATATCATAAAACTTCTCTCAACATTACGCAAGTCTAGTATTCAGTGAGGAGACATCTCAATAAATTTTGTAAAATTAGGTGTCATTACGATATTAAAAAAATAAGATTCAGAGACTGAGACCCTAAGGGGAAATTCATGCAATACATCATCGATCATGCTAACAAGGGAGTTTGCATCTCCTATGGTCATAACAATTTTGAGCATGGTGAGATTTTAATCAATGCTTATAATAATTCTAAGATTTATATTCGAATGAGGATTCATGATATTCCAATGGTGGTGGATCTAAAGATAAAATATAATCCTTGAATCAATAGAGATGAGGCATACAGAATCATAGAGAAGGTGAATAAATCCATAAGCTATCAATGGTCTTAATAATAATCTCAATACCCTCCATAACAATAGCCTATATCTTCTCATCAACAACAATAAGCTGTCTTAGAATATGTTGCTACCCAAATGGAAATGTATCCTAATATAATTAATAGTATTCTTGAGGGAATTTCAAGGCCTCAACCAATAGCCCAGTTCAACTTACTATAATAATTGAAAGGGCATAATCTCCTTTAGATGTAAAACTAGATACAATTTATTTAACACAATTACCTAATATGAATAAAATATAACATGTGATTCTTTTTATGTATTTTCATCACACCTTTGAATAAATATCATCCATCAAAGTATTCCCATTTACCTCCACCATCTCCACTAGTGAAACTTGTAGTTTTATTGCCTCATCATCCATCCCCTATAACTCTCCTTTCCTTTTCACCTTACACAACTTCCATTTATACTCCACATACATCTATTGAATATCCTTAATTTTTTGTTTAATTCTTATTTGGTTGAACCCCTATTTCAATTGGACCACCCGTAGTTACTTATCAAAAGACATCTACATCTCCTCCAGTTTCTCTCAAGATTACTCAACAAGAAGAAATACCTGCTAGTGGTCTGTTTGATCTTAGAGTTCCCCTATGATATGAAATAAGAGAAGAGAAGGTACATGTAGTGTCATTGGTATATTATGATAGTAGTGAATGGGAGAAATGGTTGTTTGAAGAAGACATGAAAACTAAGGAAGCAAAAAAATGATAAATTAGATGAAGATGAAACTAATTCAAGAGAGATAAAAATATGTGGATATTTTAAATAGGTTTATAAAGAAAAGGCTAGCTAAGTTGAAATTGTTTTATTATAAAAATAAAAACATAAGGGTAAAGTTGAAACAATTGACTTAATAGAAGATACAAATCTTGAGGAAATTGGAGAGAATGAAGACAAAATAGCTCCTTCACATAATTAAAATGTTCTTACTAAATAACAAAACAAATCCATACATAAGGTAATGTCTTCTCTTACTTCTACAATTATGAATACTAGTTAAATCAATTTTACACCTACTAGTTCAACTATTCCATACATCTGATGATATGAATCATTTTATAAATATTGTTTAAATACCCAGTCATTATATTATAATACTTGTGTTGGTTACCAAATTTTCACTACAAAATTTGTGCCCTTTCCATGAGATTTTAGTTCTCGAGAGTTTCAATGTTACCACCTATCTACAAGTGCCTGCATAGGTCATCTAAATCTTACTTCCACAATCAAGTTATGAAGATCTCGTAAACTTGGTTTTAAATAACTTTTGAAGATTTCATGTTTTTGGTAAGTTTTGGTTGTAGGGTTCATAGTAAAAAAAATTAAGCTAGGATGAATATAAAATGACTAAGTATTTCAAAAATATTATGTTCAAGTCACCTTGTGGAGGTTAGTGTAAATATTCAGTGAAAAGGCAATGTCAAAATGTAATGTTCAAACATGTAAATTATAATTTGTATTTGAAGGATTACATCTTGTGGTCATATTAATAAAAGTGTTTGAAATTTATAAACTTCCTTGTATCATTGTTTTAAATAGGTATTGACTTATTAATAAAGGCACGACAAAGTTTCTAAAGGAGAATGAAACTTTACATATTATCAAATTGAAAATTACAAAGGGTGTTCAAAGTTATTCCACCCATAAGGAAACCCATGCCATAATTTTAAATCTATGTGGAAAATTAAAAAAATCTAAGAGGCAAAGTTTTAAAAAAGGAAATTAAATCATCAACTTAGGGTTGGTGGAGATCCATGGTGTAAGTACAAGACTACTTTGCAAATTCAAAATTGTAATATGCAGTCTAATCTCCCAAGTCCACAATAGAAAATTTCAAGTGAAAGACAAATTTTGAAATTATAATTTGAAATATGTAGTCCCATATCCAAAACCCATAGGTAAATGTAAGGATAAAAGTATTAAGGGTGTCTTCATGGGGCATAGTGGAGATATAACATAGATAATGAAGTTCAAAATTCAAGTTTGTATTTTTCAAATTGCATTTGAATTCCTAAAGTTCTCAATAATGAAGATGTTGACCACATGGAAGGAGTAAAGGTAGGGCTTAAATACTTGATAAGGAAAGAATAATAAAATACAAGTTTTATATCACAAATTATAACATATAGTTCAAACTCTGAAACCCTCAGATGTGAAAAGGGCACAAGGTTAAAAACATTTATTGAAAAGTAGATTTTATTGTGTCTTTAATGGGTGTAATTGAAACTTGAGAGAGACGAATATGCCAAGTTTGGGTTTAATCTATCTCCACATTGTGTTAAAATGGAATTATTATATGATGGAATCTATTCCTTAATGATAGGTTAGATAAACTTAGTTTGATTTAATATTAGCACAAAATTTTGTCCATAACTTTTTAAAATAGTTTCATTACATTGCTAACAATATTTTTTGTTGTGTATATTGATGTGGTGCACTGATACAATCATTTGATCCTAGTAAGTATCTCTAACTGAGATTGATTGAAAATGAAGGCTACCCAAGATGTTGCAGTTGCTATAGTTGAGGTTGGCTAGCTCTAAATCTAGTAACATTGCTTACATGAGAGGAAAGTTACCTTCATGAATTAATCTTCCTATTTTAATTTCTCTACCATTTGTAGTATGTCAAAGGTGGCTCTCTTTATAATTTTCTTACGAAGCTAGCACAAGAAGGGAAATATTGTACCCCAACAAAGTTATATTTTTTTTACTAGATATGTTTCATGTGCATTATCAGAGATTCATTCAAAAAATATCATTCATCAACATGTCAAAATCTATAACGTTCTAATAGATTTAGAATTAAAAATAATATATGAGAGTCCACTGGTGCTTTGTGATTTTGATTTGATAGTTCTTCTCTCCTCATCCCATACATGCTAGCTTAGTCATCATGACATTACATAAACAGAGTTTCATTTTGTAACTCCTTGTTGGATGGCCCTAGAGATTGTTTAAGAAATGCATAGACTACAATGATATGAAATGGAAGTTGATATGTGATCCTTTGGATGTCTTATATTGGAGCTATTAACATTAAGAATACCCTATGAAGTATTATTAGATAATTATTTTAATCATTATTTACATATGGAGTAGCATCCACACCTTCCTCAAGAGCTTGATAAATATTTATCAAAATCAAAGGATGAGTTTCTTGAAAGAATAGGAATTTGGCATAGAGAGATGATATTTTTCAACAAAAGAAGAAGTTGCAATCTATGAAGATCTGTAAAAAAGATGCAACTTTGTGATTTGAAAATTAGAATCAAATATTTACCACCTATCAAGCAGTGAAATAAATAAATTCAAAGAGTCCACAACATAAATTTTTAGTGGAGATGCAAAAATTCATTTGTAATTGAAAATTATAATATGCATCCCAATTTTCAAGACCCACCACATACACATCATGCTAAAGGTAGCAAAATTTTTGAGTGGAACTACAACATCAAATTGAAAATTTCAAATTTACCATTTACAAATGTACAGTAGACTTCTAGAATATTGCCAACTTATAAAGTTTCACTTGGACCTTGAAATCCCACTAGGCCAAAAAGGCGTAAACTTATAGTTGGGTTTCAAAATACTGTAAAAGGAAAATTAAAGTGAAAAATACACAAAGCATTATTAGGTTTGGTAGTAAAATGTGAAAATCAAAAAAATTTCATTGACCTCAAAGGATAAAAAGGTAAAAACTTGAGCTAATTATGATTTCCAATATTTGGCTAATGTCAAAGAGCTCCATGGATGAGAAAATTGTTGTAGGAGTTTTGAAACCAAAGTGGTCCAATGGAACTTTGTTTTTCAAATGGCCATGGATCCCATGTTGCCTCCATTATAGTTGGAGCAATCTGATGAAATCATGAAAAAACTAGGGGCATCCTTTGGCTTGTACAAAGAGGAAGGTAGCCATCATTTACAGACTTCCAATTGGGTAAACGATTAGTTAAAGATAGGGCAAGACATTTTCACAAGAAGACAAGAATTGTTTTTGATCCCGAGAGGAATATTCTCCCTCAATCCCAAATACATCAATATTTCCAGCCAATCATATCAAAGTTCATTTGAAATTTCATCATAACATGGACAAGCAGTTACCAATATAATTTATTTGCAAAGTATGAGATTCCAAGCATGATCAAGGGCATCTTAGAGGAATATTTTGGGTGAGAGATTTGTAAAATTAAAGAGGGTTTATACTCTTTACAAGGTTGTTGGCTTTCTTAGGTTTTAAGATTTTTAACTTACAAATATCTCCTCTATAAAGACATTTTTGTTAGGATTTTGGTTTTATATCAAGATCCTTGTTGTGTGTTTTATCTCTCTTAATAAGGTGATCATAGCTATATAGTCATTAGAAAAATTTGAGAGCATGTATATGTCACCACTTTTTTAGAGAAAATCCATTATGCATTTACCCATGTTAACATTATGAACATTTATGTATGTAAGATTTAGTTTTATGTTAATGGAAAACTCTATGAATTATGTTGTATCTTTATAATGAAATACAACAATACATTATTCATGCTCTATTGATTGGGTATTTAGTTTTATGTCACTCAACGGTAGTCATTTTGGCCATAGACTTAGGTTATAAATTCCTTTCTATATTTTGATTTAGAAATGTGTTGTTGATAGTTTTTTAAGGACATCCTGGACTTATGGAGTTGATAGGAGAAAGTAATTGAAGCTTTATTTACAATATATGCATTGGGGTTTTGGGGATCATTTGAATGTTTGCATTACATTGTCATCAATGAATGCAAATAATTCTTGATAATTTTCTTAGCTTTTGTTTGAGTCTTTTACATTTTGAAATAAATGATAGTATGGATGTTGAAGGAGATCCCTATATTTAAATAAACCACCACACTTTTATATCTACCTAATATGTCCTACCTACTCTACCCATGCAAGTAACACATTTTATTGAGTATCTTGATTGTATTTCCCCACAAATTCATGAATGTTGAAACTATAAAATATGTCTATAATTTATCCCTTAAAGAATAGAATTTTCATCTTCTATTTGGTTCTTGATTTTAAAATGTTTCTATAGAGATTAAGGTTGTAATAATATTTCCATTTATCTTTAGTAGTTTTTGTCTGATTTAAGAGCATTTACCTAGTTTGTGTGTCAACTCTTCTTAAGTGGATTGAACAAGTTCAGATATGCTCTTATTAGATTTATGTGTGCCAATAATTCCCTAGAGATTGAAATTTAGTATCCCTCCATGTTAACAAGCTACTCCATAGGTCCTCTCACCATGGTTCAAGCAGAGCTAGAAGTAGCAAGGAACTAACCATATCCTTTATTAGTGTTTTATAGTCATTGTCTATGTTTAGTCCATACATATGCTAAACCTTTCATTGGCTATAATGACATAATCCAAGTTTATCATCTATGTTTGTCATGTTCTTAATTTTGTAAGGATAAATGCAAGAGGTGTACAACTAAGAATTAATACGCGATTGGCACTATTATCAGGGAACAATCCTTGGCACTTATGTTGTTGGGGACTCTTGTAGAGAGAAATTATTTTTTAATGTTATCAAGTTATATGTCTTGAAAGATTTGATCAATTTACCTCTATTGAGTTCTTGTAAAGAACTGGTTATTCGTTCATGTTTTAAAGTGATTCACCGTTTTGAACATGAATCTAAATTTTTCAGTATATTTATTCTTATATCTCGTCACTAATTACAATAAAGTTTAATTTCAGATTATATCACTTTAAGTTGATGATTTATTATATTCTAAAAGTTTTCTTCTAGTGGTGAATCCAATATTCTATTTGGTTTTAAGTAAGATTAGTGCCCATTTTTAATTCTTTCATTTTTAAGTGTTTTCTTGTTTACAAAGCTAGAAGCACAGAGATCCTCCTTCAAAGGTGACTCATCAAAGAAACTTGTCTCTAAGTTAGGTGTTCATCATAGAAGAAAGAGAAAAATTTGGAGTCTAATTGAAGGAAAAAGTGATAATGTAAACGAGTGTTTAGACTATCAAAACTACAGTACACCTGAATTCTTATTTATTAAATATCTTTTAGTTGAGGATTATCATAGCTATCCTAATAACTCAAAGCCTTATATATTTACTACCCATCACCTTATCAATCAGTTTATACTATAATGATTGATCCCCCAAGTCCACCTTGCTCACCCCCTCATAGCCCTTCACCATCTAATCTTGAGCCCATCATTATACCATCTATGAGGCATAGAGATCAGGATGAGAATGAATGTATTGCATTAAATATTCCTAGATTTATACCTACTAAATTTGATGAAATGGAGGGTTACCCTAGTGATTTTCCAAACGAGGTAAGGAACCACCTGCTTAGGTTTTAGTGGAATATTGTAATGACTAGTGATCAACATTTGAGGTATTTTCACATTATCATTGAATATTATGAGGTTGAGCATGAGGATGTTTACATTAAGATATTTATACACACATTTGAATAAGATGCATGTGAGTGGTTCAATTACCTTCCCCTTATATGCATATATTCATGAGAATAAATGAAGAATGTTTTCAAAATTCAATATGGTGATAGAATTGATCTTAGGATCCTTCTTACAGAATTTGAAAACATAAAGAAGAACACTAATGAGTGTGTGTAGGATTTCAATACAAATTTCAATAAGACTATCATGAGGCTACCTTAAAATATTAGGCCTAGTGATACTATGCACTTGATTAAATATTATGATGCCCTTGATAAGAAGGTTACATAATACTTGAGAGATGAGGCTCTTACAACCCTAAGGTTGACATTCAATATGCCCATCCACATTGAAAATAACTTAAAGGATACGGGTAAACCTTTGAAAAAAATGGTTGATGTAAAGTTAGTTAATCCCAAAAAAAACTCAGTCTAATAAGATAACCAACCTTGAGGAGACTATGAAAACTTTGGCCTCTACTATCAAGGAAATGGCATACAAGTTGGCCAGATCTAAGAAGGGGATCCCTCATGGATAGTATAGTTAGAAGATAACTCAAAATCAAAATCAATAACAAGGGAAACCCTCTTTCCATAGTTGAGATAGTGATAGAGGGAAGATACCAACCCATAATGATAGAAATCAAAACAGAGGAGTTGAGAAAGAAGTTCCTAATCTATTGAATGCCAAGGTTAATGCTATAGATTGTGATATTGACATTATTTGGTGTGATATGTGATTCCTCCCCCATCCTTCTTGTGATACTTATAAACAAATTGATGAATATGTAGAGTAACATGAATTTTTGTTTGAAGATGAAGAGATTTTTATGTTTGATTATCAAATCTACCAAACCAAATTATCTGCCTCCACAAAATTACTTAGTGCTACCATCATTGATCAATTTTGGATTGTAGTCAAAAAGGTATGTGTCCCAAATTGTAATTTTGTTTGTGATGCTAACATGAAACAATCATATGAACTACCCATTCATGATTTCAAATTATTAGGATTAATGATGATTTAAAAATATGATTGGGGAATTCCTTTAGTTTAGGACAAATAGCCGTTAATTAACCCTTCATTTTCCTAAGAGAAAGAGTACAGTCTAAGAAGAAAGTAACAAGGTTAGGGGATACACATAAGAAAGTTAAGAAAACTAAATAAGTCCCTATTCCTTCCGAACTAGTACCTAATTCCCAAATTATCAAACAAATAGCTGTTCCATCCTTTTTTATCTAGTATTCATAACGGTACAAATGATGTGAGAATAAACCCACCCTTGAAAAGTGTTGTTAGGAAAGCTATTTCATCCCATTATTTTCCAACATTGACTATAGTGATTGTACTCTAGTTTATGGTGTTTTTACCCTTCCTACAAATACTCCACTTCTTTAGTAAAACATGTGTGACATGTCCCAAGTATTGAGTCAATTGAAAATCACTTTGCCACTTATTGAGTTGTTATGAATACCTAAACATAGGAAGAGGGCATTTCAATATTTGGATTTTATCAAGAATATAGCTATCAATGAAATTACACTACCCCCAATACTCCTAAATGATGATGAAGAATCAAATGAGTTTAGTGAACTAGATCTAAAGGTTTATTTGAGGATTGCATTCATAGAAAGTCAATTAGATGTTGACCCTTTTTACACTACCTTGTTGAAAAATTGTTTGATTGTTCACAATTGTATGTTTGATTTTGGATCCTCTTGCAATGTGATTCCCCTCTATTTCTTTAATGAGATTGAAGTGAAAATAACATCTACTTTTGGAAAATTTTATGCCATGGATTCACAAGAGGTACTAGTTGTTGGACAAGTTAAAGGATTGGTAGTGTATTTGGAAGTTCATCTAGGTAAGTTTATCAATATGGATGTGGTAGTTGTGGATTGTCCTCCCAAGTGGGGGATATTGTTGTATAATAAATTGGGCTGCTAGCATGGGTGGTAGTGCGTAGATGGATATTTCTTGTGCCATTATTCATTTGGAGGCTAAAATAGTCTAATTTCATAGAGAGACTAAGATGTTGCATGTACTTAAATATCTAAAATGAGCTCTAAATGAGGTCTTGTACACTAATATATAAATGGGTAGATTCATAAGGAATGTAGATATTATTGAATATTCTAATGTTCTTCATCTAGGTTTGATAAAATAAGTGATGATGTTTGGAAAATGTCTTTTGATGGGGCTTATTCCAAACATGTAAATGGAGTTGGGGTTGTCTTTTATGACCCCAATAAAAAATATTTTGTGTTTTCTTTCAAATTGTATTGTAAGTGTACTAATAACACTTCTAAGTATGAGGCACTCTTGCTTAGTTTGAGAGTTACCTGAGAACATGGAATTACAAGTCTGATTGTAAAGGGTGATTTTGAGTTAGTGGTTATAATGAAAACTATCTACTTGAAATACACAGGCTACACTAAACTTTTTTAGCAAACTTTTAATTTATAAGTAGGAAGCCTCAAGTGGCAGGCATAAAACATTCATTTTGAAAATTTGTTTCTTTTTCACACAAAATATCACTTTGAAACTTCAACAATTTCATTATAGTGGAGTAATGTGTATATCAACCCGAACAGGATTCGAACCAGAAAACTAATTCTTCCATAATAGCAAAAATCAATACGGATTGAAGAACTCTTCGTAGCTCTTATACAGAGAAAACTAAAGATAGAGCTTGAAATATTCACAATGAAAACAAGTGGAGGAGAGAGAGCAGCATTTCGTTGGTTTTAACACTTTTTAAGTGTCCAGCATCACATTGGGATGGCCGAAGTTACCAATAATTTGTTGGGGCAGCCCAAAAATTATAACAATGTATTTGAAAATCTACGGCCCAGCCAATATTGAAATACCCAGCATTATGATAAACCAACCGATCAAACAATGTATCTCATACAAAACACAGTCCAGCAATGATACATATGGCGAATGAATAAATAGGAATATTACTGTTTGGTTTTTAAGTTATTGAACGCCCCAACATAGTATAAACAATACAATGTGGTGGCTCAACCAACATGGAACGCCCATCATTATGCTTAAAACCAGTACAATTAAAATGTTCTCGTCAAAGTAACAACGCCCAACAGAATGAACTTGAAGCAAAATGACAACACCCAATAGAAGATATACGAACCAGCAGGAATTTGAAATGCCCAACAACAGCTCAAAAGAATATATGGAAAATAATATCTTTTGTGACACACTTTTATTAATAAAATAGAAAGACTTACATCTCAGTTCATCTACCAATTGCAAATCTTCTTCTCTTGTGCCCCCTGCTCTCCCTCTTCTTCAAACCATATCCCCTATTTTTCTTCTTTTAACACACACACCCAAATGCATACAAAAAAAAGATGTTGTTCCTAACATAGTTAATGTGTTTAAACCTAGGTTAGGCACAATAGTCAAGCCAAAATGCAAAAAAATAGACTTCTAAGATAAGGAGATTCCAAACAACTAACTACACACCCTACAGGCTATTTTTTTACAGGCTTAAAAAAATATTAAGAAAAATAAATTTTCAAAATGCAAAAACAAAATGGAGGGAAAATAAAACAACTAACTCTTAGAGTGATGCTCCTGCATCATTCTTCCAACCAGCAGAAGAAGTGTTCTTCACTTGTTTTTCTGCATCACTTCATCTATACTTGTGCCCAGCTTAAGGATATCATCTGTAGTCAACCATGTTGCATCTTCAGCTGGTAGATTCTTCCACTTAGATACTAGAAGTATTTTTTGTTTCTTGTCTTTTTAACTACTTTCTTCTCTAAAATACTCTCAATTTCTTTTGGCACTTCCTTTGGTAGTTGTTGCTCCTATTGGATAACGTTATCTACCTCTATTTCAGTTTCTTGGTCTAGTTGTCCTTCATCCTTGTATGGATATAAATCTACAATATTAAAAATTGGAGAGATTCCAATCCCCTTTGGCAGTTCTATTTCATATGCATTATTTGAAAACTTCCTTATTACCTTGCATGGTCCTATTTTCTTTACCTTCAGCTTGTTGTATTCTTTATTTGGAAACCTCTCTTTTCTGAGATGAGCAAGAACAAGGTCTCCAATATTGAAACTGACCTCTCTTCTCTTTTGATCTAACCTTAGCTTGTACTTGATGGTGTTTTCTTCAAGTTTCTTCTTTACTTGTTCATGCAAATTTTGCATGGCATTGGCAAACTCTTCCGCATCAGCACTCCTTATCTCCATGTTGCTTAGATTTCTTGACTCATACACGCCTCTTGGATGCATTCCATACATGATTTGAAATGGGCTCAATCCTGTACTTCTGTTAGGAGAATCATTATAGGCAAATTCAGCTTGTGCAAGTGCAAGATCCCATTTTTTCGGATGCATACTTACCAGGCTTCTCAAGATGTTTCCCAAGCTCCTATTGATAACCTCTGTTTGGCCATCTGTTTGGGGATGATAGGCTGAAATAAAACTTATTTGTCTTCCCAATTTATTCCATAAGGTTCTCCAAAAATGTCCAACAAATTTGGTGTCCCTGTCAGAAATAATACTTCCAGGCAATCCATGCAATCTAAGAATATCTTGGAAGAATAGATTAGCTATGTGAGTACATCACTTGTTTTGAAACATGGAGTAAAGTGAGCCATATTTGAAAACCTATCTACCACAACAAATATGGAATCATGGCCTTTTTGAGTTCTTGGCAAACCAAGTACAAAATCCATGCTTATTGAATCCCAAAACCTATTTGGAATGGGTAGTGGCTGGTACAAACCTGTGTTTTGACTGCTTCCCTTAGCATATTGGCATATTTTACAACTTTCAAAAAAATTCTTAACATCATTACTCATACCTGACCAATAGTAGTGAGCATTCAATTGTGCTAATGTCTTGTTCTGCCCAAAATGTCCTGATAAGCTGCCACTATGTTTTTCCTTCAACAAATTCTCCCTCATGGAACTCTTGGGAATGCAAAGCTGGATGCCTCTGAACAGTAGACCCTCTTGGACCATGAAATCTATCCAAGGACTTCTTTCAACCCCCACTGGATTCATGCAAGCTTCATACAGTTCCTTGAAGTCTGGATCTTCCTTATATAGCTCCTTCAAATCTTCAAATCCCACAATACTTACTTGAGACTCTTGTATGATCAGATTTCTCTTGCTTAAGGCATCTACAACCTTGTTAGATTGTCCTTTCTTGTGTTTAATATTGAATTTGAAACTTTGTAAAAATTCAATCCATTTGACATGCTTTTGATTCAACTTATTCTGATTGCTAATGAACTGTAAAGCATAATTGTCAGTGAATAAAAAAAATTCTTTAGGCAAAAGATAATGCCTCCACTTCTTCAAAGCTCATAAAATAGCATAGAATTCTTGATCATAAGCTAAATATTTCTTCTTAGCATCACTTAAATTCTCACTAAAATATGCTATAGGCTTCCCATCTTGACTTAAAACAGTGCCTATTGCAGTTCCACTAGCATCACATTCTACTTGAAAAAGCTTATTAAAATCAGGCAAGGTCAAGATTGGCTCTTCAGTTACCTTCTTTTTCACCAATCTGAAACTCTTATCAGCAGCCTCAGTCCAACAAAAAATTCTTTTATCACCCTTGATTGTATCTATCATTGGAGCAACAATTCCACTAAAATTTCTTATGAATTTCCTATAGAAGCTAGCTAAACTGTGAAAGCTTCTTACCTCATATGTGCTCCTAGGTGTAGGCCACTCAAGTATGGCTTTAATATTTTCCTTATCCATCTTCAATCCTTCTTTTGAAATCACAAATCCCAAATATATCAACTCTATTTTTAGAAAACTACACTTTTTGACATTGATTAGCAACTTCTCCTCATGTAGTTTACTCAACACCATCCTCAAATGTTTCAAATGATCTTCTTTGGTTTGACTAAACACCAAAATATCATCCAAATACACTATCACAAACTTACCATTGAACTCCTTCAGCACTTCATTCATCAGCCTCATGAAGGTGCTTGGTGCATTGCTTAGTCCAAATGTCATAACTAACCACTCATAGAGTCCATCATTAGTCTTGAAGGCTGTTTTCCATTCATCCCCTTCTCTTATCCTAATCTGATGGTAACCACTTTTCAAATCTATCTTAGAGAAATATGCTCCACTTAAACAATCAAGTAAATCATCAATTCTTGGCAATGGAAATCTATACCTAATAGTAATCTTGTTGATTGCTCTGGAGTCTGTACACATTCTCCAACTCCCATCTTTCTTAGGACTCAACCCTGTAGGAACAGAACAAGGACTTAAACTCTCTCTTACCAATCCTTTGTCTAACAATTCTTGAACTTGATGTTTGATCTCTTCATTTTCCTTTGGTGTCAATCTGTAGGCAGCCTTGTTTGGAAGATTTGCTCCTAGAATCAAGTCTATGTGATGGCTAATACTTCTCAATGGTGGTAACTCATCAAGTAAATCATCTACCACAATGTCAATGTATTCATTCAACATATCTTGAATCTCTAATGGCAAATCAATCAACTTAGTACTAGTGACTACACTCCTTGGCTTACCAATTACAGCAAAGTTTACCTCTTCTTTCTTCATTTGATGTAGAAACTCTTTGCCACTTACTATCAAAACTTTAAAATTATGTCCAACAATAGCAACAGCCTCTTCTTTCAATGGTGTGAGTGTATGCTTGATCCCATCCTTTTCAAACATGTATGTATTCTGCCTTCCATCATGTATGCCTTCCTGTCAAATTGCCAACACCTTCCAAGCAAGATATGACATACATCCATGGGCATGACATCACATAAAATCTGATCCTTATATGTTCCTATCTAAATATCTACTTTGCATTGTTCACTTACCAGAAGTTTGTGTCCTTTTTGTAGCCAAGAGACTTGATAAGGTGTAGGATGTACCTCCTTCTTCAAGCCTAGTTTCTCCACCATCTTAGTTGACACAAGATTGTCAGTACTTCCGCTGTCAACAATGACCTTATAGCATTTCCCCTTACTTATACATGTGGTTCTAAATGATGTTTTTCTTTGAGGTGGTTCTACAACTTCTTTATTTGGCTTTAACAATATTCTTTTCAGCAAAAGAGACTCACCTTCTTTTGGAGTATCTTCATAAGCTGCTGTAACTTCTGCATTTTGTTTTTCACCTTCAGTCACATGTACATGTCTCTCATGGCTGGTAGAAGAGTTCTCTGGACACTCATATGCCCTGTGTCCTGCATACTTGTTGCACTTAAAGCATTTGGCCATGAATCTTCCTCTGCTTCTTTGATATCCGTGGTATGGTCTTCTTCCTCTTGGTGTATAACTGCCTCTGGAACTTTGTGAGCTGCTAGCCTCTTCATGAGATGTTTGCATCTATCTTCTACCTCCTTGAAATCCTCTACCTCTGCTGAACCTGCCCCTTCCTCTTGAGAAGGATGTTTTTTTCCTTGCAATCTTCTCCTCAGCTTTCAAGGCAAATTGATATGCCTCCTCAACTATCTTAGGAATGAGAAGACTAATTTCATCTTGAATGGCAAATTTCAAGCCATTGGTGTATCTAGATACCTTCTCTGTGTCATCCTCAATATGACCTGATCTTATAGTCAACCTATAAAACTCTTCAGTGTATTCTTTCACAGACAATTCTTTTTTCTTCAAATTTTGTAATTGCTTAAGAAGATTTGCTTGATAATCTTTAGGCATAAACTTACCTTTCATTTTTGCTACCATTCTATCCTAGCTTCTGATCTTTGGCTTCCCTTTCCTTCTTCTTTCTTCTTGCACTCCATCCCACCATAGGGATGCATGTTTCTTTAGCCTTGTCATGGCATCTTTGACTTTCTTTTCATCTTCTTCAATTCTTTCATACTCAAAATATTTGTCTAATGCATTAATCCAATCAATTAATTCTTCAACATTCAAATTACCTTCATATATTAGAACCTCCATTTTTGGCTTTGTATTCACCTTCATAATGGCTTTAATCAACCTCTCTTCAGTTGTTTCTTCTTCCACCACCAATTCATCTTCTGGTGGCTCCTCTTCTCTGTCACTGACTTCACCCATGTTAGTGCCTCTTCTTTGAGCCATCTCCAGGTCTTGTAGCCTAGCTGTCAAGCTCTTAATCTCTTCTGCCAGTGTAACCTATCCTCCAAGTCTCCTTCCTCCAGCTCTACCTCTGTTCTTGATTCTCATGGCCATCTTATTTTTTTTCAAAAATCTGGTTGCTTCTCTTTGGCTGGGATCACAATCCCTTGTGCTCTGATACCAAATAATGAAAACTATCTACTTGCAACACACAGGCTACACTAAACATTTTTAGCAAACTTTTAATTTATAAGCAGGAAGCCTCAAATGGTAGGCATAAAACATTCATTTTGAAAAATTGTTTCTTCTTCACACAAAATATCACTTTGAAATTTCAACAATTTCATTACAGTGGAGTAATGTGTATCTTAACCTAAACAGGATTCAAACTAGAAAACTAATTCTTCCAAAATAGCAAAAATCAATACGGATTAAAGAACTCTTCGCAGCTCTTATACAGAGAAAACTAAAGATAGAGCTCGAAATATTCACAAGTAAAACAAGCAGAGGAGAGAGAGTAGCATTTCATTGGTTTTAACACTTTTCAAGTGTCCAACATCACATTGGGATGGCTGAAGTTACCAATAATTTGTTGGGGCGGCCCATAAATTATAATAATGTATTTGAAAATCTATGGCCCAGCCAATATTGAAATACCCAGCATTATGATAAACCAACCGATCAAACAATGTATCTCGTACAAAACACAGTCCAGCAATGATACATATGGCGAATGAATAAACAGGAATATTACTGTTTGGTTTTTAAGTTATTAAATGTCCCAACATAGTACAAATAATACAATGTGGCGGCTCAACCAACATGGAACGCCCAACATTATGTTTAAAACCAATACAATTAAACTGTTCCCGTCAAAGTAACAATGCCCAACAGAATGAACTTGAAGCAAAATGACAACGACCAACAAAAGATATACGAACCAGCAGGAATTTGAAATGCCCAACAACAGTTCAGAAGAATATATGGAAAATAATATCTTTTGTGACACACTTTTATTAATAAAACAGATTGACTTACATCTCAGTTCATCTGCCAATTTCAAATCTTCTTCTCTTGTGCCCCCTGCTCTCCCTCTTCTTCAATCCATATCCCCTATTTTTCTTCTTTTAACACACACACCCAAATGCATACAAAAAAAAAACTGTTGTTCCTAACATAGTCAATGTGTTTAAACCTGGGCTGGGCACAACAATCTGCCCAAAGTGCACAAAAATAGACTTCTAAGATAAGGAGATTCCAAACAACTAACTACACACCCTACAGGCTATTTTTTTACAGGCTTAAAAAAATATTAAGAAAAATAAATATTCAAAATACAAAAACAAAGTGGAGGGAAAATAAAACAACTAGCTCTTAGAGTGATGCTCCTGCATCAGGTTAAGTAGGTCCATAGTGCTTGTACCACCAAAAATAAAAGGTTGAAACTATATAAAATGTTGTATGGGATTTTTTAGAGTTTTCTATGCTTTCAACATTTTTTATCATGATAGAAGTTTCAATGAAGAAGTTGACAAACTTGCAGGGTTAGGTGCTCAGTTTGAAATTAAAAATATGAACCCTCACTATAAATATCAAGTAGAGGTACTTTTTAGACATTTAGTATCAAGTTTATGATCATATTAGAAGGTTTTTCAACTATGAATTAAAATTTCAAGATCAAGCTATAGTCTTAGAATCCATGGTCCAAAATTGTAATGAGAAGGAAACCTTGTTTTGAAAAGATGTCATTCAACTAAAGACAAATACTATCCATAGGGGATTGGTGAGTTTAGGGGCATATTTTGATGGAGCGAATAGAATTAACACTCATGACTTATTTATCTCAAAATATGCAACTAAACATGATTTGGGATCTAACAAAATCCCATGAAAGTTTATTTGGGTAATCACTTGAGTGGATAAGAGAAATAAGCCTACATACAGCTATTAAAAAACTACCAAGATTGTTTGGCCTAGTCTTTTTTATAAATTGAAAGCATATAGGGAATATTTGTTTCAACATGTCATCCCATTATAGCCTAATATAAATCCTTTAGAAGAAGACATCTATCAACCCCATCTTAGTCATCAAGATATAGTAAGAGTTAAAAAAGTTAAGGGATGGTATGATTATTCAGTGTATTAAATATTCATCATGGGTGGAAAACTTAGTCCCTATAAAAAATAAAAAAGGTGGAACCATTTGTCTATGGATTTTAATAATTTAAATAAGGTTTTTCTGAAGGATAAATACCTATTGCCTAATATAGATAACTAGTTACAGAGTGTTACGGGATCAAAAATGTTATCCACATTAGATGGTTTTTCGGGGTGTAACCAAATTGTGGTGAAAAAATCTAAGAGACCCAAGAGTGCATTTACAATTCCTTAGGGAACTTATGTCTATATTAGGATGACTTTAATATTAATGAATGTTAGTGTAATCTTTTAGAGAGTTATAGATGTTGCCTTTATAGGGGTAATTAACAAGTTCATTATTGTTGATTATGATGACATTATAGTGTACTCCAAAAATATAAAATAGGATTTCAATCATATAAAAAAAGTTTCCCTTAATCCTAAGAAATGTCACTTTGAAGTAAAAAATGATATGTTGGTAGGACATATAGTGTCTAATGATGGTATCATGATAGAATCAAATAGATTGGAAGCCATTGACAAAGTGCCTATCCTACAATCTAAAAAGGGAATTCAATCATTCTTCAGACAAATCAACTTTTAAAGAAGGTTTGTGTCTAAATTTATAGAGATCAATATGCCTATTACTTTCATGCTAAATAAATACCAAACCATCTAGTGGGAGGAGAAGGCCATATAGGATTTTAATGACATCAAAGGAGCTTTAAATTATGCCCCTATCCTATCCTATCCTATCCTATCCTATTCTATCTTGATTAGACTAAGGAGTTTAAAATATTCTCTTTTACATCCCATAGTACTGTAGCTATTATTATACTAAAAAAGAATGATGATGGTCATGAGCAACCCATAAATTTATTTAGTAAACCTATGCAAGGAGATGAACATTATTACACTATCATGGAAAAGCAATCTTTTGCCCTCTTACAAGTTGCTAAGACATTCACGCCCTATGTTCTAAGTTTAAAGATTATTACATATGTCCCACATACAATGGTGAAGGACATCTTGAATTTGATTGAGGTATCAATCAATAGGTTTAAGTAAGTTAACAATTTGTAAGAGTATGACATCAAGATCTAGAACACCAAGCTAGTGAGAGGTATGGGCTTATCCAATCTCATGATTGAGACCAATTTTTAAGTTATAGAGGTAAATAATGTTGTTTTTTATGTTGATTACTATTTGAGTCAAATTACAATGTCTCCTTGGTATAAGGACATTGTTTATTACTTTTGAAAGTATGAATTATCCCCCTGACTTGCATAATAATCAAAGGAGAACTTTTAAGCTTGTATTCCATAAGTATCTCTTGACTAAAAATGGACTAGCATGGAAGAATCCAAATGAGGTTCTCATAAGATGCCTGGTAGATAAATAAACTACTGATTTAATTAACTACTTCCATAGTGGACTATGTGGTGATGACTTTTCACCTAAATTTTTAGCTCATTAGATTTTGAGAGATGGTTATTGGTGTCCATCACTATTCAAGGATGTTTCATAGAAAACAAGAAAATGCGATAAATGTCAACACTTTAATGGAAGGTTGAGAGATTATGGTTCTCTCCGCTTGTAACCTATAACTATTGAAGGCCCAATTAGACAATGGGGAATGGATTTTGTTGGGGAGATCATTGATTCATCAAGAATTAGACATAGGTGGATATTGGTTAAAACTAACTATTTCATGAAATGGTTGAAGTGGTCCCTTCAAAGAAGGCCACATGCTAGGTTATTATGGACTTTCTATTGAATCACATTATTTGTAGATTTGGTATGCCTATCATGGTAATTACTGATAATACCATGATTTTTAGAGCTAAGATTTTGTTAGAATTTTGAAAAGAATATGGGATCATGTTAGCTTATGATTCCAATTACAACCTACAAGGGAATAGGAAAATAGAATATAGTAATAAGAAATTGCTCAAAACAATTAAATGAAATTTGAAAGCTAATAAGAAGTGGGGTGAAGAGCTAAAATTTACCTTGTGCATTGACAGGGTCATGCCTAAGAGAACTATAGGTAAAACACCTTTTGAGCTTGTCTATGGAGATAAAGTTGTTTTTCCTATGAATTTTTAGTTTCCAACCTATCAATTCATGTAATAGTTAGAGGAAGATTATGAAATCAACCACTATGAAATTAGAATGAACCAAATTGTTGAGCTTCATGAACCTGGAAGACAAGCTCATGAGAGACTAGTAAAGTTCAAGAAAATAATCAAAAGGATATTTGATATAAAGGTTAATCCAATAAATTTTTAGGTAGGATATATAGTTTTAATTTGGGACAACATACATGAAGATAAAGGCAAACATGGAAAATTTAATGCCTTGTGAATGGGCCCTTATTCTATTAGCTATAAAATTAGGGAACACACCTTCTTGAGAGATCTCGATTGTTAGATATTGGAACTTTCAGTTAATGGTAGACATCTAAAACACTTCATTTAGTGAGTCTACATTTATGTAAAGTAATGTATAGTGTATAGTTTTGTTATTTTTTTTCCATCAGTGTTGGTCCTTATTTGTATAGTTCCTTTCATTTTTTTCATTATGTGTTTGTTCTCAAATCCTCTTTATCTACATTTTTTAGTCAGCCCTCATTGTATTAAGTTTCCATGGATGTTTGTTAGTAATTTATCATAATTTTGACTCTATAAATGAATGGATTAGCACTTGGTCTTGTTTTATTGTGTTCTTTGCACACACATAGGGGGTGTACATCTCCAAGAAAGAGCTAGTGTTGGTGCCAAAATTTGCACTAAGAAATTTGTGCCCTTTCCATGAGATATTAGTGCTTGAGAGTTTAAATGTTTCCTCCTATCTACAAGTTCTCACCTAGGTCATCCAAATCCCACTTCCACAATCAATTTATGAAGACCCTATAAACCTCGTTTCAGCTAATTTTTTATGATTTCATGTTTTTGATAGGTTTTGGTTGTAGGGTCCATGGTAAAAATATCAAATCAAGATGAATAAAAAATGAATAATTATTTTTGAAAATACTAAGTTTAAGTGATCATGTGGAGGTTGGTAGATATATTTAGCAAAAACTTAATGTTAGAATACATTGTTCAAACTTACAAATTGTAATTTGCATTTCAAGGCCCACAACCTGCACACATATTGTTAAGATTTTTGAAAGGATTAAACTCCCATATGTCATTGTTTTAAGTATGCATGAACTTAGTAAGAAAGGTACGATGAAGTTTCTAAAGGAAACCATAAATTTTCATGTTTTCAAATTACAAATTACAAAGGGCATTCAAAGTTCCACCACCCACAAGGAAACCCATGCCATAATTTGAAATCCATGTGGAAAATTAAAAAAGTCCAAGAAGTAAAATTTTAAAAAGTGAAAGTAAATCTTCGACTTAGGGTTGGCATATATCCATGATGGAAGTACAAGTTTGATTTGAAATTATAAAATTGTAATATGTGGTCCAATCTCCTATGTCTAAGGTAGAAAATTTTAATGGAAAGATAGATTTTAAAATTGCAATTTTCAATATGTAGTCCCATCCCCAAAAGCCACAAGTCAACACGATGAAAAAAGTCTCAAAGGAATCAACATGGGGCATGACATAGATATAACATGAAGAAGCAAGTTTGAAATGCAAGTTTTCATATTACAAATTGTATTAAAAATAACAAAGTCCATAGGGAAGAAGATTTTGACCATGTGGAAGGAATAAAGGCATGGTAGAAATACTTAGTGGGGAAAACAATAATGAAATACATTTTTATATTACAAATTGTAATATGCAGTTTAAACTATGAAACCTATAAACATGAAAAGTGCATAGGGTTCAAAACATTTGTTGAAAAATAGAAATTACCATGTGTCCTCATTAGGTGCAGTGGTAACTTGAGAGAGATGAATACACCAGGTGTGGGTTTCACCTATATCCACATTATGTTAAAATGGAATTATTGTATGAAGTCATCATTGCCTTAGTGCCAAGTGTAGATAACCTTGGTTTGACTAAATATTATCACAAAATCTTGGCCAAAACTTTTCAAAATGGTTTCATTACATTGATAACAAGGTTTTATGTTGCATATATTTATGTGGTCCACTTTTAGAATCATTTGAGCATGGTAAGTGTCCATAAATGAAATTGATTGAAAAATAAGGTAACACAAGTTGTTGTGGTTGCTATAATTGAGGCTGGATGGCTTTAAATCTTGTAACATTACTTACATGAGAGGAAATTTGCCTTCATGAATTAATCTTCCTATGTCAATTTTTATACCATTTGGAGTATGTTAAAGGTGGCTCTCTTGAGAAATTTCTTGCGAAGCTAGCACAAGAAGGGAAAATTTATGCCCCACTAAATTTGGTAATGTCTATTGCTATAGATGTTGTATGTGAATTTTCAAAGATTCATTCAAAAAATATCATTCATCAAGATGTCAAAATCAAAAATGTTCTCATATATTTAAAAGTAAAAAAGAACATATGAGAGTCCACTGATGAAGCTTTGTGATTTTGATTTGGTAGTTCTTTTGATCTCCTCATTGCATACATGTTGCCTTACTCATCATGGAATTCCTTATACAAAGTTTAATGTTGAAACTCCTTATTAGATAGCCCCAGATATGGTTTAAGTAATGCATAGACCATAACAATATGAAATGGAAGTTTATATGTGATTCTTTGGATGTCTTATCTTGGAAATATTAACATTAACAATATTGTATGCATGATTATTAGATAAATAGGTTCACCATTGTTTACATATGGAGTAACATCCCCACCTTACTTAAGATCTTGATAAATATTCATCATAATCAAAGGATGGGTTTCCTTCAAGAATAGGAGTTTGGCGTAGAGAGATGTGTTCTTTTCATCAAAATAATCAATTATAATCCCTAGAGATCCATAAGAAAGATGTAACTTTGAAATTTGAAAATTATAATTAATTATCCACCACCTCCTAGTAAATATAAGAAAGACATTCAAAGAATCCATGATGGAAAGTTTTAGTAGAGATGCAACATTCATTTGCAATTGCAATATGCATCCCAGGTTTCCAAACCCCCCCACATACACACCAAGTTAAAGGCAATGAAACTTTTGAGAGGAACTACAACATCAAATTACAAATTATAAATTTGAAATTTTTTAATGTGCAATAGATGTCTAGAATCCCACCTACTTACAGAGTTACACTTGGATCAAGAAATCTTGCCTGGCCAAAAAGGTGTAAAATTGTAGTTGGGTTCCAAAATCATGCACAAGGTAAAATAAAGTGTAAAATGCACAAATAATTATTAGGTTTGGGAGTAAAAATAAAAAATCAAAAATTTGGAATTGACCTCAAAAGTGAAAAAGGTAAAAACTTAAGCTAAGTGTTATTTCTAATATTTGGCTAATGTCGAAGAGATCCATGGATGAGAAAATTATTGCAGGGGTTTTGAAATGAAAGTGGGCCATTAGAAGCATAGTTTTAAAATAGCCATGGATCCCATGATTAGTCCATCACAACTAAATAAATTTGATGCAATCATGACAAAGCTAGGTGCATCCTTTAACTTGCAGAAGGAAGAGGGTAACCATCATCTATAGACTTCAAATTGGGTAAATGATTAGTCAAAGACAAGGCAAGATGGCTTCATAATAAGACAAGAGTTTATTTTAATCTCAAAAGGAATATTCTCCTTAAATCCTAACCACATCATTATTTTGATCCAAGCATATCAAAGTTCATTTGAAATTTCATCATGACATGGGAAAGCAGTTACCAAAATGATTTCCTTGCAAACCATGATCTTCTAGGCATGCTCAAGGGAATCTTCCAACTGGAGCATCTAAGGGGAATATTTTTGGTCAGAGATTTATATAAGTAAAGAGGGTCTATCCTCTTCACAAGGTTATTGGCTTTCTTAGGTTTTAGTCTTTTTAGCTTGAATAAATCTTGTCTCTGTAGATATTCTTGTTAGCTTGTTGGTTTTATTTTAGGATTCTTGTCATGTGTTTTGTCTCTCTTGCTAATGTGAGTGTATATTTAAAGTCATTAAAAAACTATGAGAGCATGTATATGTCTCCCCTATTTCATATAAAATCCATTATGCATTTCCCCATGTTAACATTTGTAATATTGATGTATGTAAGATTAAATTTCAAGGTAATGTAAAAATCTATGATTTATACTATATATTGTTAATGAAATGCAATAATACATTCTCCATGCTCTATTGATTGGGTATTTGGTTTTGTGTCACTCAATGGTAATCATTATGGGCATAAACTTAGGTTATAAATTCCATTCTACATTATGATTTGGAAATGTGTTATTGATAGTATTTTAAGGACATCCTATAATTATGGAGTTGAAGCCTTGTTTGTAGTGTATGCTTTGGGGTTTTGGGGGTCATTTGAATGTGTGCATTGCATTGGAATTAATGAATGCAAATTATTCCTAATAATTTTCTTAGCTTGTCTTTTAGTATTTTACATTTTTAAATGAATGATATCATGGCTATTGAAGGAGTTAACTATATTGAAATCAACCACCACACTTTTATATTTACTTAACCCATCATACCTACCCTAACCCTATAAGTAATACATGCTATTGAGTATATTGAGTATTATTTTCCCACAAATGAATGAATATTGAAAATCTAAAATGTGTATGTAATTTATTCATAAAATAATAACATTTTAATCTTCCATTTGGATTCTAGTTGTCAAAAAAATTTATAAAAATGAAGGTTACAATCATATTTTCATCTGTATTTATTAGCTTGTGTCTGATTTAAGAGCATTTGCCAAGTCTGTGTGACAATCTTCCCTAGTGTATTGATCAAGTTTGGTTATGCTCTGATCAGATTTGTGTGTGCCAAAATTACCCTAGAAATTAAATTGTAGATCCATTCATATGAACAAGCTACCGTGTAGGTCCTCTCACCTTGGTCCAGGTAGAGCCAGAAAAGGAACTAACCATACCCTCTATTAGTGTCTTCTAGTAATTTTTAGTGTTCAGTCCATCCAAATGCTAAACCGTTCCCTAGTTATAATGATATAATCTAGGTTTATCATCTATTTTTCTATGTTCTCAAGTTTGCAAGGTTGAATGCAAGAGGTGTATAACTAGGAACCAACAACCTATATTGTGAAAATTGGGCCTCGAACTTATGTTTCTTTTTATTCTTTGATTCTTTCAACCATAACATCAATAAAGGTCAAACAATAAGACCTTAAAAGAAAAGTCCATTTTTTAAAATGGGTAAATATTTTGATTTTTTATCCTCAAGCACCACCTATTGTTTCTACCCAATTAGACTTGTCTATCCTAGTACACTCAAATTGAGTCTTCCATAATGACAATCTCAAAGACTCTGGGATAGACTAAGTATGTGGTGGAAACTACTCCTTATAGATATATCTCAAGATAGAGTAGGATAAATTAAGTGCCTCTTCAGTTCCCCCTTCAAATAAGTGCTTCCATGCTTTCACAAATATTCATATCGCCTCCCACCTATTTATAGACCATTCAACATGGAGAACAAACAAAACTCATTGTTATTTATTGGGTCAAAGAGTCTCAGGATTGTCAAAAAGAAAGAATGTGCTTGGTCCTTTTAGAAGCGCCAATAGTAAGCACACACTTTGATAATAAATATGGTACACTTCAAAGGTTAAGGAAGATAAAATTGGTATACATGGGAAGGGAATAAATAATAATGGTACAAAGGGAAAATTTATTTCTATTGCCAAAGAAATGGAAAAACAACCCAACTAATGAGTATGAGAAATATTTATGCGATTTTGTTGATTATGCAGAAGAGGCCATGAAAGAAATGTATAGAATCCATTAATAGGCTAGGTAAAGGCTTGTGTAAAGATAGAATATTCAAGCCCTAATGGAAATAGGGTACAACATTCAAATCATATCCAATAAGTTGTATATTATTCTAAATACAATAAAGGTTTGAAGGGGTGAATCCTAACCTCAGTAGGGAAAGGTATTAACTTTATGGAACCAATTGAATGAATTTGAGAAGAGGCTAGATTTTCTGGTATCCTATCAAATGAAAAATTCTTAAAATTATTTGAGTTTTATGACTACCCATGAATATGTGTGATCTTTGAACTATTTAGTCTCTAATAGAGATAGTGTCCCCAATTGGCACCAATAAATAAATCCTATAGTATCCAATTTTATAACAAGAGAAAGAAAGGCTATTGAAACTTTGATATATATGAGGGTCACATGTGGGATTACCTCTATAGGTAAATTGGTGAATAGGCACAATTTTTAAGGATTACTTAATCATATATAGACAAATTCAACATTGAAGTTTAGGGTACTATATATAAGACTAGTGAATAAATTTTACATTTTATCACTTTTGAAAAAGTCAAAGTGACAAGGGTAGAGGCCCTCATGGCTGAATTTAGGGCCTCATATGTAGATCGTAGAATGTCGGTGGATGAATTTCATAGGATATTTAACCTTCATATAATTAATTTTGGTATTTTTAATGTTAAGTTTGACATTGATTATGACTTATATGAATAACTTAAGGTTATTTATAAAGCTACTACCACAAGGCAAAGCACAATATTAATTCCTCCTAAAAACACTCAAGCTTGAGTAAGGGTTCACATAATAGTGAATTTCCTTGATATGTTCACTTTAGTCAATTACTCACATATAAATTTTTGGCCTATTCTGGGTACTACATCAAGCATGAAATCATCCACCTCTTTTAGTAATACTAAGTTGGCACCATAAGTGTGTGTTTGTGTGTGTGTGTGTGTGTGTGTGTGTGTGTGTGTGTGTGTGTGTGTGTGTGTGTGTGTGTGTGTGTGTGTGTGTGTGTGTGTGTGTGTGTGTGTGTGTGTGTGTATAAAACTATGAATGTACTATAATATGGCATTACTTTGGTCTCCATTATATTTTAGGCATGTGTGTGTGTGTGTGTGTGTGTGTGTGTGTGTGTGTGTGTGTGTGTGTGTGTGTGTGTGTGTGTGTGTGTGTGTGTGTGTGTGTGTGTGTGTGTGTGTGTGTGTGTGTGTGTGTGTGTGTGTGTGTGTGTGTGTGTGTCTGTGTGTGTGTGTGTGTGTGTGTGTGTGTGTTTATTTTATATCATGAAATTTTATCCAATAGTCTTATGGATATCCTATGAATGAATATTCTACATGGATTGTAATACTTGACACTATAATTAGAATTGTAAAATTATAAATTGCTTGGAGGATATGACAACCCCTCTCCAATCCTATTTAGATTTTTATCCTACTAATTCTAAAGGAAGAATAATCTTGGCTATAAAAACATAATAAATTCCAAGGATTATTATGCAAGTTTATCTGGATGTGCATTTTATGTTCATATCCAATCCTATGGTTCATTAAATAAGGTCTATTAGTATAGTATTTTAGTCTTTGGGTTGTGTAAAAGTGTTTTGATATAATTATTCATATTATGCAAATAGCCAATTTGAGTTCTTTGTATTTAAAAATCATATTCTTCCTTTTTAGATGTGCAATTATAGTCTTATATCTACATCAACCTTTGATTATGTGCACTAAATTTTACTGTATCTCATTTTCTTTTACTCTTAACTATGTTTATATATTATATGTGCTAATAGTAACTTGCAACAAACATTAGTTCCTTACCACTATCCAACCCATAGTGCAAGATTTGTTTTAGAAGATTTTCATCTATCTCTGGCTCACAAACCTTCTTTCTTTCCCTACCCTTCCTTATTTCAGGGGTTTCTTTTGATCTTTATCACCTTAGGTTAGATTCACCCTAGACTTATGTCATATATAATCCATCTGAGGTAAATAAATCATCTACTTTCCATTAATTCACCACTAGGGTGTTTACAAAACTTAATACCCTAAAACTCATGTCTTGGAGTGAATCATTTTCACTGATACTAAAATGTTATAAGTTACCTCGTAAGTTTATTTTAGGTGAAATAAATGCACATCAATAGAGCACAATAATGTACACAATATAAAATTGAATGGATTTGTAGAATTTTATTCATTTTTATGAAGGGAGATTTGAGTCAAAACATTATTAGTGTACATGTATGGTGCACTTTAGAGTATAATTTTAACTTATTTACAAGTACATTGGGCATCCTGCCAGAGTGAGTATGTAAGTCAGCCCTATTCTTGGTGTATTAAAATAAGACTTTTAATTTGGGGTAAGGGTACACCATTGACAAAATTTTCATATGTAATAAATCCATGCTCAACTAATTGACAATTGACTTATTTATTTAACCACTTGATTGTTTTTTGTTCTTGCATGGAAGCTAATCTTTCAGTAAGTTGGATCAATCTTGATAGTGACTGTCAGAAATATTTAGTTGGAAACTACTAATAATAAAATATGAATTGCATACTTGAAATACATTATACTTTATGTGAATTTTGATTTATATATTGACTAAGTTATAATTTAATAATGAATTCATTGGTTTCTTATTAAAAATGATGTTAAAGTGGTATAATAAGTGAATCTTATTTTCTCTTGAATAAATATAAGTTATAAAATATGAATTAATATGTTGAAATCAATTCAATTTTTATTCTCCTAATTAATTGAGAATTTGATTTATTTCTTAAAGTCTTATTGTTGTTCTTGAGCCATGGATTAATAAAACTATATTGATATTATTCCAAAAATAGGGAAAACATTGTATGTATTGGTGGAGAAAAAGTGTTTGGTTATATTCATTAAATTATTGTTTGTTAAGAGAACTTTAACACTTATTGGTATGGATATTAGATCATGTGGAAATGTAAATTGTATGAACTAAGGAAATTTTCATTTATATAAGGAAAGAATTGAAGTCTAAATTATAATTAGTGGGATCATAGTTGTAAATTTAGTAAGAGAATTTGTAAATAAAGACATGGGTTTCCATGTTAACTTAATTGAACTCCTATACTAATATCAATTATTACACATGAAGTTTTCATTAAGGTGTATATGCAAACCATGCTTCATTTATAATGATTATAAATCAAAATCCTTATCAAATAAAATGAATTAAAATTAGAATTTAGAATAATTAAAGTTAACTGATATATTCTTTCAAACTATCTATGGATAATTTCATCAATTGATAACTAATAAAATAAGTAAAATACTTACAATATTTATCCTTGTCCAAGTAGGTATTGGTACCTTAAGTTTTCATTAACCTTTTCTAAGTCCTAATTAAGATGGAATTAAGAACCAAAATTGAAAATGGGGACTTCAATTTGATAGATACATGATTAGTTAATTGGATAAGTTCAAATTCAAGTAAGATAATTTAATTCAACTAATATGTTGGAAAGTATTAAGTTAGCTTATGTGAGTACAATGACTTATTTATTTCTTATACTTTGATCTTCACAATTTACATATGATATACTTAACAATTAAGGATGAAGTAGAAGAGATGGTAGATCTAGTTAAAAATACTTATTTATTTTAATAAAAATATGAAACTTTTTGTAATAGAAACCTAAAGTAATACATTAAAAATTAAGGTAAAGTAATAACTTGTATCAATCCTTGTATTGGTGTTAGAAACTCATTTGTATTTACACGCCATATAAGTAAATCAACAAATAAGTTAAATGTAATTATGGTTGAAAAGACAACAATAAGTATTCATGATCAGTGAAGTATAATGAAAAAAATAAGTGACTAATTGTACAAGTGCAATGCAATATTATAAGAATAAAATACATCGAATTGGCATTGAGAATTTGGAAACTGAGTGTGTGCTCGAAATTAAATCATAATTCATTAAGTAACGCCTATTAGGAAAGAATTAAGTTGTAACCTTTTGGGATATGAATATTAAAAATTTATGAAGAAAAAAATGTGGTATTAAACCAAACATGAAATGATTTAACTTGGAATGTGGTATTGAATCAAACATGAAATTATTTAACTTGTTTTTATGAAATAATATGACTAACTTTTGGATCTGGGCTTAGCCGAGGTAGTAAATGTTTAGAACTCGTGGCGATCATACAATCTAAGCTAATTTTTAACAATCATAAGCATCATAAAATATTTAGGTGATGAATATAAATTTAGATATGTAAGAGATAGGATTCTATATAATCAAGTAAGAATGTCAAATTAATTGTTCATGAAAATTAGAAAATTCAATGCCACAGTTTAAGTCCATTCCTTCTGTGAGCTTACTATTAATACAAATCTAAAATATTTAAATTACTTATTGAAACTGTGAAACTTACATAACATAATTAATCATATGTTTATGGATAAATAAAAAAGAAGTCATTAATTTTTAGGACTTTAAATTTCCTTTAATTGGCTACTTTGGATTTTAAATTTATTTCTACATGAAATATAATTAGTATCACAAATTAGATCAATTTTGTGTTATTTATGTTTTTTTATTTTTTATCATTATCACAAATATGGTGAAAAAGGTTATTCAAATTTCAAGGTAGAAGGTGACATAAGTAGCATCACACTTGTGTCAAATTATTTTCACTGTGAAATGTGAAACAATAAATTTTTTTTACAATACTTAAATTATGAGACACTTCAAATACGACGAGTAATTTTATGCTTAAATAACATATTTTATAGATTTTACATGCTTTCAAAACTTTTCAAGAATAGGGTGGTAGTGAGGTGAAAACAACATGGGTGAAGGAAAAAATGAAAAACAAATATTGTATAAGAACATGGAACCTAGTTAAAATCATTATAGATTATCTTTATGTAGGTATAAATTATATCTCCATTACCATTGTGACATCCAATGATATCATGTTGATATTAAATGAAGATGTGGCCTAGGATATTACATTTGGTAAGGTCCAAGGCCAATTATTATTTATTATTTTGGACTTAGATGGGTTTTAATATTATGTTTCTATGTTGTAATCTCATTAGAACACGTAAAAAAATCAAACATGGAAGAAATCAATAGTTAATAAGTAATTTTTGATGGATCATATAATAGTGATAGAATAAAGATTTGGTAGGTTCAATCATATTCCTAATTATCTAAAAGGATATATTTAAGTTATTTTTAAAATAATTATAATTATATTAGTAAGGTTTTCTAGTGTATGTAAGATAAATCATGTTTTCAAATATAGAGATATAAAAAATAATGAATTTATTTTAATCAGTTTTATTATGACAACCCTACATCTTATCAGTCTTAAGTGAAAAAAAAGTTATTATGAATTCATATGAATTTATTGAGAGGTTATAAAATATTTTCATTTTTATGCAAAAATGGAAAACTGAGGATGTGACATAGAAAAACATTACATGTACATCAACACAAGAAAAAATCATCAATTTCAATTATACTAAGAGTGTGCCATTCAAAGGAGTTATAATCAACGATTACAATAATATTTTTAAAATAATAAGTGAATAATCCACATTGAGTATTATTTTATTCATATCCAATTGTTGTCATGGTACAGACTACTATGTCTTTCACATCATCATCATATAATGTAATGCCACAACCCCTTTATGTTTCTCTACAAAAAATCATTGTTTACTGATAAATTCAAAACTAGGATGTGATTTAAATTCAGAAATAAGATGCGATTTTACAAACTTTTTAGTAGGTCTTCAATTTTTTAGATCTATTAAAAATGAAACTTTAGTATCTTTTGTTATTCTTTATCTTTTTTTTACCATATATGTTTAGTTGTTACTGTTGATGGTTTAAAATAAGGATAGAGAGTTTATATGTTGGATATTTCAGTCCATGCTAACACTCTTCAAGTATCAAATTACTTAGAATTATGTTTAATATTTTATTTAAATAATAATTTTGAACTAAATAATAATTCCTAATATGTTGATGCAAGTGTATCTCTTTAAGGTCTATAACCTCTAACTAGACTGTCTTGATTGGGATATGCTTGTAGTCTTTCAACTAAGTCTTGTAGGTTCTTAAACTTGTAATGGATTAATATCATGCTCAAAAAATAATAAAATAATTCATTATCATGCTATTTATGATAATTAACAAGGCCTAGACTCTCTTAGAAACTATTTTTTGAGAAAAATGGACAAATTGTCTTTTTAGGCATGTTTTAAGCCTATCTACTAGTCTATCTTGTATTCTTTACACAATAATACATTTAAATTCAAAATTTTTGGAACCTTAAAACATATTTCCACTTATAAAACCTCAATAATACCTTTCAATACTCTTTATAATTTTGAAGAGTCAAGTAAAGACAAAACATTTACACTTTTAGCTTTGTTTTAAGGTCTTCTTGGTCTACAGGAAAACATGGTCACCTATATCTCTCTCCTTAGATAGTTACAAACCATAAACATATTAAATGTTTAAATTAATATATAAATCATATAAATATCAAATTCTATCCATTTTTTCTAATTTATTTGAGAGATATTGAATTTTTTGTGGAGAAAATCCTGATTTTGGGTTTTGCAAACTGTAAGTGACCCAAGAGCTACCATATGAAGAGAATTCTTATTATAAATGATATTTGTGACTTAAATTAACTTAATTAAGTATTTTAAACTTTATTATATGTATTTTACCTATTTCAAAGCCTTGATAGCTTTTAAAATGGAAGAAAAAACACTTTTCTAGTCTAATTGTGTCACTAAATAAAGTTTTAAGATTCTGAAGACTATGAATCATCCTACAAACACAAAAAGGATAAAATAATGATATATATAATAAAATAACACATTCAAAAATCTAAAATTATGTACTAAAATCATAAATAAGTACTTTTTATTCATATCTATTTTATAATGTACATACAGACCCTGTAAGCTTCTTATACACACCAATCATCAAATCCCACAACTAAGTTTATCTTCCATTTTAATGTGTTTATATCCTCCTTTTATTATCATTAAATTTATATTATATTTTTATTATGTATATAATATTATTTTATTTGTATTTAATGCACCAATAATTACTCAACTGACCTAAGACTCCTCAAACATGCCTTGGTTAGTCATAATCCTACATTGGATGTAGTTAAATTAGATTTAAGATAATTTTAGACTAAGTAAAAGGTTTATAAACATATATAACATTTAATAATACCTTAATACCCATAAAATAAGGATCTAGGCCCTTTCTAATATGCCAAATATGACAAGCTGCATTAGAAACCTTACAATAAACTTAAAAAATTTAAATTTCCTACTTTTGGTAGGAAAACTATAATGACTACTAAAAGACCTAAAAATGAATATTGAATCCTAGGTAAGGATTAATATTACTCAAACATTATCTCTAATACCTACTAATTTATCCTAATACCATAAAAAAACCACATTTTTAATCAATTATTTAAAAAATTTCATAATGCACCTACATCAGACTACCAAGGAACAAAAGAATTATTCATGAGTCTTCAAAGCTATCACTCCTATACTTATCACTATCAATTTAAAATGATTATGATGTATATTTTCCTCTTCATTAAATTTATCTCCCTTTTCATGTGTTTATATCCTCCTTTTCTTATCATTAAATTTATATCAAATTATGATTGTGTATATAATATTGGTTTATTTGTATTTCATGCACCAATAATTACTCAACTGACCTAAGACTCCTCAAACATGCCTTGGTTAGTCATAATCCTACATTGGATGTAGTTAAATTGGATTTAGTATAATTTTAGACTAAGTAAAAGGTTTATAAACATATATAACATGTGATAATAACTTAGTACCCCTAAAATAAGGATCAGGGCCCTTTTTAATATGCTTAATATGACAAGATTCATTAGAAACCTTACAAGCAAATTAAAAAATTTAAATTTCCTAATTTTGGTAGGAAAAGTATAATGAATACTAAAATACCTAAAAATGACTATTGAATCTTAGGTGAGGATTACTATTACTCAAACATTATCTCTAATACCTACTAATATATCATAATACCATAAAAAAAACACATTTTAATCAATTATTTAAAATGTTTTATAATGTACCTACATCAGACTACTAAGGAACAAAAGAATTATTCATGTACTCCTATTCATGACTCTTCAAAGCTACTCCTGTACTTATCATTATCAACTTAAAATGATTATGATGTATATTTTCCTCCTTTATTTTTTAATAAAATCCCTTAGTTCCCACACTCTTGTATCCTTGGTTTTACTTAACATGGATAGTGATTGGTATCGTAATGTATTTCCTTAAAATATGTATCTATTCAATTGTTATTTGGATTCCTCCTCAATAGTAATTATGTCTAAAATGTTTCCAAAGTAATAAGTTTTAAAATTTTCAACTTAATCTCTACAAAGACATAGCATTTTTTTTCTTTTCTTACATCCTCTAAATGATTGGACTATTTTTAGTACTATGATATTATCTTCACCTAGCCCTGTATTTTTCAATTTTATCTTGTTATCATCTTCCTTTTTTTTACCTACACATGAATTAAACACATTAAATACATCAACCTATTAATTATAATTTTTAGGTCCATTCTCATCAACTTTGAATATTATTTTTTCCTCATGTATATTAGTTTGTACTTGAATCACTTAATATGTTTCCTCCATCCTAGAAGCTTTTCTAACCTCTTTCACAAGTAATTGTTTTGATAGATACTTATCACAATAATATTCCCTCATATTTTTTTAATATACATAAATTGGAGGTTACTCACACAAGAACCTCTTATTGTCCCTTAGGACAACCTCTTGATTTTCACTCTTCACCTACTCACATGGTAAATTTTCTTTCATATTACCTTCTATGGAAATTTATTTTAGAAAAATAAATTTTTTAATGATATCCTTAAGATGTATTTTTCTTATTGTTGATGACATATCACTTGAAAATTTATTAATGACCGTATTCACATGCTCAATTTACAAATTTTGAGTTTATAAGGGTAAATAAATTACCTTAATAGTTGTAACAACTGTCTTTCATTTGGAAAACATAAAATCACTTACCTCTTCCTTATTATACTACTATAATAACTCCTCTTCACTTATTATCAGTACCTTAGGATTGTATTCTATTGTTGCATTCTCCTCTTTTAGTGGTAAGAGTTAATGTTTCTTTCCATATTTCTCAAAAGTATAAGTATTACTTCTCCCATCTGTGGGGATTGATTTTTAGATTGCCATGGTCTTCCCAATATGACATGGAATACATCCATGTACATTACATCACATAACACATTATCCTTGTAGCTGTGTATCTTAAATACCACCTTACATTGATCATTTACCATGACACCTTATAAGGAATAAGATGTGTTGATTTCTTCAAACCTAACTTATCAACCATTTTAGAGGATACTAAGTTATAGATACTTCCATTATTTTTATGAATTTAAAATACTTACCCTTTGACTTACAAGTGGTATTGAACAATGTCTTTATTTGTGAAGGGTCCTTAATCTCCTTGTTGGGCTTGAGAAACACTCTCTTTATGAGTAAATATCATCCACCATCAGGTGTATCTTCATGAGAAGGTAATTAAGCACTCTCCTCATCATCTTGGATAATCTAATCACTACTTTGACTTATATAATTATTCTCTAGGAACTCATAATATCTATGCCCATACTTGTTTAATTTGAAACATCTACCCCAAAAGCCTCTTAAATCTCTATCTCTTGCATATGGTATATACCTCTAAAAGAGTAGCCTCCTCTTATAGTTTGACCTTGATTTTTTGAGCTACATTACCCTTCATAATGTACTTACAATTTTATTCTACTTTCATGTTCTCCTTTATCTTTAAAATATATGTCTTTGTCCTTTCAATACTAACTTCATTTTCTTGACAATTTCTCCTCTGCCTTGAGGGAAAATTGATATGCCTCCTCAATTAATCTAAGTCATAGGAGAATTATTTCATCTTCGATGTTGAACCTTAGTTCATTTATATACTTATCCACATTTTTACCATCTTCTTATATATGTCATGCTCTAATGGTTAGTTTATAGAACTCCTTTGTATAGTCTTTGACTATCATCTCATTTTTCCACAAATTTTAAAGTTTATTAAAGAGATTAGTCTGGTAGTATTTTTACATGAGTTTTCCCTTAAAATTGGCCATCATTCTATCACATATCTTGATCTTGGGTTTATCTTTCCTTCTTCTCTCATCTTACACTCCTTCCCATAATAGGGATGTTTGACCCTTCAATTTTATCATGGTAAATTTCACCTTTCTATCATTATCTATACCTTCATACTCAAAATATTTTTCCTTATCAAAAATATATTCAAATATATTTCTACATTAAATATACCCTCACACATAGGTAACTCTAACTTGGGCTTTGATCGAAACCCCTTGACTACTTTGGTCAATATCTATTCTGCTCTTTCTTATCTTTATTCTTTTTATTATACCATTTATTATTATGGTTATTCATCTTATATATCACTAATATATCCCATTATATTTCCTCTTCTTTATGACAATTCAATTACCTGTAACATATCTTGAATGTTTGTCATTTCTTGAAGCAATATTGCCTAGGTAGGCAGTCTCCTTTATCCTACTTTGCCAGTTTCTCTTGCTACCATCTTATCAAAATTTTATTATATTATTTATTATTATTTTAATAATATATTTTAAAACTTTATAAAACTTAATACTAGCTATGATACCACTATTATGTAAGTGGAGTTCTTCAAGGTGTATAACCTCTAACTAAGTTGTCTTGATTAGGATATGTGTGTAGTCTTTCAACTAAGTCTCACTATTTATTAAGAATTTATAATGTAATAATATAAGGATCCAAATATAATAAATTGGATTGAAAAATACATTCTCATGTTATTCATGATAAGTAACAATGCTTATACTCTTTCAAAAACTAATTTTTTGAGAAAAAATGTGTAAATTATCTTCCTAGCCATGATTCAACCCTATATATAGGTATGTCTTGTGTTATTTGTAATAGTAGATTTAAATTCAAACTTTTAAGACCATTAAAAAACATTAACACTTTAAAAAACTCAATAATCCCTTTTAATACTCTTAAGTGGGTTGAATACTTAAATAAAGACTAAAATTTACATTTTTTACATTGTTTTAAGGTCTTCTCAGTTTGCAAGAAAATGCAGTCACCTATATCTTCTCCTCAGATAGGTCCAAACCTTATAACCTTTTTAATTTATTAAATGACTTGATCAATAATTTACCTATCAAAATTTATCCAATTTTTCTAGTTCCTTTGAGATATATTAAAGTTTTTATGGATTAAACAATGATTTATGGTTTTGCATACAATAAGTTACCCAAGAGCTATAATATGAAGAGAATTCTAATTATAAAAGATATTTATAATTTATATTATTATATTTAAGTCTTATAAATCTTATTTTATCTGTTTCACCTCTTCTCAATCCTTGGTCACTCTTAAATGGAAGAAAACACTATTTCCTAGTCTAATTATGTCACTAAATAGATTCATAAGATTCTATAGACTACGAATCATCCAAAAAACATAAAACAAGATCAAATAATGATGTATATAATTAAATCACACAATCAGACTTTTGAAATTATATCCCAAAATCATAAATAAGCGCTCTTTAATCATATATCTTTTAGAATGGATAAATAGACCCTACAAGCTTCTTATACACACTAATCATCAAATCCCACAACTAAGTTTATCTTTCCTTTTCATGAATTTATCTCCTTTTTATCATTTTCAATGTCTACCAAATTTTAATTTATTATATAATCTTGGTTTATTTTATTTTAATACACCAATAATTATTCAACTAACCTAAGACTCCTCAAACATGCCTTATTTAGTCATAATCCTACTTGGATGTAGTCGAATTAGATTTAGGATAGTTGTCAAAAGGCTGATAAACATATATAAAATGTGATATTCCCTTAATACCCATCATAAAATTATCAATACCCTTTTTCATATGCCAACAATTACAAGCTTCATTAGAAATCTTGCAAAAAAAAATAAAAATAACTAATTTCTTGCTTTTCACAGGAAAAATAAACAAACTAATAAAATATTAATAAATTATTTAAAAAGATTAAGTAGGTATTTTTATTAATAAAAAATTATCTTTAAAACCTCCTAATATCTCCTAGTATAATAAAAAACACATTTGAATCAATTATTTACAATGGTTTAAAATGTGCAGGCATCATATGTTTTGACCTATGGAATGACCAATGCCATCTTGCTTAGCTCCCTTTCTCAACATGAAATCATGTTTTTTTATTAAGTTGCACAAACATAATCCAATCATCATGAGGACTTATTTATTGATTATATACTTCTATATTTATGAAATATATGAGTGGGACAAAAGTGGTACACAAGAAACATAAAAAATGTTTTTTGGGTGGCCCAAAGGTGCATAAACATGGAAAAGGGTTGGAAAATAGTTATGAAACTAAAAACTATTAATATTTTAATTTTTATGCCACATTTTAAGCACAAGAAATAGATGAAAATTCCTCAAAATTTAAACTTGAAAATGTAAAAAATAGTGGATTTCTAATGCAAAATTAACTTTATTTGTTGAAATAGTCCCAATTTGTGTAGTAGTGCATACAATAAGATATTAGTTTAGGAACATTATTTATCTAATTACCATTGGAGTCTAAGTATAATAAATTAATGTTTATTTGATAATATCTAATGATTAATCCTACACATTCTTAACTTGGTTATATTTTTGTTATCTACTTAGTTAATTTTATATGATTAGTTTGGGGTTGGTCAAATTTATCATATTGTGTGATTGTGATCCACTATTTTTTATATTGAAATATTATATTTTTCATCTTATGGCCTTGTAGTTTTTTTTCAAAATCTTTCACATTATAAAACACTCTTAAAAAGTCAACAAAAATTAAGCACAATGAACACTTAATTGAGATTCTTCAAGGTATAAGTTAACCAAAGATAACAGAATCCCAAAAAAAAATTATTTAACCTTGAATATATATTAAATCCAATAAATAACCAACTGGGATCTTACATTCTAAAATCATAAGGTAAAGGTCATAAAAAACTTTGTGTTCAATGTATTGAAACCTTAGTGATACTTTTGAATTCACTACATTAATATATGAAAATAAAATGTCAAATCCATATAACTACATTCATGTTTCATTTAAACTAAGGTAAAATATTAATTAATCATCCAAGTTTATTTTATTAAAATTCATCTTATTTATTGTAATTTTTAACTACACTATTCGCTATATCCCCATAAAACAAAAATAAGAACAAACCAAATTCACTCCAATAAAAGAGTTAATTTTTTTAAGTATAAAATATAAAATGATAATATATAATTTGTTCCTATCTAATACATAATAAATTATATACTAAAACCATACACCACAAATACTATAAGTATCCCAAGTTAATTTCATAAAAATGCTCTACTAAAACCCATTCACCACTAGAAGTATGTCAAAATAAACCTATCATAAGGTAACATTAATAAATAAATAAAACATTTCCAATATTATTTTTCCTACCCAGATAAATTATTAAAACATAAAATAAAAACATCTATATGTCAAACCCTATTCTTTAAATAAACACTATGATTGAAACTTATCACATTATTTACAAAACCTAGTGTAAAATTTAGCTAAATCAAAACCATAGTTTATAAATGAACCATAAGATTTTTCCCTATCATGTTGCATGTGAATAAATAAAAAATCCTAATTTATAGCATAAATTATAACCAATAATAATAATATAAATACCTTGTGAAACTTAGAGTTTAGATCAAATGTAGAAAAAATGCACAATATGCCCATCTACCAACTAATCTAACTAATCCACTATATAAAATAATTCACGGGGTTGTAACTATATATTGATGATATCAATAATCCTCTAATATAAGGTGAGGTGTAACACAGTTAAAATGCATGGGATTAACATGTATCACTATATATTTCCTAATATATTTGAGGGATCTAAAATAACCTTTCCAACCTACTAAAAAGGTATGAATGTAGGAGTAGAAATGAAAATGCAATCAGATTCGATAAGTGTGTTATATCTATTTAGGAATAAAATATAACCCCTATATATATGGTTACAATAGTCAAAACAAACCTTGAATTCCAAGTTGATTATACCATTCAGGTCAATACAATAAAAATGGTTGAATATAGATCAAAATTGTACTGGTTTGGCCAACAAAGTATATGAATAATAAGTATGAAACACATTATATTGGATAGACCATGTAGACACATAAAATTAATCATTAAGTAATTTTAAAAAAAATAAAAAATCTTGACATCCTTCCTTCACTTGGCCTATTCACCATTTTTATAACTCCTAGTCTATAAGGAGAGCATTCACTATCTTACAAACATTGAAAATATAATATATACATACTTATTTCAACTCATTCATCTATATTAATCCCACCATTTATTTTCAAAAAAAAAAAATTAATAGTATTTATCCCCTTCGACAAGTCCATGTTAGGTGATACAAAGCACACTAGGGTATTTACCACTTGTAGGGCCTTCTCCCTATGCTCCAATGGTCACTTTTTGAAATTGATACATTTAAAAATAACCCTCCCTCTCTTTTTCTATAGTTTTTTAACAAAAATATTCCAAACATTCCCATATTTAATCATATGAAGGCTTCTCCAAATATATCTAGCAATCACGAGAAATTTTAATCCATACTAAGCAAAATAACACTATTTATTCCAAATTCAATTCTATTACAATATAATAGTTATAGGCCAAGTATAAATATATTTTATTATATTTCAATGGCATCCATTATCAATCATTTTAATCAATATTATAGATATAGTCATACAAATTCATAATCAGAGATAAACATTCACCCTAGGATGCAAAACTACATAGGCAACACTCAAATTATGTATATTTTTAGGGTAGCTCAACCATTACCCTAAACCTATTTCCCCCCTTTGGAATTTGATATCTATTGTGTTTTTTGTGAAAAAAAAGGTTTATATTTTTTAGGTCCTCTACACCTCCAATTAAAACACATGATTAACTAGTAAACATCATAGACATCTACATAAACTAAGATAAAAAAAATGGGGGCACATTCAAATAGGACACAACCATAGTCAACAGAGAAGGCCATAATATGACCTTATCCTCTTTCTATAGAATTTTCCAAGCACATTGTTAATTATTATTTTCAAATGTGATAAAGTTTCTAGGTATTTTCAACTAGTTTCTAGCCACAATAAGACTCTATAGTTGGCATAAGATCTATTTTAGGGAGGTTTACATATATGTAAGCCTATTTACTATTTTTAGATAATTTACAATTCTATAAAAAAAAATTGATATATTATAATTTATTATCATAGGTATAAATTCTTACATTTTAATTTTAATAGTTTAGATCTATTAGTTTTATTATTTAAATCCACTATAGACTAAACATTCTACTAAACCCACTATTTTTAGAACATTTCTTGCTATTTTATAGATTTTTATCTTATCATTTCATTTAGTTTTCCATAAATCATTGACACTAAAAGAAAATAATGCTCAGCCTTGGATATAAATTAGACACATAATGATTCAATTTTATTTTATCTTGGATTTAATATGACACTCAATACAATTGTCTTTTCACCATAGACCAATCCAACACTAAAGCTCTTTCTATTAACCTATAATATAAATATGTTGATGTCTATAAATAAAAAACTTTAATTTTTTATTTTTCTCTTCATTTTTTATTTTCTTGTGCATTTTATTAGAAACTACATTCTGATAGTTTTAGAACTAATAAGTGATTATTGTTAAGGGCTACACAATGATATATTTTTCATACATTTTGGCATGAGGGGTTTACGCCAATACTCTTAGACATTGTAAAACACTAAGAAAAGAGTTTATTTTCCATGTACCTCATAGTGTATCATAATTTATACCATAGATAAGCCATTTTAACCTTTTGATTTATGGTGCACCTGAGAGGAGTTTATTGCCGACATAATTTACTCTCATCATACCTTCTTAAATGGGGTTATTGCCATACATGCATGGTTTTTCATCTAGATTTAGTGCTCTGAAACATTATGTCAACAATAATCAATTAATGAGAAAGTATATTTAAAATTTAATGTAATCATTCAAACCCTTACCTCAATCAACCTTATACATTGACTTTTTCATGAATTGTATTCATAATGGGATAAATGAGTGAATATTTATTTAATATGTTACATAGGATTATGAAATTCATTTTTGTATCTTGTATTCCATTTTAAAATGTTATTCATTATGTTTGATCATGGATAAAACATAAATCAAACCAATAGATTAAAATGTATAATATGGACCCTAAAACACTTTTAAATTCTTATTGTTGAAATATTACATACTCTAATAATTTTCATAGAAACTTCACCACCATTAAAATATATTTTTGTCACCAATTTTGGGTAAGAGTGCAAGAACATTTCACATACTATTGAATAGAAACGTCTTGGTTATATATAAGATTCTATTTATTATGGGCATATGCAAGACATCACATTTCTTAATCTCATATATTTTATTGGTACCTATTGAGATACTATCCAATCAAAATTACTTTCTATCACAACTAGACACCAAATAACGTGAGAACAACCTTTTTTTCTTCCTCCTCCTTACCCCCAAACCATTCCTATTAGTTATTCTATCATTATTATTCATCTAAGTCTCATATTAGATCCCCATGTGCATGTTTATCATACTAAGAGAGCATGGACACCTTTACCTCCCCAATCTAATCTTACTACTCTCAATGTTCATCCTCCACCTATTCCAAGATAATATTCTCAACCCATTGGGTGTGATATCATTGACCAACTACATATTATTTTGGTAAAAATGTATACTTTAGATCTATTGAAGGAAGCACCAACTTATAAGGATATCTTATATACTATATCTTAATATACCACTTTCATATGGATACACAACTACATTCATTTTATTTTGTCATGAACATTTTCAAGGATATTGAAAACTTATTAATTTTGATAAAGAATATGGGCCTTTCAAGCATATCATTCAATAAAATCTTCCATTGTTCATTCTAATTAAAATATATGGAAAGCTAGTCAAGCATGCATTAGCTAACAATGATTTTGGGATAAATATTTACAACTATTAAGAATTCATAATAAAATTTATTTTTAATAAGGATAGTCTTTAGAGATAATATGAATGTACACATGGCTTTGATAACACTCCAAATTAAATATTGATAATTATGTCTTTGGATATAGTACTAGGCCCAAAAATGGTACACACTATTTTTCATGTCATATGTGATCAAATAAAATATAATGTTATCCTATATAGGCATTGGATTCATGAAATGGTATCTATACCTTCTACATTTCATATATGCATTAAATTTTTACATGATAAAGATGAGTATATAATTCCATATGATGATGCATCTTTTTTATATAAAACAATCACTTAATTACAACATGAAAAGGTCTCTATCATACCACTTGAACAACCAATTCTAATGGCACAAATGCATACTTATGAAATGAGTGTATCAATCCATGTAAATGATAGCTCACAAAGTGCCCAAATCCTTAACTAAGTAGATGAACTTATTAAGGAAGGTATGTTAAGAGTTTAAATTCTTAACCAATTAGAGGAGACTATCCAGGAAATTATTCCAAGTGTTCAAAATCTTAAGAAAATATAAGAACAACTCAAAGACGAGATATAAAAAGAACCAATTTCCACGTTAGAACCTGTTTAGGAACTATAGTTATTGGTTATTTTATAAAATTCTTGTATAATTAAAAGTCACTATAGTAATGATGATAAGGACACACAATAACTTACAAATGCAACAATGTAAGATAAATTTCAAACCCATAGATAAATATGAATAATTATCTCATTCTTTATTTACATATTTTGGAGTGGGTGAATATATATATATATATATATATATATATATATATATATATATATATATATATATTACATACAAAATTAAGGCAAAGCACCCATTTATAATCAAGACGATCTACAAAAATATTTAAAACTATGGAAATGATATATCACAATTTATTGAATCTAATTTAATTATAAATTTATATAGGAAAGGGTACCAAAAGAAAAATAATAAACCCACACAGAGCAAACCATCAAATGTATAGTTACCAAATAAAACTAAAGGATATTTCAAAAAAGGATTTATTAATAAAGTCATTTCAAAAGAGGAGCCAACATCTAGGGTTACACCAAAAAATAGGGTTACAAAATACATAACAAAACAACAATATTCTTATGTAGAGCCTCTCATTATTAAACCAATTATGGATGGTATAAAATGAACTAATGTTATAGTTATTCTATTAAAATAAGCTAATATACATAGTCTAAATTTTCTCATATATATTGGGTATGATACATAGCATCTCAAAAGATCTACAACACCAAAACATCACATTGAGTCTATCACACTACTAATTAATCTTGGTCCCAAATCATGTTCAACATTATTTCACATTGATCCTCCTTTAGAGAAATACAATGTAATCCTTGGAAGATCATGGAAAAAACAAATTTAGGCTAAATTTATTACCAATTATGATTAACTAACATTTCAAAAACATAATGAAATGGTCACAATTTTAAAGGACAACATAATCACAACACAAAATCACACAAAAAAACATTATTCAATGTATACATCTAATACAGTTGTGACTGATATACATCAAATAGAAAATATGATACATTATAGTGGATCAAATATATCTATGCAATAGATTCCTATTATGATTGGTGGTTTATCATGAACTGAAGCAGGTGGATTTACACTTTATACAAACACTCCATGGGGATGTTCTTCTAATAAAGTTTTTGGGATAAGCCAATTACATCATTATTTTTACATAGATTTTTTTTTATTTTACATCCTTGTTAATTATTTTCTCCATTATCCATTCATTATTCTATCCCTTGGATTTATTTTTATTATAAACACTTACCTCCTTGATTTTCAAAATAGATTCTAAAAATCTAAATACTTATCCTTTTTACACTCCACTTACTTACAATTTCATACCTAAAATATTATGGCTTTTATTATAATTTCAGATAATCAAAGATATATTCTCCATTAACTAACATATGCATTATTCTATATCCTAATAATTTATGCTATATTTATATGACTTACTTACAAATACATTTAGGGCACCTTGCTTTCCTTCCTCCTTGTCACATTATGCTTTTGCACCTTGTTAAGCATTGTTTGCATCCCTCCCACATCCTATTTTTTTTAGCCTTATTATAATTTTTTTAAAAATATTTTTTACATTTAAATATTTCAAAAACTTCTATAATTTTAAAGTATTTTAAAAATTCAAAAACATGTATATAAGTTTAAAAAAATGTAAAAAAATCAAAATATTTTCAAAAATTCAAAATCAGGACCTATAAGCATTTTTAAATTTTTTTTAGATTACTTATTTACATATTATATTTATTTAATGTTAAATAGATATCATTTTTAAATGCACAATGCTTGTCAATAAATATGTGTGTCATACATGACATAATTTTACCTAGTTTCGCTATTAGGATTTTCTTGTTACCCAATAACCTTCCTACTTTGGGAGCATCTCTTCATTCTCCATTAACATTTCAAATGGTTGTATATATCCACAACCTTTCTACCATGTTGAGATACTTATCATAAAAATGTTTTCATAATGACTAATACTTTACATTGTGTTACATGAAATGGCTATTTGCTAACAATGACATTTATATATATGGTGGATGTAGACTAGTATTATTTTATTTATGCTTATTTATTTCCTAATTTACTTCATAATAAGTTAGAAATTGATTTATTATTTTGAGTGGTCATTGTCCTTGTATGTGGAATTATTTATTATATGGCATCATTGTGTCATTTGTGTGTGGCACATGGCCTTGTGTGTTTATGTGGCATTCACATGTACCTTGTATGTGGCCTTTGGGCCTTACGTGTGACATAATTCATGACATTTTATGGCATTTCTTGTATGTTCATTGTTTACTACTATGGTTCCATGATGCATATCATGCACATTATGTTTATGTGATTCAATTATATATCTATCTAATAACATTATTTTTACAAATTTAGTGTTATATTTAAAATATTATGATGAAATACATTCAAAGATTAAATTTATAATACATGATTATATTTCTCACATATTCCTTATTTTGAGATAAGTGACTTGGAGGCTACATTTATCATCTCAAAAGGGAGGCATCATAATGGGATTATCTTGTGAATTCAAATTCTCGTGAGAAAATTTTAATTTTATATAAATATACAGTTATAAAAATTATAGAATGATTCAAAAAAATTAGATCATTGGGGCATGTGACATGCATGTGCACTCATTCCTATAGTTACAAGTTAAAATTTTGTAAATAGTTACAATTCCAAATAGTTTTCAATATCAATTTAATATAGTACAGGGAGTATGATACTCATTCATGTTGAAATTATTACATGGCATTTTCAAATTTTCAAAAGTTAAAAAGTTTCAAAAGTTTTAAATTTTAAAATTTATCATGTTCAAAAGTTTCTAAGCTAAAATATTTCAAATATAATATATATCTATCTACATGTTTTGGATTCATATTCATTTTTCAAGTGAGATACATTAGAATATATTGACATTTAATGTCTATGGTTGCACCTTTTCTATGTAGCGAGCCATATTTAGTGTTTTCACCCATTTAGTTATTTTACACATTACTCTACATGGTAAAGAACATATAATCCTTAAAACTCAAGAGAATTAAAATATATTCAAATTAAGACTTCCTCACTCTCAATTCACAACAACTTTAACATTTCTATGAATCCCTTAATAACAGGGTAAACTCTTATCCATTTTTAAAGTTACATGGTTATAAGATTATGTACTCTTTCAGGTGTATACTTTCCTTAATCTCTTAAAATTTTATATTAATGTATGTTTCATATATTTAATTTTAAAATTATGGGTAGTGATTTCTTTCAGAGGCATTATTATAAATCTTCAATTATGTCTTCTTACATGATCAAGTTCACATCAAAATATAAAGTATGTATACACACCTAGGTTCACATATAATTTACTCTAGTATCATAACTGATGACCGGCCGAAGCCCACAAGCGGTGGACGGCCGAAGGCTGCCCGAAGGCGGCATACGACTGAAGGCTGCCAGCAGGCAGCAGATGGCCGAAGGCCACCCAAAGCCAGCAGATTGCAGAGGCTCGCCACAGGCAGCGAACGCCTAGCGCCTACCACAGGTGGTGAAACAGCAAACCCCCACCCACGGCAGTAAATGAAAAATGCCCACCATATGTAGTGAAGGAGAAGCGGCCGCCCACAAGCGGTGAACAAAAAATAGTCGCCCACGGTGGTAGCATGAAAAAAGCCTACCCCCGGCGGTGAATACATGGAGCCCGCCCATGGCAGCAGAGGCCAAAACTATCGCCCACGGTAGACACTCAGCCGACGTCGGCAAAACTGCTATGCACGGTAACAAAATCAATTGATGTCAGCATAAAACTCCATGACAGTGGGCAAAAAATTTGCCTCCCACAATAGCAGGTGGCAAAAAACACCCGCATAACATCGAAAAAGACTCGCCCAGCCACCAGAGGAGTAGACCAGCATGCAAAACAAGGAAGCAAGCATGGTCCCAACAGATTTATGATGTCATCAACAGTATTTTCCCTCTTCCCAATGGAGACTCAAGCTGCCACTTGACTCCTCTTGGCTCTTCCCATATAAATATGCAGACTTGGTCATTTTTAAGGATCTTCTCCAATTTTATAAAGAGCACAGCTCTGCAAATTCTCCACCTGAATCAATAAAATATAGTTTTTACCTCCATCTTGGATTGATTTGTTGTGTATGCCATGAGTATTATTTGTGTTTAGTCATTATCTTCCATGCTTTCATAGATAATGCCAACAAACCAACTATCTATGAGGCGTTAGTTCTGTAGCTAAAAGGAGAAGAGCAATATTTGAGAAGGGCAGAACAGAGTAAGTTGCTTATAAGTGTGCATTCCACAGCACCTTCGTAAACCTCTATTATGTATTTTCCATTATAGCCTCCCCGTTAGTCTTAGCAGCCTAGTTCTTCTGCCAGATGTGTAGAGTATACTTGCATTTCTCTTGATTCTGAGAGTGGATTTGGAAGGTCAACCCTTTATTTTGGTGTATCACCTCTTTTAGAGTAGGCTGTTTGCTTTCTTGCATTTCTCCCCCCTTTTCATCCCCCTAGTATATAGATGTATGTCCATTATTTTTGTGCTACCTGAAACAAACAAGATACATCAAAGGGAACTAGCCCATACCTAGAGACTATCCTCTCCTGCTTTGCCATCCCACAGGCGAGAGAGGAGTTTCCATGTTGCGAGGAGAGGGCAGGAATCCATTTTCTTGCCACTAGGTGCAATCTCCAGTGTCAACAGTTTTAGCATGCCCGGTGGGACCTCAAGTTTTTAATCAAAAAAGTTATAGGGTTACTCGTTGATCCTGTTACAGCAAAGGAACCACCAATACAACATCGTGCGCGTCAACAGTTTTGGCATGCCTAGTGGGACTATAAGTTTCTAACGTAGTGGTATTTTAGGATTGATGCTGGTCATGTTACAGTGATTTCAAAAAAATTTAGCATCTGGCGACTCCACTGGTAAGAGCTCAGTTCTTTATTTTAAGACCAATCACTTAATCTTCTATGCCAAAGGTTACCACAAGGTCAGCTTCAAGAAGGGTCCCCTTTGAATTCATTGAACTACCTTTAAATTCTGCTAAAAGGTTCAGGTTTGAAAGAACTCACCCTTATCTACTAGTAAATCCTCCTAGACTTGTTGCTAGGAATACCAACCCAGCTCAGCCACAAATACAACTTGTTCCAGCCATGGCATTGCCTTTTGTAGCTTTTCATGGAGAGAGCCCTTTAAACCTCCCACGCTATGATCCAATCCCCAGAACAGCTCTAAAAAATGTGCCTTCTTTTGATGGAGTGGGACCTATTACAGTTGTTGAGCATATCAAGAATATTTCCAACCTTTGCAATATTCACAATATAACAAAAGAAAATATTGTAATCAGACTGCTAGCTTTGTCTCTGAAAGGTAAAGCTCTCGATTGGTACAACACCTTGCCTATGAATTCCATACATTCCTGGAATGAATTGGGCACTCATTTAACTGATCATTTTGGGGAAAAAAGTGACGGCCTCTCTCTTGCCGAGCAGCTGACGACTATAAAAAGAGCTCCGCACAAGTATATGCAGGACTTCAACACGCGATTTCAAAAGACTTGGGATAGGATTCCCGTCTTGGTAAGGCTGACTCCCAGCTATGCTTTCTTGTACTATCTAAAAGCATTGAATAGTGATATTGCTGTGATGATACAATCTATGGGAGGGCATATATTGCCTGCTGCTTATGACGTTGCCATAGCAACTAAGAATTGCTTGGTACAGGCTGAAAAGATCGCTCCTAGGCCCCACATGCCACTTTTCCTAGAGATGTTGCCCCTTATACAGACAGTTGTTCCCATAATTGCTCCCCTGCCCACCATTAAGAAGCCAACTGTTGTTTCGTCAAATGAACTACATGAGGTTAAAAGCCTGTTGCAAAACATGTCAAATGAACTTGTAGCTCTTAAGAGACAACAAGCTCAAAATAACAAGCCAAATCTGGGTTATCAACATTATGGTCAAGTGACTAAGAACCCTTTTCAAGGCTATAATCAAGGTCAAGGGTAGCTCACAACAACTAGGCCTTATCAAAACTATAACTCAGGCCCCTCTTCATCATCTAAAGCCATGGTTCCTACTCAGAACAATCTAGTACATGATCAGCCTAACTGTTCGACCATGGGACATGGTTAAGAGCAAGCTGTCCATACGAATGACATGATGAATTTCTTTTAGAATTCAAAAAATTAGGCTACTAATTTTTCCCAATTTTTTGAGTTTCCAGCTCAACCCAGCACAAGTAACAATCAAACTCAGCCAGATTCTACTCTGATAAATCATGAAGAGGGTGAGCTCTATGTAATTAATCATGGAGGCATTGTAGGTAATCATGTTGATTGCATTACAGCCAATATGACATTTAAAAGAAGAGTAGTTGGAGAAGCGCAGGCTTCCCCTCAGGTGGCAATGAATCCTCCACTACACTCTTTTCAAAGGGCCCCAATTTTCGGACAATCGTTTGCACCTCCAGCTCCCCAGTCTATGGTTCCAGCTGGGATCAGCCCAAAGGAAAGCACGAAGGGAATCAACCCCCAAGTTAATATAGTTGACCAAATGAAAAAATTGCATGTGAGCATTTCTCTATGGGATTCATTGTCTCTTCTAGGACAAAGGGACGTATTGAAGAAAGAATTGCATGAACTAGATCAACAGGTTGTCCTAGCTGACACTAATAACATCTTAATGATGAATGGGTAGCCTTTTGCTTCAGATCAAGTAAAGAAAGAAGAAAGGACTCCCCGTTTTTATGTATCTTTGATCATAGGGGATTTCTTAGTACATAATTGCATAATTGACAGTGGGGCCAGCACTTCAGTAATGCCCAAGTGCATTACTGATAAGATGGGGTTAAAGTATGAAGCAATGAACAAAGGAGTCTTGCAACTAGATGGGATGCCTACAAAGATAGTCAGAATCACGAAAGGATTGAATTTAACAATGCATGCCTACCTGACATTCTTAATTCCCCATGATATAGTGGTAGCGGGCGTTCCTCCATATTTCGCAATATGTTTGTCTAGGGACTTTACGTCCAAGATAGCTGGCTATCTAGCAGCGAACTAGTCATATCTGGTTTTCAAAACCAAGTATGGGACCAAAGTGAAAATCAAATCTGAGTCACTCTACAAGGACCACCTAGAGCCCTATTCACCCAAGGCAGCGAATGTCAGTTACACTATCATCGATCTAGAAGAGTCTCAGATGGACAAATCTTCATCTTCTGCTCTTGAAGGAGTCACAGATCTACTCTTGGATGAGTGGGGAAGTGATAACTTCGAGCATGATCCTTATAAGTTTATTGAGGAAGCAGACCTTGGTGTCTATTGCTTACATGAAGAAGGCATTGTCATGCCTAATATAATGAAGGAGAACAAAGAAGACCTTGGCCTATGGCAGCTGTACTTCGATGGTTCCAGAAGTAAACTGGGTGCTGGTGGTGGGGCAATGTTAGTTTCCCCTCTAAAGAAAGGTACTTTTCAGCTTTCCGTTTCCAATTCTCTTGCACCTGTAATGTTGCAGAATATGAGTCTTTGATTCATGGACTTGAGTGGGCAAGAAAGAAAGGGATCAATAAGTTGCAAATCTTAGGGGACAGTGAACTAATTGTGAACCAAATAAGAGGCCTGAACTTGACCAAGAACTCCTTACTGAAGTCTTACAAGCACAGAGTTTAGGACTTGATGGAGGATTTCCTTGCTCTTAACATTACCTCGATTCCCAGAGAGCAAAATAAGCAGGCTGACAGGTTGGCAGTTGTTGGCACCCAATTTGATATTTCAAAAGAGATAAGTAGGGATTGTGGTTCATGCCATTTAAAAGTGGTGGTTTGGCCTTCAATTCCAGACAATGTTACAAATTGGCAGGTCTTTGAAAGTGACCAGCAGATAGCTCTCTTCCTACAGGAAAAAGCTGAGTTTGCAGTCCACAATCAAGCAAAATTGCAGTAGCAATACGGAGATCAGATTGTTCAATTAAAAAACAATAAACTCCCTAAGGGTCTGGTCACACTTGAAAGTATTTTCAATGGAGAGGACCAACTAAGAGATGACAAAGCATGCATCACTACCAAAGAGGAGAAATACAAAAAAGTTGAAATCTTCAAGGACAAGTTGTTGGCACTTGATAAGGTCTGCATGTTTCAAGAAAGTCAAGCTTTCATTCTGTTGTGTCAAGAGTTTGCTGACGTCTTCACCTGGAATTATAGTGACTTGAAAGGCTTCGATCCAAGACTCACCTAGCACACCATTGAATTAGATGAAGGCACAAAACCAGTCACACAAAAGCAAAGGCCTGTTAATCCGATGATCGAACTCCTTATGCAGAAAGAACTAGTCAGGTTGATTGAGTCTGGCATTATATTTCCGATCAAACATTCCTCATGGTTGGCCAATTTGGTTCCAGTTAGAAAGAAAAATGGGGAGATCAAGCTATGCATCAACTTTAGAGACCCTAATAAAGTCTCTTTAAAGGATCATTATCCCCTCTTGAACATGGAGCAGATTCTCCAAAAGGTAATTGATTTCAAACGTTTCTCCCTCCTGGATGGTTATTTGGGATATAATCAGATTTTGGTGCGAGGCCACGACCAATACAAAATAGCCTTCACCACTAAATGGGGAACGTTCACCTACCAGAAGATGCCTTTTGGGTTATCCAATGCTGGTGCTACCTTCCAGTGAGCCATGGACATGGCTTTCAGTGGTTTGATAAATAAGAACGTGCTGGTGTACCTCGATGATATAACAGTTTTCTCCAAGGAGGCAGGACAGCATATGGAACACCTCAGACAGATTTTTGAGAGGTGCAGGGAATTTGGCATCTCCCTAAATCCAAAGAAATGTGTATTTTTAGTTCATGAGGGGAAACTTCTTGGCCACATTGTGTCTAAGGAAGGTTTGTCTATTGACCCCGAGAGAGTCCGCTCCATCTTGGAGATGTCCCTACCAAAGCACAAGAAAGGCCTGTAGAGTTTCTTTGGCTGGATAAATTTCATTCGGAGGTTCATTCCAAATTTTGCTGAGATAGTTAAACCCCTAACCTCTATGCTAAAGAAGGGTGAAGAATTCAAGTGGACAATGCCAAGAAAAGATAGCTTTGAAGCTATCAAATAGGCTTTGACCCAGGCTCCCGCTCTAATCAGCCCTGACTTCAATAAAGACCTTAATCTCTATACCTTCAGCAATGGAGAAGTAATATCTATTATGCTTACCCAAGTAAACAGTAATGACCTCGAGCAACCACTCGCCTTCTTCAGCCAAGGGTTAGAGGCCTTCAAAATTAGGTACACCTACGTAGAGAAGCAAGTCTTGGCAGTAGTGCTTAGCCTAAAGAAATTCAAATATATGTTGTCAAACAGCAAGATCCATCTCATGGTTCCACATCCTGGCGTCAAGGATTTCTTGACCAATCAAGACTTAAATGAGAAAAGAGCGGGATGGATCACCAAATTGATGGAGTAGGAGATAGACATCAAAATCACCAAGTTGGTGAGAGGAAGGGGCCTATGTGAGTAGCTAGCTGCAGATTTGAGACAAAAGGATGAAGACAGCTTGTTGATCCATGATGCATCCACTGCAGAAGAACCAGTTGTCATAAGAAATTGGATGATGGACATGAGGCGCTTCCTTCTTATGGGTGAATGTCCACAGGGTCTCGGTAGGGTCGAAAGAAGGTATTTTAAACTTCAGTCCCTTCCTTATGTTGCAATTGATGGAGTGTTATTTAGGAAGGATCTCTCTGGGGTTCTCCTGAGATGCATTGACCCCAGCCAGACTGACAAGGTATTGGCTGAGTTTCACGATGGGCCAGCAGGCAGCCATTTCACCCCTAAGACCACAGCAGCAAAAATAATGAGAGCTAGCTATTTCTGGCCCACTCTTTTCAAGGATACCTATGCCTAGGTAAGGAAGTGCCAGAAGTGTGCACTTTTTGATGAAAAATAGTGATTGGCTGCCATGCCCCTACAGCCCATTCAAGTTAAACAACCATTCATGCAGTGGGGCCTGGATTTCATAGGGATGATCAATCCTCCCTCCAGTGCCGAACACAAATGGGTCCTGACTATTATGGATTATTTCACCAGGTGGGTGGAAGCCATTGCTTTGAAGGAAGCAAATGAAAGCGCAGTCTTGGATTTATATGAAGACTTAGTGACATGTTTCGGGGTCCCAGCCACTATAATTTCAGACAACGCCTTGGCTTTTTTGGGAACCAAAACTAGTGAATGGGTGCTAAGGTATGGTATATACCTCAACACTTCATCAAATTACTACCCATAAGGGAATGGGCTGGCTGAGTCCACTAACAAAAATCTGATTAGGATTATAAAGAGGACCATGGAAGAAAATCAAAAAACTTGGCATGCCAAGTTGAAAATATCTCTATGGGCCGATCGAATCACTCCAAAAAGATCAATCAGAAATTATCCATATACACTTGTGTATGGAAGGGAAGCAAGGCTTCCTATCTCACTCGAATTGCCAGCACTGGACCTCGCTCATCAGTTGCAACTAGAAGAAGGAAGCAGCATGGAGGTCAGATTATGCGAACTAATGGAGCTTTAGGAGGTAAGGAATCGGGCCATGGTCTCTATGATCAGTCACCAATAGCAAGTGAAAAGACATTTTGACAAGAAATCTTCATCAAAAAACATTGCTGAAGGAGACATTGTCTTGAAATGGGACGAAGATAGAGTTAAGCCCAGAAAACATGCAAAATTTGATGCCCTCTGGAGCGGTCCTTACATGATTACTCAGTGCAAGCAGCATAACACGTTCCATCTCTCTAGATTGGATGACAGAATTGCGTATCCCAATCAACGGGATACATCTGAAGCATTGCCACTGAATTTTGGTTCGGCTGTACATAGTTTTCCTTGTTTTCCCTAAGTGCAATTTACACAGTTAGTTATTTTTAGCTTTGTGTGTTTCCCTTTATTTGGGGGTAAATTCTATATATTTGATTCTAAGATCTCGAAGGCTATTGTGAACTCTCTTCAAAGTTACCATTTGACTCCGCGCCCAATGGATATTTAAAGGCAACTGGGTCCTAAGCATAGCAGGCACGCTTATCCTGTGAGTCGCCAGTTTGATGACCAACCGAAGCCCACAGGCAGCAGATAGCTGAAGGCCACCCAAAGGCAGCATACGATCGAAGGCTACCCACAGGCAGCGGATGGCTGAAGGCCACCCAAAGGCAGCAAACTACAGAGGCCCGCCACAGGCGGTGAACACCTAGTGCCTGCCATAGGCGGTGAAACAGCAAACCCCGGCCCACGGTGGCAAATGAAAAATGCCCACCATAGGCGATGAAGCAGAAGCAGCTACCCACAAGTGGAGAATAGAAAACGGTCACCCATGGTGGCATAATGAAAAAAGCCTGCCCTCGGTGGTGAATACATGGAGCCTGCCCACGGCACTGGAGGCCAAAACTGCCACCCATGGTAGACACTCAGCCGACGTCGGTAGACACTCAGATGATGTCAGTGAAATTGCCATGTATGGCAACAAAATCGGCTAAAATTAGCATAAAATTCCATGATAGTGGGCATCAAATTTTCCACCCACAATATCAAGCGGCAAAAAACACCCGCATAACACTGAAAAAGACCCACCCAGGCGCCAGAGGAGTAGACCAGCACGTAAAATGAGGAAGCAAGCATGGTCCCAATAGATTTGTGATGTCATCAATAGTATTTTCCCTCTTCCCAATGGAGACTCAAGCTGCCACTTGAATCCTCTTGGCTCTTCCCATATAAATACGTAGACTTGGTCATTTTTAAGGATCTTCTCCAATTTTGTAAAGAGCACAGCTCTGCAAATTCTCCACCTGAATCAATAAAATACAATTTTTGCCTCCATCTTGGATTGATTTGCTATGTATGCCATGAGTATTATTTGTGTTTAGTCATTATCTTCCATGCTTTCACAGATAATGCCAATAGACTAGCTATCTACGAGGCGTCGGTTCTGCAGCTGAAAGGAGAAGAGCAATGTTTGAGAAGGGCAAAACAGAGTAAGTTGCTTATAAGTGTTCATTCCATAGTACCTTGGTAAACCTTTGTTACGTATTTTCCATTATAGCCTCCTTGTTAGTCTTAGCAACCTGGTTCTTCTGCCATATGTGTAGAGTATACTTGCATTTCTCTTGATTCTGAGAGTGGATCTGGAAGGTCAACCCTTTATTTTGGTGTATCACCTCTTTTAGAGTAGGCTGTTTGCTTTCTTGCATTTCTCCCCCCTTTTCACCCCCATTATATAGCTATATGTTTGTTATTTTTGTGCTACCTGAAACAAACAAGATACATCAGAGGGAACTAGCCCATACATAGAGACTCTCCTCTCCTGCTTCATCGTCCCACAGGCAAGAGAGGAGTTTCCATGTTGCAGGGAGAGGGCAGGAATCTGTTTTCCTGCCACTGGGTGCAATCTCTAGCATCAACAATAACTATTATAAAGTGGAGGAAAATTAAGACACATAAAACTAATATTTAAGTTTTATTAAATGTTTAATCTCATCATCCTTCCTTCATGTGGTCTATTCACCATTTCTTTAACTTGTAATATATAAGGAGAGCCTCCACTATATTGTAAAAATTGAAACTATCTTATAAACCTACTTATTTCAACTTCATTCATCCCTATTCAACCCATAGGTTAATTATTAAACCTGTTTTTGTAGTCTTTATCCTTCTACTATAGGTTTATGATATAGTAGATAAGGTCACACTCTAGTCTAGTCAAATAGAGTAGCCTTGTACCCTGTGCTCCAATGACTAAGTTTTAAATTGAGACAATTAACAATGGATATCCAATGTATTTTTTAAATTTGGTTAAAAACAATATTGCCAATATTCTCCTATATAAGCACATTGAGGCTTATCTAAATACATCTAACAATTACTTGTAAATTCAACTACATACCAACCAAAAGAATGTTATTTTTTCTAATTTCAATTATGATACATTCTAGTAGTCATAGACCAAGTCTGTATATATTTATTTCATATCAAGGGCATTCACTATCAAGAATTTTAATCAATCTTATAGCTAAATTCATATATTTCATAATATACTCACCCTAGAAGGGAGAACTACATTGGTCTAAAGCCCATTTTGGCTATGTAGACATCACTCAGACTACATATGGTTTTTTTAAAGTAGCTCAACTATTCCCTTAACCTTATTCCCCTTTTGACATTTGATATATATTATGTTTTTTTATGTAAGAACAATATTTTTATTTTAAAAGACTTACACATATACATTTTTCATATAAGATTAATCATCAAACCCTGAAAAATAGTGACACAAACCCATATAGAAAAATTAGGCACATAGTTAAACAAGATACAAAAAACAAGGTTGTAGTGTGACCCTATCTTCCTTCTATGGAATTTCCCCAATTCATTTTTAATTACTTTTTTTTTGATGAAACATAGTTTACATGTATTTTCAACCATACTCAACCTGCATAGTCAGCATAGGAGTTGATTCAAGAGGTTTGCATATCTTTAAGTATATTAGATAATATTACATAATTTATAATTTTTTAAATTTTATATTATATTGTATTTTACTATAAGATATGTATATTCCTAAATTTAATTTTTAATATTTTAGATATATTAGTTTGATTAATTTTAATTCAAAAAAATTTAAACAAGGAGATACATTAGGATATAAGGAAGCTAAAAAATCTAAACAAAACATAGATGGAGATATAACATAGAAATAGAATCAGAGGATATCATATTAATAGTAGTGAAGGTATGATATAAGATTATGTAAACATATCTCTATAATTTCCATGAGTTAATTCTACTACATTCCCAATACACCCTTTAATGCATGTACTCTAAGAGATTGATGTGGAATCATGTTCTCCAAAAAAAATGAAATAGAGAGTAGTGTGAGATGTTTCAAGTCCATAATTGACTATGTGAGATTTTTAAACTCCTTCATGTAAGGTAATAATAATATCAAGGCAAGTATGTGTGTGTGAAAGAGTGTGAATGAGACTATGCATTCAATTAATTTTTTTTGAGATGAGTTCAATAACAAAAAATTGTTGAAATGTGTCAAGTCTAAGAGTGTGCTCAAGTGTGTCCATGACTGAGTGTCCATCTCAGCCAAAATAGAAGAAAAGGTAGTCTTCAAGTGTAATCACTCTTCTTTAATTGAATAAACTAGTATCATATCAAGGTATTTCCTTTTTCGAGTTGAGTATGAAATTGTATTGTATAAGTTAGTTGTAGGCTATGTAAGACAAGTATACCTGATTTAGTTTCAATTTATGAAAAATAAGCTTGAATGTGAGAAGATAAGTTTGTTACAATTTTTAGATATGTTCTAAAGGTATCGATAAAATATGAGAGGATAATATTTGATTCTATTGTAGGTTTTGAAAGATAATCCTATTGGTTGATGAGAGATGTACACAAATGTGAAATAGCACTATAGGTAGAATATTTGACAAAGATGGTGAAATAATTCCAATACAAAGTGGATGATGAAGACTACACAAAGTGAAGATGTTATACATGTGAGTGAAGAGGATGAATAATAGATTATGATGGGTCTTTTCCCCTCCAAAAAAGGTTATAATATATTTAGGGAGTCCAAACAATCGAAAGAAGACATTTCAACCAAGAGAAAAGACCAACAAAGGTCAAGGTGAAGGAAAGAGGTATGTCTACTTGTGATATCAATTTTTTATATGGTAAAGAGAGTCCTAATAAGTTCATGATATGGATAGTGGAGCTATAATCTATTTATAGATATGTTAATATTTAATACCCCATGAGGTTGAAGGCTAAAAGTAAGAGACTATGTGTAAGTGTAGATATATATTTGAGATTTCTTCAAGAAAGGAGACAAAGAAAAAGAAAGAATAATGTGAGTGGATGGGATCATATGCTTTCCAAATTTATGGGATTTTTTGTGCACCCAATAATGAAAGTACATTTTTTTGAATAAGCTTCATGTCTTGAGGTATGAGAGATAAAAGAAGAAGAAGATTTCCATTAAAGTCAATATGAGAGTAAACTTGCAATGTGATAAATTCAAGTCTAATTTGAGATGCAATGTGAATAATGATATGTGTAAGGTGAAGAAGGTTTTATTGAAAGACAATGAGAGTGATATTTACATATGAGAAACACAAATTTTATTTTCATAATATTAAGAATAAGGAAGATTGTGAGCAACCCATAGATGATTGAATCCTCATGTAAGAGGATATGGAGGTGATAGTTGTTGAACCAGAAGAAAGAGACCCATTAATTGAAAATGGGAAATATTTTATGGTATTATATAAATGGAAAGAGGTATAATCATCCTTTTTGAATGAAGCATATGTATTTTTTTTAAATATTTTTTAGGGAATAAGGGTTGAGGAAAACCAATGAAAAATGAATGTGTCATTGAAGAAATCAATAGAGGTGAATGAATAAGGCATCCACGAGATGTTATAGGCTTTCATAAAGGAAATAATAGATATGGTTGATGTGTAAGTTAATGCACATAATAATAGTATGACCAAATACTATACATGTGAAGGTTAAGAAAGTATAAATAAATAAGAGGAAAGAACAACCATTGATCTTTTTTTAAATGGGGTTTTGGGAGTCCAACATGAGAGATGTAAAGTTATGAGGATAATGTGATCCACAAATACATTTGGACAATGTATCATTGAGGCATGATGAAGATCTTGAAATAATGTTTGTGGGAAATTTTGATTCCCCTAATATGATGTATGTACAAGTACAAATAATAAGGAGATAAAGATAAAGTACATGTTTCTACAAATAGGAATCAAAGATGATAGTGGGATGACATGTGGGAGTAAACCCCAAAGATGTTGTAGGATAGAATCTTATAAGTCAAGTTATGCATTGTTCTCATATTTAAAAGGAGAGTGAAAGGTTATTTTTGAATGACATGGAAGTGGTGAAGGAAGGAGAATGAAATTAACCTAGAGCTAATACAAAGAGGATGAGTAATGAAGAGGAAGAAGATCTACAATAAGAACACTTGAGTATCATTTTGAGGATTACAAAAAGTTATAAAGGTTTTCAAAAGCCCATTCTTGATGAGAATAAATATAATATAATATGAGATAAAGAGAATCAATATTTGTTCATTATATCATTCAATATAGTTATGGAGATGGAGAAATCACTTATGGGGTTTGTTATGCCTATTGTTTATAAATAAATCTATGACTATAGCTTGTGTATAGGTGTATATATGAAGATAAATGATACATTAAAAAATTCATTCCAACGTAAAAATGTGAAACCATATGTGAAAAATTATCCACTCAAGAAATAAAGTGAAGAGGAGTAGCTGATTTTTATATCATCTAGAGCATGTGAAAAATTGAAGGAATAAGAAGAGTCTTTTAAGACTCTTATAAACAAAGAATCCACAAGCAAGATTATGGTGAAAAGAGAAGAGATGTCAAACATGAGAAAAGATGAGCTACACATAAGGAAGAGTGAAAAAATCAAGAATCCAACAACATAATAGATAGTGAGTAAACAAAGCCAAGAATTATTTAGGAGTAGTTGGCTGGTCAACATTGGGTTTATGGGAGAGCAACATGGAAGAAAGAGAATCTTGTTGGAGATGTTATTCAAAGAATGTGGATTATACAAGAGGATGAAGATATAAAAGGATAAGACTTTAAAAAAATAATATGCATTTTGGTTGGTTTAACGCCATTAAATATGGAGGATTAAGTAGAGACAAGAATAGGATATAATTAAAACTAGAAAGAAAGAGCTAGAAAGGGAAGACAAAGAGAGATAATTGACTAAATTACATGGTGTGGTTGAGTCAAACACCATAGCCATTATGTTTTATGTTCAAAATAGTGTTTTTTCTACTTATTCCATATATATGAATAGATAATCACATTTTAATACATCTATACAAGATTCAAGAAGGAGTATTCAAGGGTTCAAGTAATATTACATCAACCAGAACTATGTCAAATTAGTTTTTGTTTTTTGTGTGTGTTTGTGGACTTATTTTTGTAAACTTTTGAATCTCTAGTAGTGATGTTATAAATGAATTATATAATGCATGATAGAGTGGAGATATTATGTATGGGTAAGTGCACATAATTGGGTGGCCAAAAGGTGGTCTTAAATGGATAGGTTTTTCCTAAAAATTAATAAACATCAACTTGTATGGATTATTTGAGACACCTAAACTCAAAATTTGAAGATGTCATAGAAATATTAATTGTAGCATTTTGAGTCTAGTTTCTAAACTACTAATTTTATTTTGAAATAGTCAATCATAAGTAGGTCAAACATCAAAAATTTGAATAGATAGTATTTTTCTTAGAAAAAATCAAAGTAGAAAGCTTTCCATGTAGCCCATCATTTTTTTAGCATCGTTTAAGCTTTTTAAACCCCTCTCATGGAAAGTTAGATAGGATCGTCTAGTTTGTAACCTAGATTTTTTTAATTAATTAATGAATATATATATATATATATATATATATATATATATATATATATATATATATATTACTAATTTCACAATTCAATAAACCCTAGAATATGATTAATAATATATAGTCAATAATATGGCACCCCATAATACATTTAAAAATGTCAAAAATTAGATTTTTATTTTTGAATGTGTATAGAATTAGGTCTAGTTTGTAACCATATAATGTTTTTTGGGTTTCAATTAATGAATGAAAATATGAATAAATAAATATGAACATGTATAATTATGGCACATGGTGCTAAAAAAATACATACTTATAAATAAATATAAATAACAACCTTAAAGCAATAAAAATATAAAAAATATATATCTTTAGAATGAAGAGAGTGTAGTTAATGTTGTAGTAATATATTCAAGGAAAAAACTGATCAAATTCATAGTGTTTAGCATGTCCAAAGTTGTATTTTATTGCTTTTAGTCAAAAATATGCATTTGGTTATGTGTTTATAGATCCATGATTTAATCTCATGAATCCAAGTCATTTTTAAACCTTCAGGCATGTGTTTGAAATGTGAAATATACAAACTACATATACATAAAAATTGTGTACATAGATAAACCATTTATATGGTAGTACCGCATATTTATAATTACTACATACACTAAATAATTTGGTTTTCACATGTATGGAAAATGAAGCAATGTGAACCTATTTTTCTTAATATAAATATTGTTTTATTGGGGATAAAATGATTAGTTTAGAGTTTTAAGAGTTAGTGATTTATGTTTTAGGGTTCAGGCCTTAGGGTTAAGGGATTATGGCATAAGTTTTATGTTTTATGGTATATAAGGTCCAATCATGAATGTAATTAGAGATAAATTGATCTCCTTGAATCTATTTATAACTATAGAATATGGTTTTGGTCTCAATTAACCCCTACATCATCATAAATTGTGCCAATGAATGATGTTATTTAAGGTAAATTGAGCCTTTTAAACCTATTCATTACTCTAAAGGATGTTAATTAGGGATGAATAGATCAGTTTAGGGTTTAGGGTTTATAATTTAGTGTTTATAATTTAGGGTTTAATGTTTAGGGTTTAAAGTTTAGGGTTTAAGGTAAAAGGTTTAGGGTTTAGGTTTTATGGTCAAATCACAAAGGAAATGGATGACAATTTCAGCACTTTAAACTTATTTATGACTATAGAATGTGTTTTTGGCCATAATTAGCTCAGACATCATCACAAATTGACCTAATAAATCAATTGGGACAATAAGTAATGTGACTTGTCTTGAATTGATCCATAAATGAACATAATTATTTAGCTAAAGGATGTTAATTGGGGTTATATTGATTAATTTAAGGTTTAGGGTTTAGTGTTTATCAATTAGGGTTTAAATCTTAGGGTATGTAACCCCATTTTAGGTTTTATGGTATAAGGTCTAATCACAAAAGCAATTAGGGATAAATTGAGCTCTCATAACCTAATTATGGATATATAATGTGATTTTGGGCTTGATTGTCCCCCACATCATCACATATTAACCCAATTAGTTAAATGGGGCAATGAGTATGTGATTTGGGCCAAATTGATCCCTGTGAACCTAATTATTAATTTAAAAGATATTAACTGAGGATAAATTGATTGGTTTAGGGTTTGGGGTTTAAAATTTAGTGTTTAGGGTTTATGGTCTGATTGATAAAGGAATTCATCACAATTTGAGTTGATTAAACCTATTTATAACCATAGAATGTTTTTTTGGGTTCGATTAACCCCCATGTCATCACACATTGAGATAATTAGTCAATTTGGGCAATTTATGTTATGATTTAGACCAAATTGAGCCATGTGAACCTAAATCTTAAACTAAAATCAAATGGTAATTAAGGTTCAAATGATTTGTTTAGTATATTAAGAGTTTATGATTTAGGGTTTAGGTTTTCTATATGGCTTAAGGTTTACGGATTAGGTTTTAAGATTTAGACTATATGGTTTAGAGTTTAGGGTATGGGGTTTAGTGTTTAGGATCTATGACTTACTTTATTTAGGGACCAAGGTTTATAATTTATGATTTAGGGTTTCAATTTTAGGGATTAGGGTTTAAAGTTTAGGGTTTAGAGTTTAGGGTTTAGTGTCCAACCATGAAGGTGAATGAGGATAATTTGAGTTTTTTAAACCTATTTGTGAAAAAAATATTTTTTTAGGTTTGATTAACCCTTATGTCATCAAAAATTAAGTGAATTAGTCATTTAAGGTAGTTAGTTGTGTGATTTAGACAAAATTTATGCCTTGCTAACTTAATTTTTAGTCAAAATGATGGTGATCAGGGCTCAAAAGATTGGTTTAGGGTTTTAAAAGTTTAGATTTAGGTTTATGGTTTATAAGGCTTAAGATTTAAGGATTAGGGTTTAATGTTTAGGATACATAGCATATAAGGTTTAGGGTATAAGGTATATGGATTAGGTATTATGGGTTAGCGTTTACAATTTAGGGTTTATGGTTTGGGGATTATGGTTTAAGGTTTAGGTTATATGGTGCTACAAGGTTCAAGGTCCAACCATGAGGGAAACTGAGGATAATTTGAGTTTCTTAAACCTATTTATGAGTATATAATGTGTTTTTGGGTTGATTAGCCCTAGATTTCATCATGTATGGAGTGAATTACTCAATTGGGGTAGTTAGTGGTGTGATTTTGACCTAATTTATCCCTATAAACCTAATTCTTAGTCTAAATGATAGTAACTGAGGCTCAAATGATTGGTTTATTATTTTAATTGAGTTTACAATTTATGATTTAGGGTTTCTATGGATTTGGTTTTAGAGATTACCGATTAAGAACTTAGTGCATTTATAGTATAGGGTTTAGCATTTAGGAATTAGGTCTTAGGGATTATAATTTAGGTTATACATTGTAGGGTTTAGGGATTAGATATTAGGAATTAAGGTTTATAGTATAGAGTGTAGGGTTTAGGGTCTAATCATGAAGGTAATTGAAGATAATTTGAGATTTTTGAACTTATTTGTGAACATAAATCATGTTTTTAGGTTTTATTAAACCATATATCATCATAAAATGAGAAAATTATATAATTGGGGTAGTTAGTGGTGTGATTTGGGCCAAATTTATTCCTATAAACCTAATTTTTAGTCTAAATGATGGTAATTGGGTATCAAATGATTAGTTTAGGGTTTCTAAGGATTCAAGTTTAGTGATTAGGGATTAAGGAACTTAGAGTATTTAGGATATATGGTTTAGGGCTTAGGGTATATAATCTAGAGTATAGGGTTTATGGTTTATGGTTTAGGGCTTAGGAATTATGATTTACTAAATAGGGTGTAGGGTTTAGGGCCTAACCATGAAGGTAATTAAGGTAATTTATTAAACTTATTTGTGAGCACAAATTATGTTTATGTGTTCCATTACCCCCATATCATCACATATCAAGTGAATTAACTAATCAACATAGTTGTTGGTGTGATTTGGACTAAAATTATCCCTATGAACCTAATTCTTAGTTTAAATTATGGTAATTTAGGATCGAATGATTAGCTTAGGTTTTTAATTATGTTTAGGATTTATGGTTTAGGATTTATATGGCTTTAGGTTGAGGAGTTAAGGATTAAGGAAGCTAATGTATTTAGGGTATAGGGTTTAAGGTTTAAGGCTTATGCCTTAGGGTTTAGGGTTTAGGGCTCAAGGTTTATAATTTAGGGTATAGGTTTTAGGTTATAGGGCTTAGGGTCTAAGGTTTACGATATATGGTGTAGGGTTTAGGGTCAAAATGAAAAGGCAATTGAGGATAGTCTAAGTTACTTGAACCTATTTATGAGAATAAATTATATTTTTGGGTTCCATTAGATAACATTTAATCATATATCGAGTAGATTAAATAATTATGATAGTTAGTGTTAAGATTTATGCCGAATTTATGCACATGAACCTAATTATTAGTCTAAATGATAGTAATTAGGAGTGAAATGATTGGTTTAATGTTTTAAGAGTAAATAATTTAGGGTTTAAGGTTTATAAAGATTTAAGTTTAGGGATTAGGGTTTAAGGTTTAAGGTTTATGGTTTATGGTTTAGAGTTTATGGTTTATGATTTATGGTTTATGGTTTAAAATTTATAGTTTGGGATTTAGGGTTTTGGGTTTAGGGTATAGGTTTAGGGGTGTTTTTAAATACACTTAATACCATGTACATGGTAAAACTATAAATGTGGTTTTGATTTTACTAAAAAAACAAAAAAATGTATGGTCAACATCTTTTTTTACATTGAGGGTTATTATTGGAAGTTTATCTAATGAGAGGGGGGTGAATTAATTTACTTAAAATAATCCTTAAAATTTAATTAAAATCTATGGATCATTAATTTATATACATACATTAACCAATGCAGACACAAACATCTATGAAAGCAAACAACATAAGAACATAGGATATATTTTGTAAAACCTCTTGGGGGAAAAAACCTACTAATGCACATCTTGGAATAAATTCCTATATGAAATTAATTATACTTTTAGTGAGGCACAAACCCCAAAAGGATCACCAACCCCTCACCAGTCAAGCACCAACTTGTAAGGAGTCACCAACCACCTAGGTAACTCAGTACCAACTTAGCTATCTTGAATATTTGATCACCCTTGTACACTTTTTTCTCACTCAAATAGATATGAACTTTTTATTTTTCTCTTCTTACTCTTCTCTCTCTCTCAAATAGTCTATTAGGCCCTCTCGCTTAACTAGCCCTTTCCTTGGTAGAATTAGATCGTATAACCTTGCTCATCACCTATAGAAACATAGTTAAATATTAATGATATTTTTATAACACCTATATAATGGTTTTTAAAATCTTTACATAATTTTCAAAACTCTATATCATTATCTCATTTCCTTTATATTCTAACTAGTCGAATTAGGCCAATTAGACATCTTTATACTTGACTCTTGCTCTCACCCATATTTATCAACTAAAACCCTATCCATACTTGGATCACCCTTGTAATATATGAAAAAATATATATAATTGAAACAAAAACACATTTGTATGTCATTACCCTTAAGAGCTAAAACCATCATTAGGCCTAATAGAGACCTAATGCAATTAGGCCTTCTCGAAACACATGTTTCAATTTGTCACCTTTGGAACACCTTAAGCCTCAAAAAATGGATGAAAAACTTCATAAAATATTCAATTATACCCCTGATAATCTCACCTTATTTATAAAAAACCAATTATCTCATTTCATTCATTAAACCACACAATTAGGTTTATTCGTAATTAGGCCTTCTCACTGCCAGAAAGTCTATCTTGTAAATATGATGCATAAAATCAACTTTAACATGTAAAACAATCATAAAATAATATTTATACAATATAAATTAACTAATTTTAAACATAATATTCATTATAATTCACCAAATAGGTAAAAATGCCTCAAACTACTCAACTTCATATGCTCACTCTAAACTGGACACATGCCGTAAGAACCCAGTTAAAAGCCTAAATTTTAACGCCTTCATAGGAATTTATCATGAATAAAAGTAATATAAAATTAACCTATGAGACATATATAAAAAATTAATTTTAATATTATTATTTAACTCTATGCAAAAATACTTAGGAACATCATTCTCACTCATACATAGAAAACTGGATGTAGCTCCAAAAACACAGTCATGAAAACTAAGTCTTAGAGAACCTATGGGAGCACTTTTTATGATATTAAAATGGTTTTAAATTATCCTTATTAATTATTATAACATATTTTGAACTATATATTACAAGGTTCAATATCAATACTGGTCTTACAGACCAATCTCATGTTTTCACCCTCAATAGACTTCACTATGTTGGAAAGGTCACTTTGGGAACAACTTTTTGCTTATCTATGAGTATTAAAAAAATATTATATTCAAGGGGGAAATATTATATAGGTATTTTAAAATAAATCCATGCATTTTTATCCATCCCTAATCCACTTCAACCCATCCCTAATCTCATTCTCACTTTTGCCTGGTTTTCTCATTATCTTGCTTATTAGGCCCTTTTAGCAATAGGCCAATTTACATGACCCATTTAGAATATTTAAGGCCTTAAACATGCTCATTAAATTACATGGGAACAAAATAAAAATATCACACATCATCCTCCAATAATTTTCATGCTTTGACCTAGTTAACCCTACTTGCTATATTAAAAATTCAAGAAACAAAGGGTTTCTTGTAGCTTCCACTCACTCTTCTGGCCAAAAAAAATTACATGGAGAAAAATAGAATACTAATATACATGTAAAAAACATAAAAATATGTCTAAAATACAATTCTTATCCACAACCAATAATATCTTTCATATCTTGTCATAATGAGGGTTTCAAGAGGGTTTAGACTATCTTTTATTCTTAGCAATCATTCATAAAGGATTGACCCTCAAATCCAAAACAAATGAGTATAAATTCAATATATGACCATTCCCAAAATTATATGAACTTATTTTGATCTCATGCAAAGTTTTTATTTGCCAACGAGCATAAGAAAATTCTTCTCAGGTTTGCAGTACCCCATTTTGTGCCCACATAAAATCTCAACACCAATTTTCATGATTTATCCTTTAATATATTACCTAAAACTTTGTTAAAATAATTAAAAAAACTTATCACACCTTTTAAAATGTTATTATTATATTTTTCACCTTGGGAATTAAACTTGACACCTCATTAGGCCACACTAGGTCTATTTGCAAACTAGGCTTTGAACTACTAGTCACATTTAGACCTTGATCATACCATGAAAACTCTTGTAATATTATAAAAACAAAATTATCATATCATAAAACCTCATATATTTCTCATACACTACCACCCATTATCTTAAAATCCTTAGAGTACTCACCTCAATATGCTACCAAGGCTATGCCTTCTCAATAGGTCTCTTCAAGAAAGGATTAAGCCTCAATATTGACCTTGGGATTGATCTAACAGATTATTTGATTTTTTATCATATGTACACATATTTATACACTCTCACATGTCTGTACTAACATAATTCACCAATATTTAATATGCTTCATGCATACACATTCTCTCAAGGCTAGACTAGGCTTCTCAAGACACCTAATACACAAAGAGTTGGACTAAACCAAGTTAGCTCTCAATGATGTCACCTAAGAAAATTCCTAAATTAGGGTTATATAAGATAAGGATACTCTTAATAGTTTTATGATCTTGTCACATCATAACATTATTCCAACACGTCATATAGAACTCAAAGACTGTTAAACCATGCTCATGATATAACATTGCACCTCAAGCTACTCAATAGTAACTTACATTGACTCTTGATCTTGATCTTTTCATGCCATCAACCTCAAAATAATTACTAGGTTACCTTCAAATTCTATCTCAAGATAGATACAATAGGTCTCATTCAAATATTTTCTTGTCATAATACTTCTTTATCACATACCATTTCACCATTCATGACCTCAACTCTAACCTTGATATTAATGAAATCCATCTTGACTTTGACATCAATGATAAAAATAATGCCTTAAAATAAACAATAGGAACATACCTCAATGATATCCATCTTTGTCATTGATGTAAAACATTTACACAAAGACTATCATTCACAACTCCCCAAGCTAGATCTTCTTCAAACTATCCTTTCTCCCAAATTAGAACTTTATCCCCCTTTGACATTAATGATAAAGGGTCATCTTATTGGAAACTATCTGATCCTTAGACCTAGAATAACACCTCAATGATATTTTTATAATTATCAAGACTATGAATTTGTTTGATCAAGTCATCATACAAACTCTTTGTGACAAAACTCTTGGGATTACACTTGTAGTAGACTCTTGACTAAACCTTGGATATGAAAGTCAATAAAGAACATAAAAAATCCCAATAAGACCAAGAATCCTTCATGCTTTTTCTCACTATTTGAGTGCCTCCATAAATTTTGATTGAGTCACCTCTTCTTTATTGAGTACTAAAATGACATAAACTTAGGAGATTCCTAGTTCTCCATGTCCTTACTATATGGAAATTTATTCATGATATTTTTAGGATTGAATTCTTTAATCTCCATTTGAACACCATTATGAACTGGTCTATTTGAATTGAATTCTTCATCCATAATCTGAGTTGATAGGGAGAATTATTGACACTTATTTACATATGAACTATGTTCTACCATGGTAAATAGTCCACTTGGAATTGTAGAGTTATCATTATTCACGTTAGCTACCTTAGGTTTCCACTCACTATCTTGTCTTCTTTCTTTCATTTTAGGAGTCTCAACTATCTTATTTTGACTTGGCAATCCATGCTTGAAATACTTTTTAATATTACTAACCTTTTTATAATTGAAACACACTATTACTCTTAATGGAAATACACCTTGACCCATACCTCTTGACTAATGACTCTCCTCATATTTCTATGCATATTCTTTCTTGGAAGGCCTTATACAATGCCTTTCTCTATGACCAAATTGGTTACATGAATAACAATAACCATTGAAAGAGTTAGCATATCTTATAATATTAGGTTTCCTGATAGGATTAGTCTTCATTCTACCAAAACCATCATTCCTTGATTGACCATTGACTTTCTTTATCTCATTAGTGTTCTTATTTTAGTCACCATTAAAACCAAGACTTGCTTTGTCATTAGAAATATTTTGACTACTCAGGATGTTACCTATATCATTGATACTCTTCTCAAACTTCAAAAATGAATTAATATTAGTTGATGCTTGACTCAATTAAACTCTCAAGAAATCCAATTTAGTTACATACTTTTTACATTTTTCTTCTTTCACTTATAGTCTTGTAGTCACAATCTCAAGTTGAGTCTAAACCTATTTAACTATTTCCTCTTATTCCTTGTAGTTTTTTATTCATCTAGCTTCAAATAATTTGATTTACTCCTCATAGGCTTTGATAAGATACCTCATCACCCTATTATTCTTATTCACCTTCTTCAATTCTTCTAGAGTATTCATTAACTTAGCCTTAACGTCTACCTCATCTTCTTCATCATCTAAATCACGAACAACAACTCTAATCCATATGGACTCTTCTTGATTTGAATAACTTACTTCGTCAGCCATGAATATTAATTCATTGACATCAACACCATCACCTTCATGGTCACTCTCATAATCACTTCTCTAACTTTCATTAATCGAGTTGCAATCTTCCCTAGTGTAAAAGATTCTTTTATTCTTAAAACATGTATTCTTGTATTCATACCTTCAAATTATTTTATTTCTCTTATCATACCTATTAGAATTTTTATCAAAATCATGACCTTCATCATTCTCTTCATAATCCTTTTCCTTATGGTTATGAGGGAACTTGTTGGCAAAGTGTCCAATCATTCCATAATTGAAGCATTTAAAGGGCAACTTACCCTTGTATTTACCTAAACTAGTTTTCAACTTTCTTACAAACATAGCTATCAAATCATCATCATCATCAATATCATATTCATCATTATCTTTGACTTTCTTACTTTTTATATTCTTCTTTTTTGACTTATTTTCTACCTTAAATGCATCTTCCTTCTTTTTAGGTCTTCCATCACTTGTCCTCATCTCATAGGTTATTAGGGTGCCATGAGTTCCATCCATCTCTAACTTGTTTAGATCTTGCATATATTCAAAAATAGATAATTTAGAATCAAATTTTAGAGTTATATATCTTAAAACCATTTTACCAATAGTGTATTCTTTCAATTATTCACCTAGGCCTCTTATGATTTTGACCACTTCATCAACCCTCAACAAGTAGCCTACAATAGTCTCATCTTCATTCATATTTAGGATTTTAAATTATATTCTATGGGTTTGAAACTTATCCAAATTTACCTTGGATTATCCCTAATTAATGGTCTTCAACTTTTCCCATATTTATTTATTGTACACATAGTGCATCACATTCATAAGTTCTACCTCTGATAGGCCACACTTAATACCATTCATTACTTTTGAATTATTGTCACTAGCCTTCTTGCTTGTTGCATTTGTATGAGGAATATGGGGTATAATATATACATCCAAGAATAACTTCCAAACATCATGAACTTGAGACATAAAATATGTCCTCATCCTGACACTCCAAAAATCATAATTGGATCCATTAAATAATAGAGCCTTGCTTGTATAAAAACCACCTTATGCTTGATTAGCCATCTTTTCTTTCTTATAATTTCATTTAGGCTATTAGGCCTCCTTGAAAGAACCTAATCTGATATAAAATTTGGGAATTATAGATAATAAGAGGGGGGTCAATTATTTTCCATAAAAAAATATTTTAATTTCACTTAACATCCATGAATCATTCATTCACATACATACATTAACTAATGAATACATGAGCATCTATGAAGGCAATCAACATAAGAACATAGGATATATGTGGGAAAACATATTGGGGAAAAAAACCTACTAATTCATAGCTTGGACTATATTCCTATAATCAATGAATCAAACTTTTAGTGAGGCACCAATCTCACAAGGAGCATTAACCCCTCATTAGTCAAGCACCAACGCAACTATTCCTTTACCAAGCACCAACTTGCAAGGAGGCACCAATTCCCTAGATAAATAAGAACCAAATTAGATAAATTTAATCTATAATAACCCTTGGACACATTATACTCACTCAAATAATCATTACCTCCTTATTTTTCTCTTCTCACTCTTTTATCTATCTCAAATGGCCTACTAGGACTTCTTGCTCGACTACCCCTTTCCATGGCAAAATTAGATCATATGACCTTGATCATCACCTATAAAAAAATATTTATATATTCATGATATGTTTATCACATCTATATAATGGTATTTAAACCCTTTACCTAGTTTTTATAACTTTATATCATTCAATCATTTCCTTAATATTCTAACTAGTCAAATTAGGCATATTAGACCTTTTCTTTATACTTGACTCTTGATCTTACCCATATTAGTCTGAAAATAACCTATCCATACTTGGATAACATTTTTAATATATATAAAAACATTTTTCACAAGTTAAAAAACCACCACATAATTTTTCCATTACCCTTAAGGGCCAAAACCATCATTAGGCCTAATAGAGACCTAATGTTATTAGGCCTTCTCAAAACACAAATTTCACTTTGGCCTCTTTGGAAGACCTTAAACCTATAAAAATGGATTAAAAAATTTATAAATTATTAAATTATACCCATAATAATATCACATTATGTACCCAACACCAATTATCTCATTTCACTACTTGAACCACATAATTAGGTCTACTGGCAATTAGGCCTTCTCACTACCAGAAAGTTTGTCTTGTAAATATGATGCATTAACTAAAATTTTACACATAAAACAAACATAAAATAACATGGATATAATCTCCATGACATTAGGTTAAACATAGTATTCATTAGAATTAACCAAATAGGGAAAAATACCTCAAATTAATCAACTTCATATGCTCACTCAGAACTGCACATAGGCCTTCAGAACCCAATCAAAATACTTTAAATTTTCACACCTTCATATGATTTTATCATACATAAAAAAGTTTTAAAATAAATATATGATACCTATATAACAAATTCATGTGAATTATATTTTTCAAATCTATGAAAAATGACTTAAGAACATTGTTCTCACTCATACACAAAAAACTATCTATAGCTCCAAAAACACAACCATGAAAACCAAGTCTTAGAGCACCTAGGGGAACACTTTTATGATATTAAAATTGGTTTAAATTATCCTTTATAATATTTATAACATATTATAAAATATATATTAAAAATTTCAATATTAATATTAGTCTTACAAACCAATCTCATGTTTTCACCCTATACAAACTTCATTATGTTAGATAGGTCAATTTGGGAACAACATTTTTCTTGTCTATGAGTATTAAAAAATATTATCTTAAAGGTTTAAATGTGATATATGTATTTAAAAATTGTCCCATGTATTGGGATCCATCCCTAATCCACTATAACCCATCCCTAATCTCATTCTCACTTTTGCTTGGTTTTCTCATTGTCTTGCCCATTAGGCCCTTTTAGAGATAGGGAAATTTCCATCACTAGTGTATAATTTTAAGTTATAAAACTTGATAATAAAATTACATGGGAACAAAATAAAAGTTTCACGCATCATTATCTAATAATTTGCATTCTTTGACTTGGATAACCCTACCTACTATATAAAAAATATGAGAAATAAGGGGTTTCCTATAGCTTCTACTCACTCTTTTGATAGACCAAAACCACTTAGAGAAACTTGTAACATTCCTATACATGTTATAAATATCAAACTAGGTCAAACAAACTATTCTAATCCATAACCAACAAGATCTTTCAATCGGGTCATAATGAGGGTTCTATGAGGGTTTAGACTACCTTCCATTATTAGTAATCATTCATAAAGGATTTCCCCTCAAATCCAAAAAAATTATAATAAATTCAATATATTACCCTTCCCTAGCTTCCATTAAATTCTCAATATATCATGCAAAGGTTGCACATGCCAACAAGCATAACAAAATCCTTTTCAAGTCTGTAACACCCCATTTTGTGTACATAGAAGACCTCAATACCAATTTCCATGTTATATCCTTTAGTATATGAACTCAAACTTGGTCAAAAAACTTAAAACAACCTATCATACCTATGAAAGTTTTATTATGATCTTTGTCATCTTGGTAACAAAACTTGACCCCTCACTAGGTCACACTAGGTCTTTTTTCACACTATACCTTGAACTACTAATCATATTTAGACTCTGATCACACCATGAAACCTCTTGTAATATTATCAACACAAAATTATCATGTCATAATTCCTCATATATATCTCATATAATTCAACCCATCATATTACAAGCCTTAGACTGTTCACCTTAACATGCTACTAATTTTACGCCTTCTCATTAGGTTTTTTCATGTAAGGAACAAGCCTTAAAACTATCCTCAAAACTCATATAAAGGATTATTTTATTCTTGATCATATTTACATATATTTATACACTTCTTAATTCCTATTTTAAAATAATTCAGTAATCTTTACTATGTTTCATGCATACACCTTCTCTCAGGGCTAGACTAGGCTTCTCAAGACACCTAGTACACAAAGATTTAGACTCAAACAAGCTATCTGTCAATGATGTCATCTAATAATATTACACAATAATTATTATATAAATAAAATTCTACTCTTACTAATTTTAGGATCTTGTAACATCACAACATTGTGCAAGACCTCATATAGAACTCAAATAGTACTAAACCATGCTCATAATATAATAATGCACCTCAAGACTAATAGTCAAAAATAGCTTAAATTATATCATCATCTTGATCTTGTCATGACATTAAACTTAGAATAATTATAAGGTTTCCTTAAAATCATCTCTCAATATAGAGATAATAGATTTCCTTCAAATCTTTTCTTGTCATAAGACCTCTTTGTCACATATCATTCCAACATGCATGGCCTCAACTCTGACCTTGATATTAATGGTATCCATCTTGAATTTGACATCAATGACAATAATAATTCCTCAAAATCAAAATTATTTATATTCCTCAATTGTTATATCCCATGCATAATCTTATTTGTTTCATTTTGTGCATTCTTCATGTCTATTTTTTATTGATTTGATCACTGACTTCACCCTCAAAAGTAGAAAACTTTGTGTACTCATGGTTGAATAAAATGTGGATGTATTTTTTTAATTATTATGTCATTGTACCCCATTTGTATTGTGCATAAATTAGGTATGTTTTTAATAGTTGGATTTTTGTCCCCACCCTCAAAAGTAGACAACTTTATGCAATCATGGGTGACAAATTTCATAATAGCAATAAGAAGTTAAATCATGAAACGCCAAAGTAATTAGAAGTGTAGAGAAAAAAGCAAAGGAACCAAATGTAAAATCCCAATTATAGTATACATCCCTAATGAATTGATTCTCACAAATAATTTTGAAATGAATAATGATAGTACACCAAATTTTGAAAGTACAATTATCATTTCTAATAGTATACAAAATTACAATGCAATTCCACATTTAAATTTTTAGGTTTTTAATTTTGGTGTCAATGATAGTATGTATGATGATTTAAATTACATAGAAACACTAATTGGTGAAAGTAACAATCAATAAAATGATATGGGAACACAATCAATTGAAGAAACTAGTAATGAATAAAATAATATTGAAACACCAAATCAATCAAATCTACCATTGAGAACACCTCATATGATTTTAAAAATAATACCAATGTATTTAAATAAAATTGATGAAAAAGTTTTGAAACCAATGCCTAAAAATGTTTGATTACCATCTAAGAAGAAAAGATAAAAAAAATTGGGACTTGCACATTGAGAAATTAAATGAAACTCAAAGATGCTAGTTTCTTATTACATTAGTGAAAGTGCATATGATGATGCCAACAATGCACACCCTATGACTAAAAACATCTAATATTGATGGTGTAAACAAGGTAATTGTTGAAAAATTTCATAATGCATGCCATCAAGTAGGTGTGAATAATGCACCAAATAGGGTAACATTGCCTGACACGTTATTACAACTTGTTTAGTAAGTTCTCAAATAAATAATAAATAATTTATTAGACAAAAAAGCTAAGAATTACACATAAAAATAAAAAATATAATGAAATCAATTAGGAAACATACAAAACATTATGTTTTTGATAATACTAACTTGTGGCCATTCTCTGGTAGACTCCCACAGAAAGACTAGGTTATATTCAATGCTATAAGATATTACCTTACATAATTTTGGAAAGATAACATAATGATATCACCTAATATTAGATATGTAGTGAAAAGAAGAGTTTATTCTCATAATTTTGAATCACATCGTAAGTTTTTTTTCAGATATGAATCAAACACAATTGCATTGTAAACTTATCAAAAGATATCCACATATTTTTATTAGTCAAAGATATTTTAAAATGACCAAACCCTTGTATGTGAAAATGAATCACACATGCACTAGTTTTTGTAAGTAACATGTTGAATTATTGATACATTATGATAGTTTTCATAATGTTCATTATAATTTGCCTACTAACAATATTATGCAGGAGTGTGGAGTGGAATCCAAATCAACAAGAGAATTTATTCCATCCATTTTTTGTGAAAGATGAGTTGGACAAAATATTTATAATAGGATATGTTTGGATGGAACTTGTAACATTTACGGTGGATTTTCAAAACTAGAAAAAATTTCACATGAGGAGAGTACAAATGAAATTGGACAAAAAATAGTTGGTTTTAGTAAATATAAAACTATGACATATCAATTAAAATATGGAAAATAATGTAAAAGGTGTGAGCTTGTTACAAAAAAAATAGATGTTTAAAAATGTGTGGACAAAATCAAGGAGGAAATTGTATATGAGTATGCAAGGCACACACATAGAGCTCGATGGATAGATGAATAATTCAAGCTAAGTAAGGACACATTCCCACTTGGTACTATTTTTTTAGTAGTTGACTTTACAGATAATTACACATTGAAACAATAAAAAGAGGTTTAGTCAAAATACTACAATTCGGTATAAGTTTCCCTTTATATGCATTTAGCATTCATGCATTCACCTAATAGTATAGAGCATGATCAAAAATACTAATGGATTACCACTTCTATGTCAACAATGATCAAACACATTATTTAGAGTATGTACAATATTATTTTCAAATGTTTTATGATAAGTTAAGTGAAAGGAACATTGCTTTCAATAAACATTATATTTGGTCATATAACTATACATCATAATTTAAAAATGCAAATATTTTATACTAGCTTAACAGGATGCATGTGACTATTGGTGCACAACATATTTGGAATTTCATTGAAGTAGGCCATGGAAAAGTGGATCATGATGGTTTAGCAGTATGTGTAAAAATATAACTTCCAAGAGAGGAGTTTAATTTTAAATAGTTCACTAAGTTGAAATATGCAAAAAATATAGTTGAATTATGTAATGAAATTATGGGCCATGGTGCTCAACAGAATTCCATTTTTCATAGATATTTCTAGATGATGGAGGGTGAAAAAATGGACATCTATTAATATTTTATGTGATTAATAGTACTGACTGAGTTACACTCATTTCATTGTTCAAACATAGGTTCTTAGATGGTTCATATGAGGCAAATGGCATGTTTTTGTTTTACATGCATTAAATTTATTTGGAATGAGTGCGAGTGACAAGAATGGGTGGATGACTGGAGTTGTAGGCCTCTAGTTCTAATTGAGACTTATCAGGGTCTACCAGTATTACAACTTATAGAGTTGATATCATCACATGACTTTGACTATGTATCTGATCTAGTGAAACTATGTACATCCATATATTTAACATGTGTTTCTCACATGTACTAAATTTGGTAAATATATCAGTAAATCATGTTTTATTTTGTGATGTAGGGCATGTTTATGAATTTATTGCAATTGAGGATGATGAGGAGGGGACTACTTGTTCTAGTGTGTATAATAAAAATAGAAATTAACTTTTGCAGTCATAAATGGGGAAAACATTAAATATCCCATTGGTTTTGTGGTATTTATTAGAATCTAGATTTGACACTATTTTATCAAAAATTCAAATGTATGCATATTTGAAGACTATGAAGTACATAAAAATATACTCCAATATTTAAATTTGGTTCTTGTAACAAATGTTCAATTACATGAATATCAAGGTAAGACATTTAAAAAGACTCTATGGAATGTTTGTGAATCTAATAATGAAGCAATTCTTACTAATATAAAGAATAGAGTTTATCTTAGTGGTTCCTTATATCAAACTCCCATTGTATGTTGAATTCCCAAATGCAAATATGTTTAATTTTAAAATATGTTATTTATTTCTTAGGTATTACATATAAAATTTAATTACATATTAATATATGTTGTGTAGGTTAGTGGTGCCAAATTAGCTTCCACCATCATGTAGTTGGCATCATTAGTAGATAATTCCATATTCTCAAATCTAAGATAAGATTTCAATTTATGTAGAGGATTGATTATTTTACCCTATCTATGGAAATGTCATCTTGAGTTTTTTGGGGTCAATAAATAACTAAACCTAAGTTTAGACATCAATTGTGATGGATATATTTTGAACCAATTCTAGAGGAGGCTTATAAGAGCATAAAATGAAGGATAAACTCACTTGGTCAGATTGATAAATAGTGTGTAAGGAGGTTGTAACAGTGTTTGTGTAGTTTTAATTAAATAAATGAATAAAATCAGGTTTCCATAATCTTTTTCATGCTCTTATAGGTGTGATTAAATGATATTTTAATTTCTTAACTTGTTATTACATACATATCATTATTTGTGGAGTGAATTGTTTGAACAACATGATTTTTAATGGTTTCTAAGGTGTATAAAACTTGTGACCCACCTTTTAAACATCTTTGAATAAATATCTATGTCATTGTGTGAGTATCAGGTGTATTTAGTCTCATATATTTGTTTTTTGACTTCGTTTGATCACATTCCTCATTGTTATCATGTTCCAAGCTTTAAAACCCTAAAGATAGAGTTATGAGAACCCAGATTTAAGCAAACCTTAAACTTTGAGCAAATCTTTACAAGATCAACCATTTTTCATATAATTAAAAGTTTTATAACCTCAAAATAGAAATTTTAGATTTTTAATCAAGTCTTAAAACATTATTTTGCTCAATTTACGCATTTTTATGCTTGTTGCCTTATGATAGGACCACCTAGGGTTTTATTCACAAGAAGTTAAATATATTTTTATTTATTTAGTGGAATTACTTTAAACTTTAAAGGAAATTAGTGGAGTTTAATATACATGTGATGGTTCTTTTGGTTTGTGGATATGACTTATAGTTTATATTGTATGCATGTTCAATTTTTTACTAAAAAATAATAATTTTACCTTATAGGGAAATGTTGTCTTGAGATCAAAGTGGGTGATCTATCTCCTTACTATGTGTACTCAGATGCTAATAATGTGTTCATATAGGTTGATATCAAATCATTTGTGTCCATTTTTAGGTATAAATGTGTTTGTAAAAGGTCATTGGGCTCATCTTGAAACCTTTAAGTGATGATAAGTCGTCATTAGGTATGATGAGAGCTTGAAAATTTCAATTTAGCACTTCACTTAACTAAAAATTTGGTAAAATAAAAATCTAAATAAGAGGAAGACAAATCCAATCTTATAATGGCCTAATTTGGCCCAATACTATCACTCAACCACATGTCCTCAAGATAGTAAATGTCCAATTTTGAGTAATATTTTAGTTACATTAACTTTCTTTTTTTTTGGGATAAAAACCACTTAATGAACCTTGGAGGACATCCTATACATGTTCTAGGACCAAGAAAACTCAGCATGACATTGGAATAATTTCAATCTTTTCACATATTTACAAGAAATACATTCAAATTTTCATATTTTGCTTTTAGTGGGAAAACTTGCCAAAGCAATTAATTGACCTATAAATTGACTTCTATGACATTTAGAAATGCATTAATTTATTCATTTGACTACCTCAAACTATAATAACTCTTGACACCACCATTTCATTATACTTTCAATAATGCTTCTACATCACATATATTTCAATAACAATCAACAAACTAAAAGGTATATTTTTAATTCTCAACAAAAATTGAAGGCATACAATAATGTAAACATGTAATAGAATATCTAAAAAATCACAAAAAAATCCAAGAAATAAAACCAATGAGAATATTTAAAAATTGAAATGTTAAATAATATATGTATATATAATAGATCCATAAAATCCATATAAAGGCATATAGAATGTGAACAAGTTTCATACAATATCCTAGGTTAATGCCATATAGGCATATAATGTTAGAAATAACTATACATACAGCCATATAGGTGTACAAAAAATGTCATAATACATGATCCTAATCATCAAAATGCATTTCTCTCTTTGCATTGCTTGTAGAAGGCTCTTTATGGGATGCCTTGTTCACAAATGGTGGTGTCGAATCTGGATGACTATGAGTCATCCAATGAAAACATGCCTATAGCTCCTAATTTTAATATGAAAATATTGTCATAAAATTTACATGTACTAGAGAAAGATACTTGAAAATTTAACAAGTGAAGATTTGAAAAAGATACAAAAATTAATCACAGGGGCAGGCACAGTCAGTTTGGTAATGGCACTCAATAGGGTCAATGATAGGTTAATGTAGGTGAACAAGAATGTGAAATGGATCACCAATAAGATTCAGTGATGTTCTCATGATAATGGAAGGGCTAGGTCCCTTAAAACACACACACACACACACAAATATATATATATATATATATATATATATATATATATATATATATATATATATATATATATATATATATTCAAATCTAGCTCATAAAAATTTATGTCAACTTACTAAATCTTTGAAATATTTAAAAATTAAATTATCAACTATACCATGTCACACATGCTAATCATTTCAACATGACCAAAAGCAATTTTCTTATATTTCAAATAAATTGGACTATTTCAAATCATTTGGGCATAGATCATTTTGAATGAATAGGAATATTTTGAATAATTTGGACTTATTCTCACTAAAGTGGAGTGGATAAAATTTTCTTCAAAGATTAAATTTCCTATATTCTAAATAAATTGGAGTGTTTCAAACCATTTGGGCATATATCATTTCAAATAAATTAGGATATTTTAAATAATTTGGACTTATACCCACTAAAGTGGAGTGGATAAAATTTTCTCCAAAAAATAAATTTCCTATATTCTAAATAAATTGTAGTGTTTCAAACCGTTTGGGTATAGATCATTTCGAATAAATTGGTCTATTTTAAATAATATGGACTTATACCTATATACACAATATTTTTAACTTTTATTGATTACTAACACTTTATATTTTATAGGAACCTATTGAGTCTGAATCTCTCTACATGCACACCTTAAGGGGTGCACTAGGAAAGGGGTGGGAAGACCATTGGTGCTTTGTAATATTGTTGTCCCTTTCTCCACTTTACATCTACACACTAATCTCCCAAAAACATTAACCCTAAGCTTATTCTTCTCATCCTTAACCATTCCATTCATTTTCCTCTTTCCATAATATTTTTCTTACCTTAATTTCTTTTTAGATAGTCAACTGTACTAGGTTGATTGGGTCAAACCTATACAGTCTAGGGGTACTTTTCACTTTTAGGGTTTGTTAGCCTTTTGACCAACCTAGATCAGACCTAGTGAACTCTCCCTAAAAATATGCAAGGCTAACCATGTACAACCAACATTTTTAGGAGGATTTAGGGAGAGATCTACCTATATATACAAGTTCATTTCCAACCATTTGTAAGAAGAAAAGTGAATAAAAATAAGTGTGAATTAACATCTTCTTATTGACCATTTTACTTGAGGAATAAATCTTAGGGTTCCATACTTTCTTTGGAGATACAAATCTTGTCTTATTGATAAGTCATTTAGATGCACAGATAGGTTGTGTATCGTAGAGCTGATTTCTCTTTGTTATCCTTACATACCACAACAATATCTTGTCAAGCACCTTGGCCAAGGGAGAAATTGAGGCTCGATGGGTTTGTCTTCAAGGTAAGTATTCCTAACTTTATTTCTCCCTTGTAAGAGTAGATAGATAATGTAGTTGTGCTTTTTTCATCCAAGTATTAGGATTCTATATACATTGATGTGAGTATATGTCTTCTATGCATGCTTAGTTTTTTTTTTTTGTTTCTAATCCCCCACTTTTTATGATAATATTTAGTGAGCACTATATTATATTTACTTTCTTGTTATTATAATAGATTAAACATTAAAACTAGGACTCTTTTAGGGTTGTTGCATGATTATGTTAGATTTTAGGCTTTGAAACCCTTCCTATCATGGTGTATTATGACAAGTGATCCCATAATTAGGTCTAATAGATCCCCATATTGGTCATGCCCCTTCTTAAAAAATGTATTCCCAATAAAAAGTGTAGGTATACTCTATCTTCTCCAAGCTATGATTGATTTATAAACATGATGCATTTCTAATTGCATACATTCTGGTGAACCTGACCTGAACTAACCCTTGTATTATTTATTTGTATTATTTCATTTATTTTATCATTATTTTTATCATATATTTGTTATACGAGATTGACTCTATTGACCCAGTATCTAACTTTTGTAAATAGGTTTTCAGGTATAGGTTACTAGATCGATCTTATTGACCCAATATAGTTTTTCATATTTCCAGACATCCAATCCAGACTACTAGGTCAACACAACCAACATTATATATTTTAAAGTATCTAGTTTAGCATATTAGGTTGACCTAGTCCACCCTATACATTTTTAGGCACTCATTAGAAAGTTTCTTTAAAGCTTGATCGACCCAGTTGACCCAACTAGAATAACTTGCATGCATAAATAAAGGTTATTGAATAGAAATATTCATTCTCTACATATTTGATCCATCAAGGTTCATTTATATCTCTTTGTTTCTTTATTTACATTCTTTCCTTTCATATTTTTCACTCTTTGAAACTTCCCTTGCATAGTCAATTGAATCGACCATGCTAACCCAGTTCTATGTTTTGTGTGTTATCTAGATAACTAGGTCAACTCTACCAACCCTATTCATTTTTATACCTTGCTTCCATAGTATAAGTTTGACCTTGTTGAACTTGTTCTATATTTTTTGCATACATTGTTGAACATATCATCATTTTACCTTGTTTCAAAGTTGAAATTAACCTTATATGCTAGTAATTAATTCACACTTTTTTTCTTTTTACTTGCATGCTTAGAATAGATCACATAGTTTAATTAGGTGGTTTTCAATTAATCATTTATTTCACTATTTTATATTTTATGCACACATGGCCAAATCAAAAAATCTAAACAAACATTTTAACATTTATCTACCTAAGGCCAACCTACTTAGATTTCATCATCAAGGGGGAAGTTGCCTTGATACTTTGATCAAGTATAAACCATGGTTAATGGTATATTTTGGCTAAGCACCTTACACCCTTATTTTTTTGGTGTGTGAATTAAGTAGGGTAGGACCCAATACCAAGCCTATATCTTTACCACTAGAGCCCCTTTCAGCCCAAACTACCTGAAACCATCTTTAGATTATCATTCTAGTTCCTTACTTATAGCCAAATTTTACATCACATTTAAAAACATATCTTAATAATCTAATAAACATTCAAGTTGAAAAATGATTTATCTCTTTACTTTTCAAGTTGATTACTTGTTCTTTTCTCAATTATATTTTGTATTACAAAAACTTGCATTAGCCAACATTGGTACAAGGTTTTGTATTGTGTGCTTCAATTAGATTGGCCAACATTGATCCATTGACTATTTTCTTCCTTGTTATTTATCTTCAAATTGATTTCAAAACTTGTCTTGTTTAAATTCATAAATCTATCATCAATTTCTAAATTTCCCTCTCTATTGTACTGGGTTGACCTAGTTGACCCTATACCATTTTTAGCTTATGTTCACTGTACTAGATTGACCCAGTCAACCCTATATATTTTGTAAACCTTATTTTATCCTTTTCCAATTCTTGTTCACTATATTGGATCGACCTAGTTAACCTTGTATAGTTTGCAGACCCTATTTTTGTGCTAGGTCGACCTAGTCAACCCTATACTATTTCTATCATTCCTTATTTTCTTACTTTCTCATTTCTCTTTTCTCCCTTTCATCATGGAATTTTTATTTTATGATAACACTGAGTTGTTATCAATAGACATGATAAAATTCACTAACCCTCATAGGGTATCTCATAGATAGAGTAGGAATCCTCTCTTGGATTCTAGTAATGTTCATATTACCACTCGCATAATGAACTATGAAACCCCTCAAAATACCTCTTCATAGTCTAATCCTCTTTTTTAATTAGAATACCAACCTAAATTAGAGTATACCTCTAAAATGTTCTTCTTTATCTTTGAATTTCCTCAACATCAAGGAAAATATCCCTCTACTATTTACAATCTTATGATTAGTCATCAAGTTTAAGAGCCTCATTTACCTACTCCTACATTTTCAACTAGATTTGGGGGTACAAATTTCCTTGATTCTCACCCTCTTCCTTGTATTATGACCCCTTCTCATACCATGACCTCTTCTTCTCTATTTTATTCCACCTACATGCCTAGTATATCCACTAACATGGTAGGTTTTACATCTAATGGACCTCTCATAAGATCCACTATCATTAATCATTCAACTAGTGAATCATCTTCTACCAAAGGTAATCGTGCTACTAGTGCTTCTTGTTCTCAACCATTCACTAGTCCATATTTTTCTACACAAGTAAATTGTACCACTTGTGCCTCACATTCTCATAATTCCTCTCAAGCTCCTATCAACACCAATAGTGGTACCCAAGTCACTAATACCAACTCTAATGCTTCTAATAATGCTAATCAAACACATCACCTATTATTACAAACATTCAATCAAATGAATACCTTTCAAGATCATAACACAAATCAAATTATGAGAATACAAAACCACCTTATTCATCTTCAATCTCATCCTCAACCAATAGTTTGGGGCATACATAACCATAATGTTCCCCCTCCTCCTTTTCGATATTCTCAAGGAAATCTCATTGCTCAATCTCCTTTGGTCAACAAAATGATTATCTCCAAAATGAACCTCTCATAACTTAAATTTCTAACATTGATATTGGAGGTATCACACCTAAATTTCATTATAATGGATCAACCGATCCCACCCTTCATCTTTAAACATTTGTTAATCTTTATAAACATTGGATCAAATTGAATACCTTTGCCGCTACCAAAATCTTAGCCAAAAGCCTCATAGGTGATGCCTTAGATTGGTCTAACCAACTTAGAAATCATACCATTAATAGTTTTGAGGATTTAGTGAATGTTTCAGTTCAATAATTCCAAAATAGTGATCTTCTTGAAAACACTTTGGTCCACTTCATAAATTACAAACAACTTGAATATTAAATTACTCAAGCCTTTGTTAAAAGGTGGAAAATTTTGTCAAACAAATGTGAACTTAACATGGCCAATGATAATATTTTCCATCTCTTTACCAATGTCTTTTTTCCTAAACTTCAATATCAGATCCACACTCTCTCTCCACATACATTAGAGGAGGCTATTGACCAAGTTAAATGACAAGATTTCCTTATGCATCAATTCGAGCCACCCTAAACTTTTGCAGGTCCTTGTATCTTACTTAAGAACACAAATTTCAATGTTACCAGTGATGGTGTTATTAATTCTTATGACACCATTCATAATGTTCAAGCTATTGTTTCTACTCCTTTGGAACTAGTTCCCCCTTCTCAACAATACAGTAATCCTTATTTATCTTCACCAAACACTATTAATGTTCATAAACCTCTATACTCAGCTAAATTTATTAAGCATTTACCTAGGCCTCTTCCATTAGATCTTGCCCCTACCTAGCTTATGAAATCCTAGTATGATCCTAAAAAGTTTTGTTGGTTTCACGCTAGTTGGGTTCATTCTCATGAGACCTATAGACAACTTCATAATTTAGCTATGGATTTTCTTCTTGGCCTTAATTTTATCATTATAAAGTTTCAACAAGCTTATGAAATTGATTTTAAGGATTATAAATCACATGATAAAACTCAAGACTTAAATCAAGCAAATGCTCATTTAGCTATTTACAAATACCCTCTTCCTAATCATCAACCTATTCAAGATAATCAAGACAAAGCCACCCCTTCCACCAATAATGTAGAAAGTCTTGATGAACCCACTTATAAAGAGAATGTGCTTAACATGACTAATATGTGAAGGGTGGTTGATTTTATCAATTCTCAACCTATCTGTTGACATAGTGGATTACACTTGGGGCAGCAGGCCTAGATCCTACCTGTCCACATGCAATAATGGAAACTCCCCTCTCACTTGTGGGACTGATGAAGTTGGAGGGGAGAGTCTCTGGATAAGGGCTAGCTCCCTCTAATTTATCTTTTAGGCCCTGGTTTCTCCTACCGGTAACAAATAAAATGAGAAAGGAGGGATGAAAAGAGAGAGAGAGAGATGTTGAAAACAAAACCTAAGCCTAAAAATGAAAAGGTGATACACCAAAAAAGTGATGACCCACCCAGCCTGAATATACACTTTTCACTAGGAAGAAACACCCATACACTTCATCTGAAGTGGGAAGCTCTTCTGCAACAATCAGCTAGGGGTCTATGAAAACACAGGGAGGAAGAAACTACTAGAGGCATCCTCAGACACACTTATGGCATCCTATTCACAGGCAACTATATTCTTCTTGTAGACACTTCTAGCAGACCTACAGAAAGGAGACTTCACAATGCACTAGACATGCTGTAATCAATCTATGAGAAGCATGAAAGACAATGACTTAACACAAAATAAAAACATAGACATATACTATAAAGTGCAAGTCCTAATAGAGGTAAAAATGGTATGTCCTGATTCAAGGTAAAAATTGGGAGAGCTCTGCCTTACAAGCTTGAGAGATTTTTGGGCAGAGTTTTGCCTTAAGGCTAAGAGAGTGGATCCTTCTCAAATGAGAATTTTTATAATATATAACAAGAGGGGAAGAGAACTTGGTGCTTTTTTTGAAATGATTTTGGCACCCTTTGATGAGCTGGCTCATGTGCACTAAAAACATTAGAAAGAGGAAGTCATTGTTACTTATGTCATTCTTTAGAAGAGGCCTACAAACAGACTATGGTTTGTCCCCTTTTAAATGCAAACTAGAGAAGATGGGCCATGCTATTTACTATTTGCACTATTTGGTGATCATCTGGCAATAAATCACCTTCCCTTTGCCACTTAGACTACTTTGTCTCTTTCTACACCTTGTCTTCTTCCAATTTTGTCTCCTTCTACTCTTTCAGCCCTGGAGGGTGATCTTCTAGTGGGTCGATGCTTTCGTTGGGCTCTTTTCATGGTTGGCACATAGGCAATTCAAAAAGCAAATGACTATTTCACTGTCTTAAAATTGACGTATATGCAGCCATCACCTTGAAATTGAACACCCAATGGCTAGTCCATCTCCTTAAAATTGATAGCTTCTAGGATGTCACCATCCTTGGCAAATTCTGTCAGGTCTCTTCCTACTTCAGCTCTTCTGCTTTGTAGGATTTTATCCTCCTTGGTCAGGCTTTTATTTTGGCCTCTTTTCTCGTGAACAAAATGTCCACAAGAATGATCTCACACTCACTTCCTTTCCTTTGGAGTATTTTCTCGAGTTTTATGTCATAGCCCTTTTCCAAATTTCTTCAAACTTTTTGTCTAAAGGAATTCCTTTGGACAAAAAGTCTGAAAGAATTCATGACTAAACAAAAATCTGAAAAACTTACCCTTTGTGGCTATCTTTCATTTGAAGTACTTCTTTCCCTCTGCAATAGATTTTGAACTCAGAATTGCCCTCTACAAGGGCAATTTCCCTTCAGCTTTAGTACGCTCCCTTGAACCAAGCTGTTGAACCAATCCATTGAACCAAAAATGGTTCAATGGTTCATCCCCAACAAGTTTTTGAACCAAGGCACCAAATTGAATTTGATGAACCATTTGATTGAACCTACCGATGAACCTTGCATTGAACTTTGTTGATGAACTTAAAGGTTGAACCAATCCATTGAACTTTGCCGATTGAACCAAGCATTGAACCTAGTGGTTGAACCAAGAGATTGAACTCACTAATTAAACCAAGCGATTGGACAAAGTGTTGAACCGGTTCAATGGTTTAAAGGTGCTAACTCTTGGAAAGATTATGTCGTTGAACCACTCTTCCAACCTTAAGGAAAAGTGGCTTTTGAAGCATTTTAGCTCTCTTTCCTTATGAATTTATTCAGACAAGAGTCCAAAGAAGCTTTGCAAAACCTTGCACTCTCTAAATTGGTTCTTCATCCGCCAAAGACTAACCCTGCAGAGTTCATAGAAGTCCTTGTGAAGTCTGTAGAAATCTTGCAGAGTCCGTATAAATGGACCTATAGAGTCTATAGAAATCTCATTGCTGAGTCTGTAGAAATCCAAGCTCTGTATATAGAAATTCTTAGACTTATGAAAAATCAAAAAATGAAATGGCTTAGAACAATAGGGTAAGAAGGGGACCAATTTTTTTGGCCTATTCAAAAAAAAATGGTCAACAAATTGGTGACTATTAGGGAAAGCATGCCTGTTATGCTTAGAGACTAGTTGCTTTGTAGTCCATTGGGCATGGATTCAGAATGCAGCTTTGAATAAAGGTTAACAACAGCCCTAAAGATACAATAATCAAACATGAAGCTTTTTACACCTAATAAAAGGAAAGCACACAAAAGGCTAAAAACACTACCTGTGCAAACTACACTTAGGGAAAGCAAGAAAAGAAATTGAAAGCAAACTACCATATACAGCTAACTAATAATATTTGCCTCCCTCCAGGATCAAAGGGAAAACTTTGTAAGTCCCCTTCTTGGTAAGAAGACTTATGGTGCTAGACAAGTGGCTAAATGAAAAGGAGATTTGGTGACCTGCTCCTCTTGCGTATCACCTGGATTGGCTGGTATCTGAGTGGATCAGATTCAAACATGCTTCTAATATATACATACTATGTTTGTTCCTAGAAGCTTGTTGAATGTTGGTCCTTCATGTTGGTGCATTTCACCAAGAAATATGTGGCTGCTAGCTCATCACCATAAGCCCTTTGTTGTACATGATCCCTCTGTAATACATCATGGTCTGACTCGTCTCCTTCTGCCTCGCTAAAAAATGTGTCAAAATCATCCTCTACTCCCTCAAGGCCTTCTTGAAGAAGGGTGACTATTGTGATGTGTGAAATGGACTCAAAAAATGATTGCTGATCCCATAGAACATCACCTCTTTGTTTAAAGCTTTCTTCTTCAAGGCCTTCCTCCAAGAAGATAGACCTCTCCTTTTCCTCCTCAAAGATCAAGATCTCTAGATTTTCAAAGATATTCTCCTGATCCTCCTCTAACTCAGGCTCCTCAGTGTAGTCATCCTCCTCTTCGAAGAAATAGGGAAGTTCATTAAACAAAGGAAGAGGGAGCTCACCATGCTTATGTTCCTCCTCATATTACTGAAACATCTGCATGTATGCATGCCCTGTGTCTTCTCCATTGCTGACGAGGTCTTCACAATGATCATCGATGATTATTTCTTCTTCATTACTGCTCATGATAGCCTCTTGAAGAACTGCAAATGGGATCTTTTCTTCCTCACTCACCTCCTACAGAATAGTTTCCTCCTTGAGAAGGGATGAAGTGGAAAAAACATGTGGAAGAGGAGGTAGTCCTTGAGCTAGAATCGAATGATTCTCCTCCTTCCATCTAGCTAGCACTTCATCAATATCAGGTGTGGCCTGATAGTTCTCTTGGGGATCTATAGGTGGGGTGTGTTTAGATATGGAATGTGCCATTGCGTCTGAACCATCCATCACACCTTGGCTGAGGAATCTCTCTCTAGATTCCAACTCTACAATTCTTCTAGCTATATCCTCTTGGAAGAGCCTCTCCTAGAGGTCAAAATCATCATCAAGAGTAGGAGAAGCCTCATCTTCTTCAAGGTTTTGAGCAAAACCTTTCTCCTCCTCTTCCTTTCTACATTAATATTCCACTATTTGCTTCCAACTCATGATCTTGGGATTGGAATCTTGCACCTGTGAATAGGCAGCAACTTTATCCTCTTTAAGGTCATAAGCTAGTTCATGATGTTCCTTCTTTCTGCTTGGAATTTGGAGATCATGTTGAAATACTTGAGGAGGCTGGGGAAGATTTGGGAGGTTTTGCTCATGTACAAGAAGAGCTATCTGAAAAGAGGCATGTTGAAAAGCTAGGTGTATAAGATTAAAGGTAGGATCAATTGGTGCATCAGATGAGTTAGAATGAGCAAGTGCCATCTGATAGAAAGGATTTGGCACACAAGAGGGAGTTTTCTCTAGAAAAGGAGGGGGAAAACCTTGGGCCAAAATTTCTTGATTTTCATCCCTCCACTTTACCAACACTTCATCAATATTGAAATTAGCTTATGGATTGGTGGAAGGGGTGTCTTTTGGCATCGGCTCCTCTACAAGGTCTAAAAAATTCATCTCTCTTTCTCGAAGCAGTCTCATCTTAGCCTCTAATTCCTCAATTCACTTAGCTATATTATCCTCATTTTGTACCTCTTAGAGCTCATAAAAATCATTATAGAGATGGGGAGTGCATGAAGGTTGCCATGAAATGCAAGAAGCTTCCTAAATAAGGGTGGGAGGGACTTGAAAAGGACTAACCTCATTTTGTACCTCACACTCTTGGACAATGTCTTTTTCCTCCTTGATGTTCCATGACTCAACCACTTTATTCCAGCTCAAGATATTCAGAATGGGCATCTCTTTTAGGGGTGATGGGGCTAAAATGTGAGAGGGTAGTGAGGGTTTGGATTCCACTTCCCTTGCTGCCAAAATAGACTATTGCATTTGAAGATTTGCTAATTTGATTTGTCTATCAAGATTAGCCTAAAACACAAGATTTACTATTTTGGAGCTCTCCTCAACATGATTGGGGAAAGGACTTTGACAGGCTTGACTTGGCTTATAAGTAGGGGTTGTATATGACTGATATGATACTTGGGGTAGAGAGTATGTAGGTTGATAGACTTGGTATGGCTGCCTCTCATAAATACTCAACTTTTCCTCTAAAGATGCAATCATACCACTCACATCCAACATCTCACTTGTAAGCCTTTGCCAATTGGCTCTTTCAATAAGAGCCCATTCACTCTTAACCTGATCTAGTGCATTTCTCACTTGATGAATGACATGATCATGAATTTCTTAGCCACATCCCCTTTTGGTGTCAAGATCTATTACATGCTTTTTGTATCCCAACAGTGCTCATTTGAAGGTGGAAATGGGTTGATTGGTAAAGAGACTGGGTTGAGTAGGAGAAGTGACACATTGAGAAGACTAGGCATAAAGCTAATATAGCTTATGATAGGGTTGAGATTGGTCATATTGAACTTGATAAGGATCAACATAATGCTGGTAAGGATAATAGCTAGACTAGCCAAGGAAAACAGGGTCCATGGCCCTGAACAATGGAATTATACATACCAAAATATTGTTTCTTGATGGCACCAAAACAACTTAACCAGTTGATTTAACTTGGAGTCACCATTTGTGTTGATGCAAAAGCCTCTAAAGGCTGGTTGGTTGAAGAACACACCAAAAATTCTTCAACTCTGTGGACACAACTTGTCTTAGTTGGTCCCATTATGCATTCCAAAAAATGTTGATGCAGTGGATTGCACCTAGGGCAGGAGGCCTCACTCTTGCTTGTCCACACACAACAATGAAAACTCCCCTCTCACCTATGGGACTGGCGAAGTTGGAGGGGAGAGTCTCTAGATAAGGGCTAGCTCCCTCTAATGTATCTTTTAGGCCCTAGTTTCTCCTACTGCTAACAAATAAAATGAAAATGGGGGGATGAAAAGAGAGAAAGAGATGCTGAAAATAGAACCTAAGCCTAAAAATGAAAAGGTGATACACCAAAAAAGTGATGACCCACCTAGCCTGAATATACACTTTTCACTACGAATAAACACCCATACACTTCATCTGAAGTGGGAAGCTCTTTTGCAACAATTAGCTAGGGGTTTGTAAAAACATAGGGAGGAAGAAACTACTAGAGGCATCCTCAGACACACTTATGACAGCCTATTCATAGGGACCTATAATCTTCTTGTAGACACTTTTGGCAGACCTATAGAAAGGAGACTTCACAATGCACTAGACATGCTGTAATCAATCTGTGAGAAGCATGAAAGACAATGACTTAACACAAAAGAAAAACATAGACATATACTTTAAAGTGCAAGTCCAGATAGAGGTAAAAATGCTAAGTCCTGATTCAAGGTAAAAACTGGTAGAGCTCTGCCTTACAATCCTGAGAGATTTTTGGGAAGAGTTTTGCCTTAAGGCTAAGAGAGTGGATCCTTCTCAAATGAGAATTTTTACAATATATAGCAAGAGGGGAAGAGAACTTGGTGCCTCTTTTGAAAAGAGTTTGGTGCCCTTTGATGAGTTGTCCCATGTGCACTAAAAACATCAAAAAGAGGAAGTCACTGTTACTAATGTCATTCTTTAGAAGAGGCCTACAAATAGACTGCAATTTTTCCCCTTTTAAATGCAAACTGGAGAAGACGGGCCACCTCATTTACTATTTTCACCATTTGGTGATCATCTAGCATTAAATCACCTTCCCTTTCCCACTTGGACTACTTTGTCTCTTTCTACACCTTGTCTTCTTCCTATTTTGTCTCCTTTTACTCTTTCAACCCTCGGGGTTGATCTTCGGGCAGGTTGCTGCATTCCTTGGGCTTTTTTCATGGTTGGAACTTAGGCAATTCAAAAAGCAAATGACTATTTTACTATCTTAAAATTGACGTGCATGCAACCATCACCTTGAAATTGAACACCCAATGGCTAGTCTGTCTCCTTAAAATTGATGACTTCCAGGACGTCACCGTCCTTGGTAAATTCTGTCAGGTCTCTTCCTACTTCGGCTCTTCTATTTCATGGGCTTTTGTCCTCCTTGGTTGGGCTTTTCTTTTAGCCTCTTTTCTCATGGACAAAATGTTTGCAAGAATGATCTCATGCTCGCTTCCTTTCCTTTGGAGTATTTTCTTAGGTTTTGTGTCATAGCCCTTTTCTGAATTTCTTCAGACTTTTTATCCAAAGGAATTCCTTTGGATAAAAAGTCTGAAAGAATTCATGACTAAACAAAAATCTAAAAAACTTACCCTTTATGGCTATCTTTCCTTTGAAGTGCTTCCTACCCTCCAGAAGGGCTTTTAAACTCAAAACTTCCCTCTGCAAGGGCACTTGCCCTTTGGTTTTAGGATGCTCCCTTGAACCAAGCCATTGAACCAAAAATGGTTCAACGGTTCAACACTGTGCACCAAGCCTTTGAACCTTTCCTGTTGAACCACTCCTTTGAACCAACCGTTGAACCAATCCATTGAATCGGTTCAACAATTCAAATAGTTGTTGAACCAAGGTGCCAAATCGAATGTGATGAACCATTTGATTGAACCTACTAATGAACCTTACATTGAACTTTGCTAATGAACTTAAACATTGAACCAATCCATTAAACTTTGTCGATTGAACCAAGCGTTGAACCTAGTGGTTGAACCAAGCGATTGAACTCGTTGATTGAACCAAGCGATTGAACCAAGTGTTGAACTGGTTCAATGCGTTCAAAGGTGCTAACTCTTAGAAAGACTATGTCATTGAACTACTCTTCCAACCTTAAGGTAAAGTGGCTTTTGAACCATTTTAACTTTATTTCCTTATGAATTTCTTTAGACAAGAGTTCGAAAAAGCTTTGCAGAACCTTACACTCTCTGAACTAGTTCTTCATCCACCAAAGACTAACCCTGTAGAGTTCGTAGAAGTCCTTGTTAAGTCCATAGAAAACCTGCAGAGTCCATATAAATGGACCTACAGAGTCCATAGAAATCTCATTGATGAGTCTATAGAAATCCAAGCTCTATAGAGTCCATAGAAATTCTTATACTTATACAAAATCAAAAAATGAAATGGCCTAGAATAGCAAGGGAAGAAGGGAACTGATTTTTTAGCCTATTGGGCAAAAAATGGTCAACACTATCTATACTCCTCCTTCATCTAGAACATATCGTGTTATCCAGGATTCTTCTCTAACTCATTTAAATGAATTTGGGAAAGATGACCTTATTAATTTTGATGATATAATCTATAATTCTCTCTTGGATAAAACTTATTTTTCTATTTTTACCACTCTTACATCATCTTCTAATGCTAATGATAATCAAATTTATACTAACACTTCTGCCAATTCTCAAAATCAAATTGAACTAGTTATTTCATCATCTCAACATGATTTGCAACCTTATTCTAAATATTATTGTTTCTCTCAATAAAACTCCAATGCACTTTAGTTCCTTTCGAGGACCTCCTTAATCATTACACACCTATATCTAACAACCTTCTTATGGGTTATGATGTGTGGGATCCCATCATGGAGATCACTAATCTCCCATCCCAAATTCCATTTCTTGAGGTTATGAGGACTTACACATATCATAAAAACCATCTTATGAAACTATTATTTTAGATGAATATACCTCATCCTCCCGTAGCAATACAATAGGTAGATTTATCTGGATCCAAGGATAGTATATTAAAATAATGTGAAGAGATGTACATCAATGTTGATGAGACTATGAACACTTCTCTTTCCTTAAAGTTTCCTTTAACTTCTATGATTCCAAAGGAGATTCTACTTCATGAGGATGATCCTTCCTTATTCATTAATGTTCAAATATGTTATATCCAAGTTAATCATGCATTGATTGATGAGGGTTCCATCACCTGCATTTCCTCTCTTGACTTCATTAAGACCCTTTGATATTAAGAATGCAATCTCAAGTCTACACATAACACCTTCCAAGGATATGATAGAATTAAAATGCCACCTCTATGTTGTGTGTGGCTTCCCATTACCATCCCACTTGTCACCATTTGCATGAAGGTGATGATCTTTAATTTTCCCCTTTCTTATAACATCCTACTTGGTAGGCTATGGACTCACTGTTTGAGATTTGTTGCTTCTTTTACCTTTCAATACATTAAATTCCCTCATAATGGATCCATTAATAGGATTCAAGGTGACATTAACCCTTATAACTTGAAATAATTCCAAGATCGAGGTGTCTTCAATATTCCTACTCTTGAACCTTTTCCCAATGTTCCATTCTATGAGTCTCAAAGTCTTAATTTTCCCATTAATTTAACCTAAGGTTACAATGTGCATCTTGAAATCATTGGGAACATTCCTCCTAACCTCTTAGATTTTGATGACAATGAGCCCAATGAGATTAACTTAAAGATTAAAACTTTTGATCTCTCACCTCATCTCATCTTCTAGTTTCTTACTTTATTGCAGCCTCATTCTCATAAGCTTCCTTGTGATGACATTCCCATAGTCTTAACCAAGACTCAATATTCTATTCACCACACTTCCTCAAATGACAAGGTCATCCCTACTTATGTCATTGATCTTCACACCCCAGATTATGATGATGGTTATTCCTTAGATGATCCATTCTTAGGTGGTCTTATCTAGGCTTGTGATGCCAAAATTATCCATTATCATTCTTCTTTACTTGATTATTTTCATGTATCTTCCCATGTTCCTTCATTTATAGTTCCTAATTTTAGTATTTTTTATCTTTATCATAGGGTATAAATGGTGCCAACACCTCTAATTTTTGAGGATCCTCACGGGAGTATGCTCATATATCATGCTATGATTGAGGCTTACCATTTTTCTAGATTATTTTATTACCATAATTGGTTTACTCCTAAGATTAGTGAAACCTTCATTAGACATTATGTAGATCCTGACCTCCCTTAGTAGAGCCCTTATTAGAGCCTATTCATGTTCTTACTATAATTTTATCCTCTTCCTACTCCTATTGTAGTTTATCATGTTCTTACTCTTACTATTACTGAGCCTACTCTTTCTTCTCATCCCATTGTTCCTTCCATTGAGCCTAGTTCCATTCTTCCTCCATCAACACCTTCCCTTGCTAATGGTTTGATTACCTTACCTAAGATGGATCCTCTACCCACCAAATGGGTTGATGAGTGTTCTCTAGCTTATTCCACTCTTATTACACCTCCTTATATGATTACTTCTCTTAAGACCACTCACAAGCATATATGTTGCTTCCATGGGATAGATAATCATTCTTCTACACATTTTTTCAAGCTGTGACAATATATTGATACTTTGCATCCTTCCTCTCTTTCCCTAGATGAAGCCATACATCCCTTAAGGTACTTCTTGAATACATGCATACGTATGGTGAGGTGTATTACCTATGGCACCAATGTGGAACCCATCACACCAATCATTATTGTATCCTTCAACATCTTAAGGATCACCTTGTAGCTATTCCCAAACCTTCTTATGTCCCTACAATAGGTCATTCCTATAATAAGTCTCCTCCTTCTTATACCATTGCTCTACCTCTAGTGGTTTCATCTACTCCTATGGTCCCTTCATCATCTTCTATGCCTCCACCTATGATTCTTTCACCTACGGACCTTCCCTCACCTATGGACCCTTTTCCACCTATGAGTCCCTCACTCGTGGATCCTTCTCCACTGGTGATTCCTACATCTCCCATAGAGCCTACTCCCATGCATTCTCATGAGAATCCCTTGCATGACTTTCTTCATCAACACGATCCTTTAATCATTATTAATTTTTTAATTAAAGACATTAGATGAGAACTATTTACCTAGTTTTTAGCAAAGATTGATGAGACATTAGCAACAGTTCATTTCCAGCTTCGTGGAGACTTATCTGATCTCTTGAATAATATGTGTGGGTAGATTTATCATTATCTATGAGAAAATTCATGGTTCCTTTACATTTTCATTTTTATTAGACATGTACTCTAATTTCATTATTATCTATTTGTTATATCATTTGACACTATGTCAAAATTTTCTTATATGGTGATTCTTTACCATTTGGTACTATATCTTGCCTATTTTGTCATTTATCTTTACATATTTTTTTCTTGATTTATCATTTCTTCCTCTTGCTTTCTTAATATTTTTCTCAAAACTCTCTTCTTGTGCCTTCATGATTTTTTACTTTCTTATCTCTATTTTTCATAGATAAATGTCATTATGACTTGGTTATACCAACCTTGTTCCATTTGGTTCTTTTTTTTTATTACCATGTGATCAGTTAGCAAAAAATGCATCTCATTATACTTTCCTTTCACTATTCCACATTTGGATATCCTTTGTTCATTCTTAATTTTTGTTAAAACTAAGCATATACATGGTTGAGACTTGATATCACATACTAGTTCATTATTAAGCCTAAGTGTCCTAGTCAATTTCTATCCTTGGTTATTTATCTTCCTTTAGCCTTAGCCTTAATCTCATTCATATGTATCACTACATATCTCATGATTGGTCATTCCAAATCCATATGGAGGAGGAATCTTTAAAATCCATCAAAATTTAAAAGCCAAATCATTTTACAAAAGGCAATGATATAAAAGGTAAAAATATTCTTAAAATTCAAATAACACTAAAAGACATGATTCAAAGCACATCTCCTTCTTCTAGTCAAAGCTCAAACTCCAAAGTTGGCATCACAGTAGAGCCAAGGTCCTTTATGGTGTGGTAGGCTAGTAGATTAGAAGAAGAGAACACAAAAAATCTTTTAGTGCTACTTAATTTCTCATGCAAGTACACAATCTTCATAGTAAACTAATGGCTCTATAAGGGGTCTTGAGGAGTGCAGAAAACATTGTGATAAGGTATGCCCATTTTAAATTTTTTATACCAATCTACTTTAATGAGTTGATATTAGTAGCATTCTTATCTACCTACAAATATTTTTGTCTATAGTGAACAAGTTTTATTTGTACATTGATGGTCACTAGTCACTTAATGTCTTCTCATGTCCTTAGTATGCCTCTTGCCTCCTAAGGTCTTCTCATAATACAACTAAGTCTTGATTTTTACACTCCCTTTTTCATTCCCTCCATCCCTCATATTTCCTCTTCAAAAATATTTTTTTCTATTAATCACTCCCCTTGGGATTTCATTTGTGAGTTGAATTGTAAGACCATGGATAGGACCCGACCATCCTCACAAATTATCACCTTTTTCATTCCTATAATCCACATCCTTTATTACCTGATTGTCCTAATTTATCCACCTTAGTGGTGTTCTTTTTTTGAGTTGTAGTGTAAGACCATGGATAGGACCCGACATTCCTCACAAAATTTTCCAATAGTACAAATCCAAAACAAAATTACATGTGTCAAATATGAGATAAAATTTGATTGATTATGAAGTTAGATGTCATTGGCATGCTTCCCAGCTTGATTTAGTGTGTTTTATACTTCATTTTTATTTCACTTTTATCTTCTTATTTTATGAGTGGATGTAAGAATATAACCATTTCTTAAAGTTTTCATACTTCTTAGCTTGAATTAGTGTGATAAATTTAAGACCATTATTTTGTTTATTTTGTTTTTCTCTTATACTTCCCAACATGATATAATATGATTGATTGACTTAATTAAAAAAATTCATGCCATTTTTGACCTTTTACATACCTTCAATTTTATTGCATTATTTTCCTACTTCTCAATGTTATTTAGTATGATTTTACTTATTTTAATTTGATGGAAAAATATTTCACTTTGGTTCTAGAACAAATTCCTTTTTACCATCCGGTTTTACCATCCCTTGGTTATTTATACTTAGTCATTTTTTAGTTATTACACATTTCCCAACTTGAAATAGTGTGTAGTATATTTTTGATTGATTATATTTTACCAAAGTCCTTTTTACTTATTTGTTTTTAACCATGCATGTGTTCTACATAATGCTAGAAAAGAAACCACATCTCCTATATTTCCTATATCATATAAAATAACAGCTAAATACATATGCTAAAAAGAAATATATCTAACGCATCCACAACCACAACAATCATGATGAAAAAATACAAAATAAACATCAATATGACAAAATGATACATCATATATACATCTCATGAGTTTTAAATGCAACAAGGATAACCATATACAAGGTTCTAGCTCTATGGTTGGGTCTCATCCTATCTATCTTGTGGCCTAAACATGCTACCTATCGAGGCCTTAGTCTAACTCTTTCAAATAGTACACTATAAGTAGGCCATCTAATATCTTAATCCCTCTACCCATCCTAATTAATTCATTATATGCACCTATGCCTGAGTCAACTAGGTCTAGGTTATTGTATGAACCTACATCAACTAGGTTTACATGGCCATAGGTGCCTATATCATCTGCATCACTATATCCAAATGTATAATTCTTTCCTCTATTGGAGCCTTCCATGAATGTATCTCATCTACACCCATCTCTATTGGCAGCTACATCCTCTCCCTCTATGCTCATATCTACCATGCTACCTCCTCTACTAATTTGAACCAACTCACCTATGATAAGGTACATGGTACACTAGGGTCCTCTAATCTATTAGGGTCATATGGATATATATTCTCATCCAGGACATTATAGAGTTCTCCCCTCATAGGGGACCCCCATCTCTCCTCCTTATCCTTAGTAATGTCTACAAAATAACACCCAAATAGATATTAAATCACTATCATATCTCACAATATCTATATACCTCTAGTCTATATTTCAAAAAAAAATTAAGAAATAAATTAATCATCTTTTACTAGTATGTTCCTCAACCACTAAGGTCTCACTATCCACACGACCACCTGGCATAATCTCTCCATCTATGTGGCCTCCTAGCACATCCTCTATAGGTCACCTCCTCAGCTCAAATATAGATATCATGGCTTGTGTCTACCTTAGCCTGCACCTGAGTGGCCTATCTATCATCCATATCTCTTTTGGCTCACCTATTGGGTCCTTAGGGATGGTGATAGTCTCCACTCTCTCCTACTCCTCCTTCCATCGATACCATGTCCTCGATGGTCATAAATCATCTCATTATAGAGCTAGTGGTGGTATCTCTAATGCCACTAGCTCTACTTCTTTCTCCTCCTACTATGCCCCATGTCATGCTCACCCAATCTATGGCCACTCATGATGTGGTCTGAGCATCGACCTCATCACTAGTGCTATTAATCCCCTCCTCCCCCATAGCTCTCTTACATAGTGAACCCACTACTCATGCATCAATATTAGTGATACTAGATGATGTAAGCTCATCTATCTTGGTACCCATGCCATCATATGCTCCACCAAGTATAGTGTCAAATCACCTTTGACCTCACTAAAGCTAGTGTAACTATGTACCATCTCAACCATGTATTTTATATGTCTCCATATGGCTACCAAACTATGTCTTTATGTCTCACATTCTATAATTATAGCATGTAGGGCATGTCCTATGACACCTAGTCTTTTTTCCATCTTCACACTTGAATTGACCTATCATCGATGCATGGGTTGACCCAACTAGATGATACATGGGAAACCTCTCATAGATCCAACTATCAATAATATGATCTTTCTTATAGATTTTTGACCTCTAACCAACACCTCATTTATATCATGTATAAGCTAGACCCAGATGGCAAAACCTAAATCATATAGTATGCCCTCCTCTAGAATCCTCCTACTCAAGTCTACCATGAATAGTGGTACCTTACCATCTAATTTATGATATAACACTCTATATGTCATAATTATTATCATAGCCTCCTAAATATCTAGAATTTATGATGTATAAATATCAACCATGCTAATTTTCCTACTTCCTAATATCGTATCCAAGCTTGTAATCGATATGGCTAAGGCTCTCCTCTCCTCTAGGCTATCTGGGATGATTTTAGTCACTAGTGCTCCTATCATTGGTATCCCTAGGATGGTAAGCACATCCTCTAGAATAATAGCTACCTCTACCACATCCCTAGCCATTTCCCATCTAAAGGTCTTAGTCAATTATTCCCAATAACCATGGAATATGACTAATAGATCTAAGCTCAAGGGAATCCTACACATGTCATCTATCCCTCTAAGGCCTACAACTAATAACCTAGCTCTATCACCTATGGTCAAATTCTCTAATAGATATGGTGGCCAAGACACATCTACTAGTATCCAAAATTAGGGCCATCCCTCCAACCAAGGAAAAATAAAATATGTATTAGATCCTCTATGTCATGTATAGTCAAAATACATTCTTTTTAAAATTTTAATTAAAAACAAGATTAAAATAATTTAATTCATTCATTTTTACCTATTTTTAGCCTACTCGGTCCTTTTTTCCCTTGGTCATTTCGGGCCATTCTAGCCTTCTTTCAACCTTTTGTATGTAGTTCTATACAATTTTGGTTCTTTGGTCAAACTAGTTTGACCAAAATTTCCCTATTTTTCACTTGGTTGACTTTAAAAACTAAGTCAACCCTCTTATTTTCCTTCCCTAATATTGTGTTGTCATTCTAGAACTTTTGGATCAATTTACAAACTATACTAGGTCAACAGTATGTAAAATGTACAAGGTCGACACACACCTACTGGGTCGGTAGTGTGGATTTTGACTATTTTTGACCTACTGGATCAACTGGGTCAACCAAATTATTTTTAGCTATTGATCCCTTAAATTTTCCTAAAAAATTTCCTTTTATTATTTTCTTCCTAAACCCTTTATACCCATTTTGTTATTTTCTACCTATAAAATCTAATTTTGTTCCATTTTGACATCTAGAAATGCTAAAAATTATTTTTTTCTAAAATTTCACTAAACTCAACAAGAATACTTAAAATTGGCTTAAGATTCATAGTTGCATAACTGTTGCTATTCCTAGAGCCCCTCCCCATCTAGCCCATCATCTCCTCACCATCCTAGCTCATTTGCTCTCTAGAGCTCTCGTTTCTCTCTTTCACAAGTCAAAATATCAAAATGACTTCTCTTTCCCCTATTTAAAAACACTTGTCAAAATTTAAATTCTTCAATTATTTTTCTACAAATTCCTTGTTTTATCTATATCTATGTTTTTACTCATCTATTTTCAAAACCATAAAATACATTGGATTCATGACGACATAGATAACATTTTCCACTATCATTTACCTACTTTCCAAAAATTTTGATTTTTGGATATTTTTTCACTAACTTCTATAGGTTGGCCTAGTGTTCTTCACATTAGACACCTTCACTTTCTCTTGCAATCTACTTCTTTATCTACAGTACTAAGGTAAGTAAAGGTGTATGTTTTTAAATTCTATCTTTTCTTTTATATTTTTTTTACTTACTGCACTTTAGTTAGAATTAACATTGTGTATTGTCATTTTCTATTTCTCGAAGCACCATCTCGTGTTGCACTTACATGACACATGATGAGATTTGAGTGGGGAATATGTATACACATAATATTTTTAAATTTTGTTGATTACTGACACTTTATATCTTGCATTAACCTATCAAGTCTCAATCTCTCTAAGTGCATGCCTCAAGGGGTACATCAGGAAAGGGGTGGGTAGACCATTGGTGCTTCATAAGATTATTATCCCTTTTGCCACTTTCCATCTACACACTCATCTCCCAAAAACATTAAACCTAAGCTTATTCTTCTCAATATTAACCATTCTAATCATTTTCCTCTTTCCATCCTCCTTTTCTTACCTTAATTCCCTTTTGGATAGTCAATTTACTAGGTCAACCCTATATAATCTAGGGGTTATTTTCACTTTTTGGGTTTGTTCACCTTTCGATCGACCTAGTTTAAACCTAGTGAATTATCCATGAAAACATATAGGGTCGACTAGGTCAACTCTATACAACCAATTTTTTAGGGAGGATTTAGGGAAAGATTCACATATATATACAATTTCATTTCCAACCATTTATAATAAGATAAGCAAAGAAGAATAAGTGTGAATGAACATTTACTTATTGACCATTCTATTTGAGGAATAAAGCTTAGGGTTCCATACTTTATTTGGAGATATGGATCTTACATTGTGGAGAAGACTTTTGGATGCATAAATAGGTTATGTAGCCTAGATTTTATTTGTTTTTTATATCCTTACATAACACAACAATATATTGTGAAGCACCTTGGCCAAATGAGAGATTGAGGCTTGGTGGGTTCATCTTCAAGGTATGTATTCCTAACTTTATTTTTTCTTTGTAAGAGTAGATAAATAATACAATTTTGCTTATTTATTTGATGTATTAGGATTTTTTTATACATTTACATGATTATATGTCTTATATGCATACTTATTTTATTTTGTTTTATCTGTAAGACTCCACTTTATGCTATAAGCTTTGGTAAGCACTAGATTAGATTTACTTTCTTGTTATTAAAATAGATTAAACATCAAACCTATGACTCTTTTAAGTTTGTTGCATGATTATGTTAGACTATAGATTTGGAACCCTTCCTAACATGGTGTACTATGACAAGTGATCCCCTAATCACGTCTAGTAGATCCCCATATTCATCCTACCCCCTCTTAACAAATGTATTTCCACTCAGAAGTGTAGGTATGCTCTATCTTCTTTGAGTCAGGATTGATTTATAGACATGATCTAGTTTTGATTTCATACAATACCCACTAAATTGGAGTGAAGAGAATTTTCTCCAAAAATAAATTTGTTATATATGAAACAAATTGGACTATTTCAAAGCATTTGGGCATAGATCATTTTAAATAAGTAGGGCTATTTTGAATAATTTAGACTTGTACCTATAAAATGGAGTGAAGAAGATTTTCTTTAAAAAAAATTTTGTTTATTCCAAATAAATAAGATTGTTTCAAGCCATTTGAGCCTAGAATATTTTTATTAAATTGGGATATTTTAAATAATTTGAAATTATACCCACTAAAGTTGAGCAGAGAATATTTGATCCATAAATATGTTTTCTTTATTCCAAATAAATTGAATTATTTCAAACCATTTGGGAGTAGATCATTTCGAATATATTGGACTATTTTAAACTTGTGTCACCCTTCTAGGCCTTCATACCAATCATTAATCCTTTGAATTACCTTTCGTTGTTGGGACATGTAGCATTGTTTGACTGGAAAAATTATGGATGAAAATATACTAAGCAATGAAGTTCATCTACATAATAACAATATTTTACAATTGTTTATTTTTCATTGGGAAGATCTTCATGAACAAGTGTCAATATACTAACAGATTAGTTTGGTAAATTTCAAGATAAATCGATGGAGTATCCACTTGCACTTAACCAAATCAAAGTAAATATAAATTAGAATCAATTAATTTATAATTAATTGAACTATATTTGAGATAATTTAGAATTGATTTGTATGAAATTGATGATAATGTTTATTACTAGAATTATAGTTTATAATCAATAAATACACTTGAAAGAATCATAATATGGCAAATTTACATCTTTCTAAACATTGGTTCATAGTTGGTGGCATGGATTCTTTGCTTTGTCTCAAGAATGTGATGATAGACGTCATTTTGATTCTCTAATAATTTTAATTTTTTTTACTTCCATTTCAATTATATCTACTTGACGTAACATAACTCATTTTCAATTTTTTATTTGTAACACAATTCTAAGAATTACAATTAATGAATAGTGTGTTGTCAATTGAAAAATCGTCTCCAAAGGTTCCTTTAAAAATAACTTCATCCAATTTCTTTATGTTTATATTGAACAACTTAGAATATCTTTTCCCCTTAAAAAACATGAAATTTGAACATCTGTAACCCATGGCTTGAATGAGTATCCTCAAATTATTGTCATCTATCATTGACCAAATGCCAACGTGATAAAAATACTACAGTGCCACCTTCAAAACATCTTTAGAATGATCTCGAATGTGGTGTGACATATTTTCTATTTTCTAATCTTCTTTTTTGTATCATATCATGCATTTGCATATCTTTTGTTTTGTGCACAACAAATAATGAGTCATCTAATCCCAAAATCAATAGTTTTTTAGAAGTCAATTTTAGCTCCTCCTTTGAAATGTTTACAATTTGTTAAAAAGAAATGAATCATTTATTAACAATATTATATTATAAAAAATATAACATGGTGATTTTCTAAGAAAATGTTTTACGTGTTACTAGATTGGTCATTGATTCACTTTTGATTTGCATTTCTTGTTGTAACATAAAAACATAATGCATTTCATTTGATTCTTTTTTTTTCATTTTCTTAAATCTTATAAATATTTATATAAACACATATAAAAATAAATACATGCTTAGGCACATTGTAACTATACTCATTATACATAGATGTACCATTTCTATTGCCTATTTTATAACATACATATACATATAATGTAAGAGATGACTGAGAGTCAAAACCACTTACAATGCCAAATGATAGAACCACTTACAGTATTGAAACAATTGGCCAAATAACCAGTGATAGTATATGCAAACATATAGATAGAACTATCAAACCACTCAGTATTGAAACACATAGAGATCTATGCAAACACATATTAAATAACAAAGATAAGAACTGATAAATTATTTTATCATTCATATTATTAAATGCATTCAATAATTACAATCAAAATTCATTAAACACATTTTAGATGAACAATGATGAATTACCATGCTCAATCAGAAAATAAAAATTGCATGGCCATTCTGAGGCCCATGCAAAATACATATCCTCCCTGAATGCTCACTCATTCCTACCAAAACTACATTGCTACTAGCTGTCATTGATAGCATACTTCTCTCATAGTCTACTAGCTTTAGTTGGGATGCACCTAGTCATACAAATAACATTTTAGACACATGTATGTATAACATATGTTGGAAGAGTCTAGATGCAGATAGAAGTCGGTAGAGGATATAAGAAGAGCTTTTAATAGATATTAATGTATTAAATTATAGTATTCTAAATATATATCTTGTATAGATAAAAAGACCTCAAAAATTAAAATAAAATAAAGTAAATGTTGACAGATAGCTAGGACACAACTTGCATTTGTAGGCAATTTAGCTTATGTCACCAACATATATATGTTCATATTGAATCCTTATAACTTGACCATGACTTTATCAAATTCCAAAATAGTCCCATTTTGCCATAACTAATTTCTCATGGACTTTGATAGGAATTTAACATTGATCAACCAACATCTATATTCTTATAGTAATGAAAGTATCAGTTGTTCTTATGCATACCAATACATATCTATAAGTTTATATATCCCATCATAGTAAATAAAATAGGATTTACTCTTCAAATCCGTAGTTCACTATCACTAAATTCAAATGAATATACATCTTAATAGTTGAAACCCCTTCATATACTTACAATAAGATACATCAAATTAAAAACTGCTTCAATCAATAGTGATATAATTGTTTCTAGCATAATATACTTTATTTTTTTTTATTGATAAAGAACACATGGATACTCTGCATCAAAATTTATTGTATTGAAGACATAGTATAACACATATTGTATTATTTTAAACTAGGAAAATTAAACATGTAAACAACATTGTAATGGGTAAATGAAACATGTACACAACATTTTAATGGGTAAATACAACTACATTCTAGTATATACAACATTAAAATGAATCCACATTTCCAAATCTCAAGTTGATGCAAGTCTATATCTTATTGTCTTCTAAAATCTCCTATCCATGAAAAAATAATCAATTGTGATGTGTTTTAAATAAATAAAGATAATTAATATATTCTAGACTTGTATGAAATTTTATAATTACACATTTATTGAAAGGGGTTTTCACAATTTTTTTTGCCTTACTATAGTTTTTATGGGTACACTCTTTCGTTAAAACTTTGGTTCTTTATTCCCTGCAAGGTTTTATATAATGCAGTAACTAAAAATTCTCATCATCAATTGATTTGATATTTGTATTTTAAAAATGTGTCTTATTGTAGAGTTTTACCTTGTGTTGTTTTCATGGAGGCACCAACTTGCAGAGCTGTGTCATGGGTTGTTATGTTGGAGACATAAATATCTAGAGCTACGTTATGAACTATTTTAATTCAAACATAAATAGATAAAGAAATATTTTGTTAGTATTATGAAAATTTGATAAATAAAAAGTTATATAATTGAAAAAATATGCATGATCTTATCTTACCTTATTCAACTTAAAATGTATCATGTTCATTGATATGATCTTCCATTATTGTTGTTTATTCACTTGTATGCAATGCCATTAATGTTACTTACCAAGAGATTGATAAGTTGTTAGGTTTGAAAAATAAAGCATACACACTGAAAGATTGAAGCATGATTATAAAATAAATTAAAAATAGTATGACCTGGTACTGATCGAAGTGGTTGTTATTATATTGGTTGCTCTAAATTCATCAATTTTTTTTGAAATTTAACATTAAAAATTGTTTATTCTTAAGTTTTTGTAAAGCAAGATAAATTTCTTTGTAATTTTGTACAAGCATGCAGTAATCTAGCTCTTATATATACCCCTAACATGTCACATGCATCTAAAAATTTGAAAGTAGAGATAATTTTCTCCCAAAAGATGTTATCCAGTTAATTTTTGAATGACCTTCTTGTTATATTTGAACCAATCATTTCAAATGTTGGTGCATCTTCATAGATGTCAAAACCTTCCTCTAATATACTTTATTGTGAATGGAGGCTAAAACCTTGCAGTTCAAAATGAGTGGGATCTTAAAATAAACTGATACCTATAATATGTGTCCAATTAAATCCATTGCTATCTATAACCCATAGTATGACACTCATATCTTTCATGGAATTGAAATCACCAACATGCAGATTCTTGAGAGAGGTCTGAATACTAAACTAATGTTATAATTTCTAGATAATGAATACATTAAAGGCCCCAACAATAACTTTATCAATTAATGCCTAAAAAAATAGGTAAAGATATTATTCCTTAAAAACTTCAGTGAGATTCAAAAGATCAATAATTATCAAATCGATGTTCACACCAAGAATGAAAATTTCACTAAAATCTTCTAAAATGGATGGCCAAAGACATGAGAACCTATAATGGTAGTTGAATATTTTTGTATCTATCTTAGAAATCTTACCACCATCATTATGTAGATAATTTTTAAATATGCTTGATGAATCTTAAGATAATGCTTCCCAAACTTTTTTATTTTTTGAAATACCTTCATTTAGGAAACATCAATTATCAAATCTTTTCATAAAAATTATATAATGCTCCATTATTCCTTTAGGTGTGAATATTTTTCTAGTGGTAGTGTTGTATCATGGTTACTAAAATAATCTTTAATTTTTGATAATATGTTACTTTTTAGCTTTACCTTTTTTACACCAAGTATCCATGTTACTGTACCCAGGGGTTTTCAATAAGGAAATAAACTCTTTTTCCAATAAATTTGTTAGTTCTATTTTTTGTTTGTCTAAAATCCCTTGAAATATTTCTAAGTATTGTTATACCAATCAAATTTAAATCTTGTTTATTTGGACTAGGTAAAGTACCACTTTCAAATAAATCAAATGCCTTATCAAAACAATCCCAAATGGGTTGTTCCATGAAAAGAAGGCATTTTCTCTCCTATAGTTTTTGTGTGGAACAGTTCATTTATGTGAACAAGTGTCTATCTTATTCATGTATTTATTCCATATTCTTTTCCTTGTTTCAAGATTATTCCAACCTCTCATTTTGATAAGGTCACATGCAGATCAAAATATTTATACAAATGAAACCTTGTAAATTATTGCATTGGCTTCATTATATTGGTTACATATTTTGTGCACAATATGGAATGGAGTACAAGTTTTTAAGAATCTTAGCCCTCTAACAAAACATTTATTTATTAATAATAGTGAATTGTATTCCTCCTCCAAAAAAATTCTTTGATGTGATGTAATTGTGTGTTGGTCATTTGTAATTTTGAACCTTAAAATTAATTTCTCCATCATATCTTATAGGCCTTCCTTTGATTCAATAGTAGATTTAGGTTTGCTTGGATAAAAATAAACTACCAAAGCATCCTTCATTCGAAACTCATTATGTTTTACAAATGAATGAATTATATCATTCACCCCTCTTTCATTTAGATTTCTTATTTTGATATTAGCATCCCCTATTTCATAGATCTCTACAAGAATGTTTAATGCATAATTATTAGAGGAAATATACCATGTAGAGAATTCACTATGTGTCTGATCAAAATTTTATGTCAACAAAAGTTTTCTAACCTTTTGTTTAATATTATTTTATCCACTAGTGTGAGTACTTGTATGGCCTCTTTCAAATTTACATAGAAATGTGTTTCCCTTGCTTGTCTTATTTTCTTTAATGTTTTTTCTATGATGATTATAGGGTATCTTAGATACATGTTTGCATGGTGGCAAGTAGAAGAAGTATTTACCCCTTGTTCATGTTTTTATTTCAACATATTTTGTATTATGATGACCAAATTATCTCTGTCTATCAACCCATACATTTGAATGTTGTCATATCTATTCAAATAAAACCCAAATGTTTCAAAAAGACAAAAAATATTTTTTGTCAATTCCATTTTATTGGGTGTAAATTTATTGTAATTAGTTGTAGTTCGATGGATAATTCCATCTTCTCTATCACATACTTCTAGTTGGAATTGAAGGACATCTTTAATTTCATCCTTATCACAAGAAAGGATTATTCCAATTGTAAAAGATTCATTTCCCAATGTAGTGATAAAAAAGTATACATCTCCATGCATGGTTGGTAGACTAAACAATTCAAAATACCAATTAGAAAGAGGAATTTTGTTTCCACCATAAAATGGAAGATGTTGATATGTATTTAATTTTAGTTTTGGTAGTTTAAATGGTACTATATCCAAATTCTCTTAGAGTGAGGCCTTATTCTAATTTTTATTCAAATTCTCTTTGAGTGAGACCTTCTTCTACCTTTTAAGTGAGGGAATTCCTTTTTCACTTGAAGTCATTCTACAAATCATTCAAATTATTTAAATATTGATATTCTATAAAATGAAAGTTTTATATCACATCGGTTCCTAAATTTTCTTTGTAATTTAGAAGTGATCAAATGTATATCAACAAATGTTAATTCTAAACTATAATACAAAATACAAATTAAATATTCATAATATATACTTTAACTCACACTTAAACTAATAAGGTATGACCAAACTAAAAATAAGTTATGTGCACCAACCAATATAATTTAATGGTCAAAGAAATCTACAAACATTTGTTTCAAAGGAGAAAGATGAAGGGAAGTATGTTTTTTATATGTGTTAAAATGCCCATCAATAGGTACTTTCAAGTTATCTCCTAGGAGATACCTTTTAATCATGCATAAGAGTGAACTTTCTTACAAGACATATCAAGGGAGATACTTTCAAGTTAACCATAATGGTATTACAAGTGTACTTCAAAGCCCTTGAAGGAATCTCCTAGTGGACACCTCGAAGGGTGTTATCATACATTCAAAGGGACATTGAATGTATCTCCCAGTAAAAATTTCATTCACCTTGAAAGCACTACTAATTGATAAATTGATAACTTGAAGGGCCTTTTAATACTTGCGAAAACATGCATTTTAGGTCCTCCTACACACATTCTCTTTCCACCTCAATTTATTTTTACAATTTTCCCTATTACATTAATAGTTTCAAATCTAAATAATTACCTTGTTGTACCTCTAAAATTTTACTTTACCTTGATGGTCATTTTAATATCTTCAAGGTATCTATTAGGAGATACCTTCAAGTTACCGATGAAGGTATTATAAGGCCCTCAAAGTAATCTCCTATTGGATACCTCAAGGTTGAACTTACCCAGTGTTATTGAGGTTTGTAATATCTTCAAGGTATTTCATAAGAGATACCTTCAAGTTACCCATGAAGGAATATCCTATTGGATAATATTTATGCATAAAACTCTCACTCTTAGAGAATAGTTTCCTATGGAAAGCTTTACAGATTTGCAATAAAATTATGATATGTGAAGAAACCTCCAAGATTCCCATGATGCTTAGAATAAAGGTTGTGGTGACTCATTACTCCCTCTAAACTACCTATAGAATTCATGTTAGAAATTAGGCCCACTTCCCTTAGCCAATGGTTCACCTTTAATTTAAAGAAAAAATCCCTTCTTTCCTAAAGAGCACTGTGAATACATGTGTCATCAACAAAAGGGATGAAGGGTTAGCCAAAAAATGGAGAGGAACATGAGAAAGAGGAGGCCGATACACCACCTACCCAACCTCACTGAGGACATCCATGATGAAAAATATAACTACCTCAAAAATTTAAAATGTGGATTATAATCAACAAATACCTTAAGGTTAAACTTGCCTAGTGTTATTGATGTGTCTAATGGATTCAATGAGATACCTTTCAAATAGGCACAAGAGTGGATTTATCCTTTAAGGTATCTTCTAAGAGCAACCTTTGGCCCAAATCTCTACATTTTCCTATATCAAACTTTACCATACTAATTGATTATGTTTGTCTATGTGTGTGAAACACCTACTCACAACAGTAATTAGTTTTGAAAACAATTATCCATAGAGAATTGATCTTCAAATGTAAATTTTGAGACCATAGGGACTTTCTTTTCTGATCTATCCTTCCCCCTATTTTGGAAGCTTCCTAGAGTGAAACTTTTCAAAGGAGATAATTTTAAGTCACCTATTAAGATACATTCATGTTACCCTAAATAAAATAATTTCAAGGTGGAACTTACCCAATTATCTTTATCTATCAACCCATACATTTGAATGTTGTCATATTTATTCAAATAAAACCCAAATGTTTCAGACTATTTTAGAAGCCTCAAAATATGATGATGGCGAGTGAAGGAGCGATGGGCGGCCCGTCGACAGGCCCCAAGAAGGACGCATCCTTGCCTGGGGTGGGAGTCCCTAGTCAGGAAAGGTTTTATTGCAGTGAACGCTCAAAGTTGAGCAAGATAAATGAGTGTTTATTGCATAGCTAGGATCGACTAGTTCTGGTCATTCCCCCTAAGCAGTGCAGGAGGATGTAGATTATCTTTCATCACATACTCTAATTTGCAAATTTTTGTGAATTCAAATCTCCCTGGCAGCCTTGGAAGCCTAGATTTGGCACTCCTGGCAAATAGAAGGGGATTTTGACATCATCGTAATAGTTATTTTTTGGTGAATTTTTCTTTTGTTTCAGACTAGAATAGAATTTTTGAAGGGGATCCCTACTTCTATGAGCGTGTGGGTCTTTTTCTCAAACCCTAGCATGCAAGGTTTAATTCAGTGGAGGAACTTCCAGCTTGTGTACCGGTCTGGGTTCACCTTCCACGACTGCCCCTGGAATTCTGGCAGGAGGACATCCTTAGGCAGATCGCTGCCATGTTGGGTAAACCAACTGCTATAGCTCATCAATCACTGGACAAAAAGGTAATTTCATATGCTCGTGTTTGTGTGGACATTGACTTGAATAATCCTCTACCAAACTCCATGGAAATTTGTATGGGTTCCTCGTCTTGGATACAATAGATAGATTATGAATCTATTATGTTCTGTTGCCGTATCTGTCATGTATATGGACACTTGCATCACCAATGTCCTCAGGCTACTAAAGACATTGAGACAGGCCCTAAATCCTCAAAGCCAAATCTAGCATTTGTTGGCAAAGGGATTGGATGATCGGCCCTTCCTGATAATGCAAAAACCCACCCTGATAAAGGGTAAAGGGAAAAATCTTGTAAACAATGCAAGTATGGTGCAAGGATCAACAAATCAAGGTGGTTTCTGAGATGGATGGATTTACACCAGTCAAGCACTGTGGGAAAAACTGAGGCCTAAAGCACAGGAATGTGGATAGCCAGGTTGAGTTGGGTTTTAATAGATTTGAAACCCTAGACAGAATGGCCATTGAGGATGGCATTCTAATTGAGACCCAGGGGGACGCGCTAGAGGTAGATAAAAAAATCATAGGCCCTTATGAGATACAGGATATGATGATCCATCTAAATTTGGGGAGTTCTTTGAGGCTGGAGGAGGAATCACAGGTGGCTTTGCTTGGCCTTCAAGAGAAGGAAACTAGATGGGCTGATTTGGTGAAGGAAATTGATGCTAGTAGGAAAGATAAAGGACCTTCCTCGGCACTTGGTTTAATGCAGTGACCATTCAATAAGGGCACCTCTTCCATTCCTTCCAAAGCTGGGAGGAGAAAGGATCAAGAAAGACTCAGACTTATAGGTGATTTATTGGTGGAATCAGGGGTTGTTAAAACCTTAGATGAACATTTCCCCCGATCCACTCAATGATTGTCATATCATGGAATGTGAGGGGTTTGAATAGTTTCCCCAGACAAAAAGCTATGCGTAGATTGGTGATGGATCACTCTCTAGATATTCTCTATATCTAGGAGACCAAACTGGCTGTAGATTCAATGTTTACTTATATGCCAAATATCTAGTTATTTGGCCATTGTTAATGTATAGGTGCTTTGGGGAACTCAGGGGGAGTAGCCATGTGTTGGGACCCAAGGAAAATCTTACCAATCCACTGGATTTCCTACCTATCGGCTCTTTCAATAGTGGCCTCTTCCCTTGAAATAGGCGAGATAATTTTGGTTACCATAGTTTATGCACCGATTGATATTGATGGACAAATTTAGCTTTGGGAGCATATCTGCTATGTTCAAAATTGTCATCCATACCTTCCATGGATTATTGCTAGTGACTTTAATGTGGTACTGAGCTTGGAGGAGAAAATAGGTGGGTTGTCTCGGTTACGCCCCTCTTCTGATTGTCTTCACCATAATGTAGAACTATTGCGCCTTTCAGATGTTAAACCTTCAAATAGGCTATTCACATGGAGTAACAAAAGAACAAGTAATGCTGCCATCTCTGAATGTCTGGATAGATTTTTTGTTTCTTGTTTTTGGCAATCTAGTGTTGTTTCTCTTAATTCTAAAATCTTGGATTGGACAGGGTCTGATCATTGGCCTATCAAGCTGTCCACCAGTTATATTGATAGACCCAAAAAGCCTCCCTTTAAATTTTAGCTAATGTGGCTTCGTGAACCATCTCTTCATGACTCCATTCGGTAGTGGTGGAGACAAGGGGGTCCTGCTTATGGAACCGCTATGTATTCTTTCCAAAAAATGCTATAGTATGTAAAAAGAAAGTTGCAAATTTGGAACCAAAATGATTTTGGCAACTTACATTGTATGAAGAAGAAGGCTCAAGATTGGCTTGATGGGATAACTAGGCAAATAAGAGATTGTGGTTTCTCAAAAGAGCTCTACGTGGAGGAATCTAGAGCTGTAAGGACTTTAGCAGAGTGGGAACTTCGGGAGGAAATATATTAGAAGCAAAAGGCCCGCATTGATTAGCTCTAGGAAAGAGATAAAAACATAGTATTTTTCCATAATTCTATTTAGGGAAGGTGTAACAGGAACTTTATTTCATCTCTTGTTACTCAGGAGGGGATGCGCCTTACCTTTACCCAAGATATTAATAGGGAAGCTATTCGATTCTTTTTTGAGCTCTTTGCTGGCGATCCCTCACCAGAAGAGATGGCTGAAAATACAATTTTATCTTGGATACCTCCTCTAGTGACTGCAAAAATGAATGAGTTTCTCATGAGGCCTATTAGTATGATAGAGATTGAGGAGGTTGTGTTCAGCATGAAGAGAGGCAAAGCCCCTGGCCCAGACGGATTCCTGACTAAATTCTTTTAGGACTTTTGGGATATCATTAATCAGGATCTGATGAATGTGATTCAGGAATCATACTCTAACAAAGAAATGCTTAGAGATTTGAATGCCACATTCTTGGTTCTTATTCTGAAGAAAGAACAGGCTCATAGACTTGATTTGTTTAGGCCCATAGCGCTTTGCAATGTGGTCTATAAAATCATTACCAAGCTCATTGCTCAGAGACTTAAAGGGCACCTCCCCAAGCTTATTTCAGAGGAACAAGGGGGTTTTGTGGTAGGCAAATAGATCCTAGATGGAGTGGTTATTGCCTCGAAAGCTATCCACTCTATGCGTACATCTCAAGAGCGTGCTATGTTTATCAAGTTTAATCTTGCCAAAGCTTATGACAGAGTTAGCTAGAGATTTCTGCACAAAGTCCTTTTGGCATTCGACTTCAATCAAGAGTGGATTGGGTGGGTGTTAAGCTATGTTAATATGCCTTCCTTTTTGGTCCTTATCAATGGGGTACCGTCTGAGCCCTTTGGTGCTTTTAGAGGCCTTTGCCAAGGAGATCCGTTATCTCCATACCAATTTATTATTCTAGTAGAGGGACTTGGGCCACTTTTCAAACTTTGTGTTTCTCAAAATTCCTTGCATGGGTGGAGATGGGGGAATGAGGTAACTACCCTGACTCACCTTTAATTTGTTGATGACCCTATCCTTGTTGGTAGAGCTCAAATACGAGACACAGAATCTTTTCAGCTTACCCTTGACAGCTATTTGGTGGCATCAGGGCAAAAAATTAATGATCATAAGTCCTTGATCTTCTTCTTCAACACTCCTACACCTACTTAGAGAAAGATTGTAGCTATATTAAGGTTTCAAATCAAACCATTTTGGTGATTTATCTTGGAATTCCCATTGTGGTGGGAAGGCAGCCTAGACTATTCTGGCAAAATATTGTGGACAAACTTAGGTAGAAAGTTAGTCATTGGACCCATAGGTGGCTTTCTATGGCAAGTAGAGTGATTCTTCTCCAATCAGTTTTTCAAGCATTGCCCATATACCGTTGTATGCTACAGGCAGCCCCAATGTACTTCCTAAAGGAATTTGATGCCCTTTCTAGACAATTTCTCTGGAGCGGTAATCTACAAAATACAAAATGAAGCTTTATTAATTGGGCTACTATTTGTTGGCCTAAGTAAAAAGGAGGGCTTGGATTACGGTCTACTATTTTGGCCAGTCAAGCCCTTGTGGCCAAGCTCTATTGGAGATGGTGTTCCAACCATTCTTCTCTTTGGGCCTGAATTCTCTCAGTTATGTACTTTCCTGGCATTGACTCCCATGATATTTCCAAGCTCCCCCTTGAGGGTAGAGGATCAATGGTTTGGAAGACTCTCAAGCTTGGTGCTCAGTTCATGAAAAATAGCTTATTTTGGGTTTGCAATAGTGGGATGGAGGGCTTCTTCTGGCGATACTCTTGGGATGGAGTGCCACCCCTTTTATCCTCACATCCACATTTGCAGCCTCTTAGTGTTGGTTTTCATTTTGCTAGATGGCATACAGTGGCACATTACAAAGAAGCTTTTAACATGGGCACGACTATTGGTTACAGGTGGAAAAATTCCTTTGATTGGCTGTTGGGGGGCTCAGAAGAGGATAGGAGGGAATTAACCTAGCTCCTTGGCTCCAGAGGATGTAGCTCCCTACAAGGAAGGGATGTTCTTACCTAGGGAGGAGATGCCACTGGGTAGTACACTGTTGCTTCAGGGTATAAGGCCCTAGCTAAATAATTCTTTTATGAAGGACAGTTCCTATGGGGGAAGAATATTTGGAATAGGGTTGCTTGGCCCAAGTGTAATTTCTTTTTATGGCTGCTTACTTACAACATGGGTCTTACTTGGGACAATCTGTGCAACTGGGGATTTTAGGGACCATCTATTTGTGTCTTGTGTCATAGAAATGAGGAGATTGCTTCTCATATTTTTTTCTAATGTGAGTATGCTAAGCAAATTTGGCATCTATGGTGGAATGCCTAGAGTTCTCCTTGCTGGCATGCTTTGTCATTGGCTAAATTCTGGGGTCGACTTGGTCATGCTCCTTCAAAGGTCTCTTTCCTTCAAAATGCCTAGCTAATTGGCCCTTCTTTTATATTCTAGAACCTTTGAATATAAAGGAATAGGAGGATCTTCAGGGGCACCCAATTGGAAATGCGTGCTCTGTGGATAAAAATTACTAGTTCACTGCAAGAGACCTTGTAAGTGAAGTGTGTGGGGGATAGCAATTTGGAACCTAAAGTGGTAGGATTTTGCTCATGTCTAGGCTTGGACCTGACCCTGACCCGCGCTGCTAAGGTAAACAACCATTTGGTGCAAGGTAGAAGGCAAAATTTGTGGCTCGTGAACAAAATTGGCTACTGGACTCCTCCTGCTGAGGGGGTTATTAACATAAATCTTGAGGGCTCCTCACGTGGGAACCCAGGGGAGGCTGGTATAGGTGGAATCAACTGAGATAGGACTGGGAAAATTTAGTTTATTTTTTCAATTTACAAAGGCCATCAGACTAACAACCTCATGGAAGCCATGGCTATCCTAGAGGCAGTACAATACTCTTGTCAAAGAGGGTGGAATAACATTATGTGTGAATCAGATTCACATGTAGTGATTAATCTACTGAATAGATGTGATCCTGGTAAGATGGATTGGCAATTACAGGTAGTTATTCAACAGATCTTGTAATTAAGTACTCTTTGTATTCAATTTCCTTCAAACACATTCCCCGTGAGTGGAATAGTGTTGTGGATTGTCTTGCTAAGTGGGCCTCGGAGAATGGGCCTTCATGGAATATTAATGAGTTATGGATGCTTCCTATGAGTTTATACTAGAAACTGGTTCAACTTGTGGACCAGGATAATGAGTTGTAACTATTGTTTTGTTTGCATATTTAATAAATTTTTACCCCTGTTTTAGTTAAAAAAACCCAAATGTTTCAAAAGAAGGACAAAAATTATTTTTTGTCAATTCCATTTTATTGGGTGTAAATTTATTGTAATTAATTGTAGTTCGATGGATAATTCCATCTTCTCTATCACATACTTCTAGTTGGAATTGAAGGACATCTTTAATTTCATCCTTATCATAGGAAAGGATTATTCCAATTGTAAAAGATTCATTTCCCAATGTAGTGATAAACAAGTATATATTTACATGCATGGTTGGTAGACTAAGCAATTCAAAATACCAATTAGAAAGAGGAATTTTGTTTCCACCATAAAATGGAAGATGTTGGTATGTATTTAATTTTAGTTTTGGTAGTTTAAATGGTACTATATCCAAATTCTCTTAGAGTGAGGCCTTCTTCTACTTTTTATTCAAATTCTCTTTGAGTGAGACCTTCTACCTTTTAAGTGAGGGAATTCCTTTTTCACTTGAAGTCATTCTACAAAGCATTGAAATTATTTAAATATTGATATTCTATAAAATGCAGGTTTTATATCACATCGGTTCCTAAATTTTTTTTGTAATTTAGAAGTGATCAAATGTATATCAACAAATGTTAATTCTAAACTACAATACAAAATACAAATTAAATCTTCGTAATATATACTTTAACTCACACTTAAGCTAATAAAGTATGACCAAACTAAAAATAAGTTATGTGCACCAACCAATATAATTTAATGGTCAAAGAAATCTACAAACATTTGTTTCAAAGGAGAAATATGAAGGGAAGTATGTTTGTTATATGTGTTAAAATGCCCATCAATAGGTACTTTCAAGTTATCTCCTAGGAGATACCTTTTAATCATGCATAAGAGTGAACTTTCTTACAAGACATCTCATTGGAAATACTTTCAAGTTAACCATAATGGTATTACAAGTGTACTTCAAAGCCATTGAAGGAATCTCCTAGTGGACACCTCGAAGGGTGTTATCATACATTCAAAGGGACATTGAATGTATCTCCCAGTAAAAATTTCCTTCACCTTGAAAGCACTACTAATTGATAAATTGATAACTTGAAGGGCCTTTTAATACTTGGGAAAACATGCATTTTAGGTCCTCCTACACACATGCTCTTTACACCTCAATTTATTTTTACAATTTTCCCTATTACATTAATAGTTTCAAATCTAAATAATTACCTTGTTGTACCTCTAAAATTTTACTTTACCTTGATGGTCATTTTAATATCTTCAAGGTATCTATTAGGATATACCTTCAAGTTACCCATGAAGGTATTATAAGGCCCTCAAAGTAATCTCCTATTGGATACCTCAAGGTTGAACTTACCGAGTTTTATTGAGGTTTGTAATATCTTCAAGGTATCTCCTAAGAGATACCTTCAAGTTACCCATGAAGGAATATCCTATTGGATAATATTTATGCCTAAAACTCTCACTCTTAGAGAATAGTTTCCTATGGAAAGCTTTATAGATGTGTGATAAAATTGTGATATGTGAAGCAACCTCTAGCATTCCCATGATGCTTAGAATAAATGTTGTGACTCATTTCTCCCTCTAGACTGCCTATAGAATTCATGTTAGAAATTAGGCCCACTTCCCTTAGCCAATGGTTCACCTTTAATTTAAAGAAAAAATCCCTTCTTTCCTAAAGAGCACTATGAATACATGTGTCATCAACCAAAGGGATCAAGGGTTAGCCAAAAAATGGAGTGGAACTTGAGAAAGAGGAGGCTGATACATCACCTACCCAACCTCACTGAGCACATCCATGATGAAAAATATAACTACCTCAAAAATTTAAAATGTGGATTACAATCATCAAATACCTTAAGGTTAAACTTGCCTAGTGTTATTGATGTGTCTAATGGATTCAATGAGATACCTTTTAAATAGGCACAAGAGTGAATTTATCCTTTAAGGTATCTTCTAGGAGCAACCTTTGGCCTAGATCTCTACATTTTCCTACATCAAACTTTACCATACTACTTGATTATGTTTGTCTATGTGTGTGAAACACCTAATCACAACAGTAATTAGTTTTGAAAACAATTATCCATAGAGAATTGATCTTCAAATGTAAATTTTGAGACCATAGGGACTTTCTTTTCTGATCTATCCTTCCCCCTATTTTGGAAGCTTCCTAGAGTGAAACTTTTCAAAGAAGATAATTTTAAGTCACCCATTAAGATACATTCACGTTACCCTAAATAAAATAATTTCAAGGTGGAACTTACCCATCATTATTGTGGTGTAGAAAGGATTCAATGAGTAAATAGGTGTTTCAATTAAAGAAGGTAGTTAACAATACATTGATTGTTGTGTATAAGTTCTTCACTAGATCTTAGTGAGTGGTAAATGTCTCTTAATTCCAAGATTCAATGTGAAAGCCATCAAAGTTTCAGACCTCATAAGATCATCAAGAGAGAGTTGAACAAGGAAAATCCATCATTGCATTATTTTGTATTGTACAAGAATTACACTCAAGAGCTTTGTTATACCTTGAAGGAAATACAAGGCCCTTGAAAGGAATCTCCTAGGTGATACTTCAAAGGGAATTATCATAAACTGAAGGGAACATTGAAAGTATCTCTTAGGAGACACCTTTAACATGAAAAGGAGTGGAATTTTCCTTGACCCCAAAGGCACTACCAGGAATAACTTAAAGGACCTTAGTTTTATTTGGAGGAAATGTATTTAGGATTTATTTTTCAAAAAAATTTATCAGGCCTTATTATTAGATTTTGGTCTTTAGGTTTTTTTCCAAACATTTTATTTGACATATTTTGGTCTTCAAAATTTTATTTGGGACTTTTAGTCCTCAAACTATTTTGTTCAGAGTTTTCACATTGAACATTTTATGCAAACAAATGTTCTAAATGATTTGTCTTTTATTGATGATTTTACTCTTTGGGTTTTTTTTATCGACCTATATTTTTTAAATTTTTATTTAGATATTTTATAGGCTCAATCACAACATAAAACCCGACTCTCGATTATCGACTACCGAAAGCCTGTTATACTTGGCCAATAAAGCAAAACACTTCTTGATACTTTCTAAGGATACCCACCAACTAAACTAAGTAATTATGAACTATGAATAAATTATGAAACATGATAATATTGGTAATTTATAATGAACTATAATTTAATTTGAAAGGTTATATACATGACATGTAGCCATTGATGTGCTCATTACTCTCGACTTACTATTCATCATAAACTTACTAGCACTTAAGAGATAGGGATTGCATTTAGCTATAGCTAAGCCTGAGGTGATGCCATTCATCAACCTTCTCCAAGATTTATTATTCATAGGCAAGGTTATACATGATGCTTTTCTACACCACATGCATAACCAAATGATTGTGGTATGCATATCCAGATCAAATTTTCAAAGTTATTTGTCATTATGAGCACCATATGCTTATTTTGATACATATGATAGTTTTATGGAATCAAGATAATACTATGGAAAATATGTTGAATTCATGGCTTATTCCCAAGGAAACCATGACATACAAAGGTAATAATACCACTCCAATCAATAAGTTTAGGATGAGAGTGTGGATTGGCATAAATTATGTGTACCAACTAATATAATCTGATGGGAAAAGGAATCCACAAACATATTGCTTCAAAGGAGAAATATGATGGGAAGTATGTTTTTAATATGTGTCAAAATTCCCATCAATAGGTACTTTCAAGGTATCTCTTAGGATATACCTTTCAATCATGCACAAGAGTGAATGTGTTTATAAGACATCCCTTTGGAGATACCTTCAAGTTAACCATGATGGTATTCTAAGAGTACTTCAAGGCCCTTGAAGGAATATCCTAGTAGACACCTCAAATTTTGGTGTCATTAATTGAAAGGGATGTCGAATGTATCTCCTAGTATAACTTACCTTCCCCTTGAAAGCACTATTGGTTGATAACTTGTTAACTTGAAGGGCGTACTAATTTGGTCTTTGCTTGGTCTTTACTTATACTTTTTTAGGCTTTTTAAAGAACACAATATTTGAAAGAAATAGGTCTATGGGATTTTTGACTCAATCAAAAAGATCAAATTATTATTGCCATTAGATTTTTTGTCTACTATAAAAGGTCTGAAGGAATTTAATGTCTTGTCCAAATCCTATTTGCATCAGGCTAAGTGTTTCACAAAAAATCCAAAGGTTCATTTCTTTCAAACATTTTTCCACTTTAAAATGTCTAAAGGCCACTTTCCCTTTGATATTTATTCTATATGCAAAATTATTGAAATAATTTCATATTGTCAGGAAGATATAAAGTCATATTTTTTCAATTTTTTACCAATCGTAAAAGGTTTGGAAGGTGCACTTACCTTTCGATAAAAGTGCAAAGGTCTAATTTCTTTGACAAAAGAGATAATTCCAATTCCTTCAATAAAAGTGTAAGGTCCATATTTTTAGACTATTTTTCCATGGCAAAAAATCTAAAGGGCACTTACCCTTTGAACATTTGCCTATGGCAAAAAATATTGAAAGAAAAGTTTGAATTCTCTCAGATAAATACCTTCAATTTATCTTCAATATAGAAGGCACTACTAGGTGATATTTTGAAGGCCCCTATAGTACCTTCAATTTATCTTCTAAGAGATACCTTTCAAACATGGACAAGATTGGATTTCCCCTTCAAGGTATCTCCTAGGAATACATTTCAAACAAGGACAAGAGTGAATTTTTCCTTCAAAGAACAAGCACACTTTTTCTTTACATGGAAGGCACTACTAGGTGATATTTTGAATTCCCTTATAGTAGCTTAAAAGTATCTCCTAGAATTTATCTTTCAAACATGCACAAGATTATATTTCCCTTTCAAGGTATCTTCTAGGAGATACCTTTCAAACATGCACAAGAGTTGATTTCTCCTTCAAGGAACAAGTGGAATATTCCTTTAAATGTAAGGCAATACTGGGTGATATTTTTAAGGCCCCTATAGTACCTTCAATGTATCTCTTAAGAGATACCTTTCAAACATGTAAAAGGGTGAATTTCCCCTTTAAGGTATCTCCTAGGAGATACATTTCAAATAGGGACAAGACTTGATATTTCCTTTAAGGAAAAAGATCAATTTTCCTCTACATGGAAGGGACTAATAGGTGATATTTTGAATGCCCTTGTAATTCCATCAAGTTATCTCCTATGATAAACATTTCAAACATGCATAATATTAGATTTACCCTTCAAGGTATCTCCTAAGAGATACCTTTCAAATAGGCATAAGAGTGGATTTCTCCTTTAAAGCACAAGTAAAATTTTCCTTTTCATAAATGGCACTATTTGGTGATACCCCCATTTCTAAAAAATGGTGTGTCCCTTCCTTTTTTGGACAAGTTAATGATGCATCTATAAGGACTGATAGACTAAAACCTCTCATGGATAAGCATAGAGATGACACATGTTGAACGATGCTTCTCCTAAGAAAATTGACACTTCTTTAGTAATGTTGAGCATGGGAATGCAATGTGTAAAGTGGATACTCCTCCTAGGGGAAGTCAAGAATTTATTTGAAAAATTGAGTATGAAGCCATCACATGTTGAAACCACTTTCACTAAGTAAATGGCTTGATGGGCCCCATTTATTGATTGACTAGCCAATAGTGGTACTTGGAGGTCTGACTCAAAAGGAAATGGATTTGAAGAGCATGGGGTTACCATGTGAAAATATGGCACTACATCGAAGTGAAATGAGATCCTCTTCAATGTGGATGATTATTAGGATTCTATGTGGAAGAAGTGGATGAAGACTGATACTTACACAATTTTTTTAAAATGGGCCCTGAGAAAGGAAGAAGTTAAAAGGGGAACTACTAGAAGGTGCCAAGGAACTACTAACTACACCAAGTGAGTCTAAAGACAGAGATGAACTACTCCAAAATAAATAAATAAAGGTTTTAATCCATAGTTCTTGGTGACTCATAGGGGCATCCTCCTACAGATGAGATAACCACAAAATCTAGTACATAGACCAATCAATTTAAAATTTCAAAATATGAGGAAGGCTCGAGAACCTAATTTTTTTGAAGAGCCACCTTAAAAGGCACCCACTCTTCCTCTTTAGTTTGATTCACTTGATGTGTTGATAAATTTAAATCACTTAGATTATAATTTCATAAAATAGATCAAACCCTTAAACACTATAGAGCATAAATGATCATAAAACATGAATTAAGATCTATAATGAAAGTAAAGATCAATACTATAGAAGCAAAAGAAAAGAGTTAACTAGACAGCTAGTTTCCCATGAAAATAGACACATAATATCACATCCTCTTCATTTTTATATGGAGAAATGAATATATAATTACTCAAGGGCACATGCAAAACATCTAATCACACTTGTGTGGGGTACCTATTAAGGTCAAAGAATGAGAAAATGCTAACTTTTATTAATTATATTCTATTACAAATGGTGTTATATTAGATGATGCTTTTAAGGCCCTTGTAATACCTTTGAGGTATATCCTAGGATATTCCTTCAAACATGAAAATTAATGGATTTCTCCTTCAAGATATCTCCTAGGATATACCTTCCAAATAGGCACAAGAGTGCATTTCTCCTTCAAAAAATAAGTGGAATTTTCCTTTATACAAAAGGCACTATTGGGTGATATTTTGAAGGCCCATGTAATACCTTCAATGTATCTCCTAGGATATACCTTTCAAACATGGACAAGAGTGGATTTTCACTTCAAGATATCTCTTAGGATATACATTTCAAATAGGGAAAAGAGTGGATTTCTCCTTCAAGGAATAGATACAATTTTCCTTTACATAGAAGGCACTACTGAGTGATATTTTTAGGCCCTTGTAATAACTTTAAGGTATCTCCTAGGAGAAACCTTTCAAATATGCACAAGAGTGGATTTCCCCTTCAAGGTATCTCCTAGGATATACCTTTAAAATAGGGACAAGAGTAGATTTATTGCATCAAGGTACAAGTGGAATTTTGCTTTACATGGAATATAATACTAGGTGATAACTTCAATTTACCTCCTAGGATATACCTTTAAAACCTAGAAAAGATTGGATTTTCCCTTCAAGATATCTCCTAGGAGATATATTTAAAACAAGGACAATAGTGGTTTTTTTCTTCAAAGAACAAGAAAAAATTCCCTTTACATGGAAGGCACTACTAGGTCATATTTTGAAGGACCTTATAATACCTTCAAGATATGTCCTAGGAAATGCCTTTTAAAAATGCACAATAGTGGATTTCCACTTCAAGTTATCTCCTTGGAAATACCTTTCAAATAGGGATAAGAGAGGATTTATCACATCAAAGAACAAGTGTAATTTTCCTTTACACATAAGGCACTACTAGGTGATATTTTAAAGGCCACTATAGTACCTTCAATGTACCTCTGAGGAGATACCTCTAAAACATGGACAAGATTGTATTTCTCCTTAAAGGTATCTCTTAGGAGATACATTTCAAATAGGGACAAGAGTGGATTTTTCCTTCAAGGAATAAGTATAATTTTATTTTACATGAAAGGCACTACTAGGTGATATTTTGAAGGCCCTTGTAATACCTTAAAGTTATCTCTTAGGATGTACCTTTAAAACATACACAAGATTGGATTTCCTATTCAAGGTATCTCCTAGGAGATACCTTTTAAATAGGTACAAGAGTGGATTTCTCCTTCAAGGAATAAGTGAAAATTTCCTTTACACTAAAGGCATTATTCGCTAATATTTTGAAGATATTTATAATACCTTCAAAGTATCTCTTAGGATATACCTTTTAAACATGTAAACTAATGTATTTCCCCTTTAAGGTATCTCCTATAAGATACCTTTCAGATAGGCACAAGAGTGGATTTCTCCTTTAAAGAATAAGTGAAAATTTTCTTTACACAAAAGGCACTACTAAGTGATATTTTGAAGCCCACTATACTACCTTCAATGTACCTCCTAGGAGATACCTTTCAACTATGGACAAGAGTAGATTTACCATTCAAAATATCTTCTATGAGATACCTTTCAAATAGGCACAAGAGTTGACTTCTCCTTCAAGGAACAAGTGGAATTTTCCTTTATATAGAAGGCACTACTGAGTGATATTTTGAAGTACCCTATAATACCTTTAATATATCTCCTAGGAGATACCTTTCAAACACAGACAACATTGGATTTCTCCTTCAAGGTATCAATTAGGAGATACCTTTCAAATAGGAACAAGAGTTGATTTCTCCTTCAAGGAACAAGTAAAATTTTCCTTTATGCAAAAGTCACTATCGAGTGATATTTTGAAGGAACCTATAATACCATCAAGGTATCTCCTATGAGATACCTTTAAAATAGGTATCTCCTAGGAGATACCTTTCAAATAGGTACAATAGTTTATTTCTCCTTCAAAGAACAAGTGCAATTTTCCTTTACATAGAAAGCACTACTAGGTGATATTTTTAAGACCTTTATAATACCTTTAATGTATATCTTAGGAGGTAGCCTTAAAACATTCATAATATTTGATTTCCCTTTCATTGTATCTCTTACGAAATACCTTTCATATAGGCACAAGAGTGGATTTCTCCTTCAAGGAACAAGTGGAATTTTACTTTACACAGAAGGCACTATTGGGTGATATTTTGAAGGCCACTATAATACCTTAAATTTACCTCCTAGGAGATACCTTTCAAACATGGACAAGACTGGATTTTCCCTTTAATTTATCTCCTAGGAGATACCTTTCAACTATGCACAAGAGTCAATTTCTCCTTCAAAAAACAAGTGGAATTTTCCTTTATATAAATGGCTCTATCAAGTGATATTTTGAAGGCCCCTATAATACCTTTAATGTATCTTCTAGGATATACATTTTAAACATGTACAAGAGTGGATTACCCCTTTAAGGTATCTCTTAGGAGATACATTTCAAACAGGGACGATAGTGAATTTATCCTTCAAGAAATTAGTGTAATTTTCCCTTACATGGAAGGCACTACTAGATGATATTTTGAAGGCCATTGTAATACTTTCAAGGTATCTCCTAGGAGATATGTTTCAAACATGAAAAATATTATATTTACCCTTCAAGGTATTTCCTATGAGATACCTTTCAAATAGGGACAATAGTGGATTTCTTGCATCAAGGAACAAGTGGAATTTTCCCTTACATGGAAAGCACTATTGGGTGATATTTTAAGGCCACTGTATTAACTTCAATGTGCCTCGTAGGAGATACCTTTAAAACATGGACAAGAGTGGATTTCCCCTTCGATGTATATCCTAGGAGATACATTTCAAATAGGGACAAGAGTGGATTTTTCCTTCAAGGAACAAGTACGATTTTCCTTTACATGGAAGGCACTACTAGGTGATATTTTGAAGGCCCTTGTAATACCTTAATAGTATATCCTAGGAAATACCTTTCTAACATGAAAAAGAGTGGATTTTTCCTTAAAGGTATCTCCTAGGAGATACCTTTCAAACTGGTACAAGAGTGGATTTGTCCTTCAAAGAACAAGTGGAATTTTCCTTTACATAAAAGGCACTACTGCATGATGTTTTGAAGGCCTTTGTAATACCTTCATGGTATCTCTTAGGATATGACTTAAAACATGTACAAGAGTGGATTTTCCCTTGAAGTTATCTCTAAGGGTATACCTTTTAAATAGGAATAAGAGTGGATTTCTCCTTCAAGAAACAAGTGGAATTTCCTTTACACAGATGGAACTACTAGTTGATATTTTCAAGGCCGTTGTAATACCTTAAATGTATCTCATAGGAGATATATTTAAAACATGCACAAGATTATATTTAACCTTTAATATATCTCCTAGGAGATACATTTCAAATAGGGACAAGAATGGATTTTCCCTTCAAGGAACAAGTGTAATTTTTATTTACATGGGAGGGACTACTAGGTAATATTTTGAAGGTCCTTGTAATACCTTCAAGGTATCTCCTAGGAGATACCTTTCAAAAATTCATAAGAGTGGATTTACCCTTCAAATTATGGTCATGCAGACATCAAATTTAAGATATAAAAGACACCCATAAACACTTTTAAAATTGACAGTCATGCACCCATCATTGACACTCACATGGATGTTAAATGATAGTCATGCAGATGTCAAATTTAATCTATCAAATAACCATGTATATGAATTTATAATTGATGATTGTGTGCCTATTAATTATGTTCACATGAATGTTAAATGATGGTCATGAGGACGTCAATTTTAAGATAGCTAGCTAGACCTAGATAAGCTAAAGATCTACGATCCACATTGATTCGTACCCACTAGATCTGAAGTTATGAGATAAATAAAGAATTTTTAATATAACTTAGAATATACATGGGACTACCAAGTGGAATAATTTGAAGGCTATGTATAAATAGTGGCTAACGGCATTTGACTCTAAATATCAAAATTAATGAACAACGTTAATCTAGGCAAACATATTCTTACGATGAGAAGTAAAACTAGATTTACAAAGGGAAATGTCATGTTTTCAAACATTAATGGATGAAGTACTATGAAAGTGACACATGTATTCCATAGGGATGCCACATAAACATAAATGACAAATCCAAATATTTTATGGGAACAAAAAGGTGAAGGTATAAATACATGATCTGAATGAAAATATAAGGCACAAAACTCACTTAAGTAAAAATAACGATCACCATTAAAGATGTATAAAATCCCTAACATCTAAAAAATCCCCAATTTAATCTTTAGTTGATCACAATTGAGTCTAGGAAATCAAATCATCATCTGAGCAAGTGCATTTGAGTTTAGGATCAAACTATGTACCACTATTCAATAAATTGAACAAATATACAGCCATGGTAGCCAAAAAACAAACTAGAGAAGGTGAAAATATCTATTTGAGCTTAGACATAGAGGGGAGAATATTCAAAGACATGAAATTTGACATAGTAGCTTTAAACATGAGAGACAACTATTGATCCAAGCTTTTCTATATGATTGAGGAGCTACCTACCATCACCAAGGAATATGAGAAGAATGCATCAGTCAAGAGAAGATACTACAACCTGGTTATCATTCAAATGACAAGCCTTCATTACACTATAATAAAACCAAAGGTACTTCACTGCATAGATGTTCTCTCCCCTATGTTCAAAGAATGCAAGATTGAAAAGGGTATGATAGTCAATTAACACACTCACAAAAGTATAGTTTATATTTACTCCATTGATTTTAAGAACTACTATAAGTTGCCTAAGCCCCAAGTACATATAACCACAATCAATAATTAGACTAAGTAAAATGACCTAAAGACCATCCTCACCATGTTTCCATATTATAGGAGTCAAGTATTCTCATACTTCAATGAAAACATTCCAATTAGCCAATTTAGGGCAGGGATCAAGATGACTATGACTTTAATAAACATGTTTTGTGAGAATCCCACCACCACTTATGTTGACAAAATTTGGGTGCCCTTAGTATATTTTATAGTTTAGAAGAAACTCACTCCTCCCATTGATGAGGTTGTTAGCACATGTTTGTGTAGGTAGATTTTTGTAGTGAAGAAGAGGACAAGGAACCAATTATACATGATGTGCTACCTATTATATGCTCTCCTTTCCACTACCAAGATTAAAAACAATGGGATCCTAAAGGAAGGGTAGTGGGCACTTGAAAGTAGAAATGATATGTGTGACATATGAACATATGTCTGATGTTTATGACTAAATATACACAAAGTCGTCATCCTTCACTGAAGTGTTCGCAAGATTAAAAAATCACAACATTAAGCCAGAGGCTAGGTTATTGAGATATCAAAATCCAAGAGAGGATATATGGTATATGGGACCCAGGTAGTACCATTTACTACTAGGTCCATCTTTTATACCCCCTCCAACATAGCCATAGATAGAAACACAAAGGCTTGAATTATAGATTAAATAGAGACCTAAAGAAATGAGACTTGGTGAGCTGGTATCATCTTCAACCTAGCCTAAAGAATCAAAACCACCAATTTAATTCATTGACATAGTGAAATTTGATCTTGAATAAATAGTAGACGATGCCTTGAAGATATTGGCTAATGTCTATAAATGAGATGAATAAGCTCAAGTTGAAGACATATAGAAAGAGAAATGGAAATAAGTATCATTGGACTTACCCTGTTGATACTCCAACAAAGAGAGAAATTGATTTAGATTTAGTTATAAGATATAAGAATATTAAGTTGACTTTCAATTATCCTTTGAGTGAGGTCAACCTTTTTAGTGATGAAAACCCAATTCATAGTCCAACCATTATTGAATGGTTTATAGATGGAAAGTTGTAGAAGATTCCTACCATGAACCATTCTTGGGATATTATAAAATGTGTCATCATCCATGTGCATGATGATCCTAAGCCATAGATTGTAGTTATACAGAAGGAATAAAAACATAGGATGGCTACCCCTAGTGAATCAAGTGGGGAACAGATGGAGATTCCATCTCCAAAGGTAATTGAATATTTATTTGTTGTTAAGTTTGACCCAACCACAATTGGACTAAAAAGAGTCATTCAAAAAAAATCCATGGTTGGGGAGAATAATTCACTTTTTAGAAATTGGAACCATTTTTTGGATTGACTTCTGTTAAAGGGTAGAGACTAGGTGAAAACCTCATATTTGAAGAAAATGTGCTTGAATTGGCTCAAGCAAAATCATCTCAGTTATAGGCTACCATTAAAGGCTTGCAATAGCAGAGGGAAAATATACAATAATAGAAGGAAAACTCAGAGAAGTAAGCTATATTGTTAATTCTTGATGCCATGATTAAGAAGTTTTAAGCATCCTTATATGACATGTTTGACTCCTTAAATTCAACAAGGTCTAGACAAAATTTATTTAGCCAACATGATGCAATAGAAAAAGGCTTAGTCACCCAATGGTATAATTCAAAGAAAAAAATTAAGGAATTAGTCAACATCTTGGTACAAGATCAAATCCTTGGTTTCAAGACCATCAACCTAGCTCACTTGAATACAACCATGGGATTTATTACAAGGGTTTGAATATGTGGTTCAAGATCTTGGAAAGACTCCTTGGAGATGACAAGGAGATATTAGATAAGATACAATAATTCTTGGGGACCATGATCAATAAACCAAAAATGCTCAGCCCCATGGGCCTCATAATAGATGAAGAATTCAATCACAGGACCACCTTGGTCATGTAAGAAGTAAGGATTAAAAGTGAAGGAAAATCTAAGATAGACAACAACAAGTTCATGGATATGATTCTAATAGTAAATTAAATGATTTTTGAGGAAAGGATATTTAATGAGGCCCGAGGAAGAAAGGATAGGGATTTTAGATACCTAACTGATGAAGAATATGAGATTTTCCTAGAACCAATGGTTAATTTGAGGCTTATTAATGAGCAACTTTATAAGGTAGTAGAGCTACTACAATAAAAATAGAGGACTTCATCAACACAAGGATCCCAAGGAAAATTTAGTTAAGGATATTATATTTATAGAATTATTTTTTAATATTAAAAAATAAGAATATTTGTTTTTAAAGGCATGTTCAACTTGTAAGCACATTGCGTATAGGTCAATCCACTTGGGAAAGTTTAGTGTAATGCAATATGTATCATTAATATAGAAATTTTTTTGAAACTAACTCTAAAGACTCGAGTTTTCATGATTTCATTTCTATTTTTGATAATTTTATATTTATTTCACCTTTATTATATCCCTATATACATTTATAATTGATCATGTCAATCTCCACCACCTCCAAGTTAACTCAAACAAGCTCCTAGTTTGGCATCAGTTAACTTTAAGTCACAACTTAATCTTCTCCCTTAAAAGTATTTCAATATTATTTGAATTTTGAATATAAAAATTACATTATATATTGAATCTTAAAATATTTCATATATCCACAATCAACCTTATATTATTGTGAAGAACTTAGCCTCAATTTGTAGTAATCTTTCCTCATTTGCATAAGTCAGAGAAAAGATCTCATGAGTGTGCAAGTAGTAATTATTTATTCATGATCAAACAAGGATAGTTAAACTACATTATTCCTCCTAATTTTGTTTATCCTTCCATTTTATTTTAATCCCCTCTTGATGAAGAGTTTTAAGTTCATCATTGAGTGACATATCAAGGAGCTAGTTACTTGAGTATTCAACATTTTCCTCAACTAATTTTCCTTCACTTGATATCATATTTGGTCATGTTGGAGGATTATTTTATTATGTATTTAATATATTAGATTATATTTTTTCTTATTTATTAGAATAATTTTTCTTTTGAAATTTGATTCACTAAAACTTTGAAAATAATGTTTCTTCTTTGTTTACTTGGATTAAAAAACTAGTTTCATCTTACTTTCATTCACACATTATAAATATTAAAAAGTAGTAGTATTTACATTAGATATATGATACATATTTTAATCTTAAAATTATATACAGCCAATCAACACTATTTTATTTCAGTTTTAATAGCACACATTCACATACATAAAAAAACACTAACAAACTTACATGCACAAAAACTAAGAAACCAAAGTAATGTTCACATAAAAAAATTGTTTGCTTATTTGTATAGTAAAGAAAGTAATTATAATTTATAAATAATAACTTTATATTTTCATTAATATATTCACATATCATTAATATATTCACATATCAACCTTATATTATTGTGAAGAACTTAGCCTCAATTTGTAGTAATCTTTTCTCATTTGCATAAGTCAGAGAAAAGATCTCATGAGTGTGCAAGTAGTAATTATTTATTCATGATCAAACAAGGATAGTTAAACTACATTATTCCTCCTATTTCTTTTATCCTTCCATTTTATTTTAATCCCCTCTTGATGAAGAGTTTTAAGTTCATCATTGAGTGACATATCAAGGAGCTAGTTACCTAAGGATTCAACATTTTCCTCAACTAATTTTCCGTCACTTGATATCATATTTGGTCATGTTGGAGGATTATTTTATTATGTATTTAATATATTATTTTATATTTTTTTTATTTATAAGAATAATTTTTCTTTTGAAATTTGATTCACAAAAACTTTGAAAATAATGCTTCTTCTTTGTTTCCTTGCATTAAAAAACTAGTTTCATCTTACTTTCATTCACACATTATAAATATTAAAAAGTAGTAGTATTTACATTAGATATATGATACATATTTTAATCTTAAAATTATATACATCCAATCAACACCATTTTATTTTAGTTTTAATAGCACACATTCACATACATAAAAAAACACTAACAAACTTACATGCACAAAAACTAAGAAACCAAAATAATGTTTACATAGAAAAATTGTTTGCTTATTTGTACAGTAAAGAAAGTAATTATAATTTATAAATAATAACTTTATATTTTCATTAATATATTCACATATCATTTATTTATTGGAGGATTACTTTATTATGTATTTTATATATTAGATTATATTTTTTCTTATTTATTAGAATAATTTTTCTTTTGAAATTTGATTCACAAAAACTTTGAAAATAATGTTTCTTCTTTGTTTCCTTGCATTAAAAAACTAGTTTCATCTTACTTTCATTCACACATTATAAATATTAAAAAGTAGTAGTATTTACATTAGATATATGATACGTATTTTAATCTTAAAACTATATATAGCCAATCAACACCATTTTATTTCAGTTTTAATAGCACACATTCACATACATAAAAAAACACTAACAAACTTACATGCACAAAAACTAAGAAACCAAAATAATGTTTACATAGAAAAATTGTTTGCTTATTTATACAGTAAAGAAAGTAATTATAATTTATAAATAATAACTTTATATTTTCATTAATATATTCACATATCATTTATTTATTGGAGGATTATTTTATTATGTATTTTATATATTAGATTATATTTTTTCTTATTTTTTAGAATAATTTTTCTTTTGAAATTTGATTCACAAAAACTTTGAAAATAATGTTTCTTCTTTGTTTCCTTGCATTAAAAAACTAGTTTCATCTTACTTTCATTCACACATTATAAATATTAAAAAGTAGTAGTATTTACATTAGATATATGATACATATTTTAATCTTAAAATTATATACAGCCAATCAACACCATTTTATTTCAGTTTTAATAGCACACATTCACATACATAAAAAAACACTAACAAACTTACAAGCACAAAAACTAAGAAACCAAAATAATGTTTACATAGAAAAATTGTTTGGTTATTTGTACAGTAAAGAAAGTAATTATAATTTATAAATAATAACTTTATATTTTCATTAATATATTCACATATCATTAATATATTCACATATCAAACTTATATTATTGTGAAGAACTTAGCCTCAATTTGTAGTAATCTTTTCTCATTTGCATAAGTCAGAGAAAAGATCTCATGAGTGTGCAAGTAGTAATTATTTATTCATGATCAAACAAGGATAGCTAAACTACATTATTCCTCCTAATTTTGTTTATCCTTCCATTTTATTTTAATCCCCTCTTGATGAAGAGTTTTAAGTTCATCATTGAGTGACATATCAAGGAGCTAGTTACCTGAGGATTCAAAATTTTCCTCAACTAATTTTCCTTCACTTGATATCATATTTGGTCATGTTGGAGGATTATTTTATTATGTATTTAATATATTAGATTATATTTTTTCTTATTTATTAGAATAATTTTTCTTTTGAAATTTGATTCACAAAAACTTTGAAAATAATGTTTCTTCTTTGTTTACTTGGATTAAAAAACTAGTTTCATCTTACTTTCATTCACACATTATAAATATTAAAAAGTAGTAGTATTTACATTAGATATATGATACATATTTTAATCTTAAAATTATATACAGCCAATCAACACTATTTTATTTCAGTTTTAATAGCACACATTCACATACATAAAAAAACACTAACAAACTTACATGCACAAAAACTAAGAAACCAAAGTAATGTTCACATAAAAAAATTGTTTGCTTATTTGTATAGTAAAGAAAGTAATTATAATTTATAAATAATAACTTTATATTTTCATTAATATATTCACATATCATTAATATATTCACATATCAACCTTATATTATTGTGAAGAACTTAGCCTCAATTTGTAGTAATCTTTTCTCATTTGCATAAGTCAGAGAAAAGATCTCATGAGTGTGCAAGTAGTAATTATTTATTCATGATCAAACAAGGATAGTTAAACTACATTATTCCTCCTATTTCTTTTATCCTTCCATTTTATTTTAATCCCCTCTTGATGAAGAGTTTTAAGTTCATCATTGAGTGACATATCAAGGAGCTAGTTACCTGAGGATTCAACATTTTCCTCAACTAATTTTCCATCACTTGATATCATATTTGGTCATGTTGGAGGATTATTTTATTATGTATTTAATATATTAGATTATATTTTTTCTTATTTATAAGAATAATTTTTCTTTTGAAATTTGATTCACAAAAACTTTGAAAATAATGCTTCTTCTTTGTTTCCTTGCATTAAAAAACTAGTTTCATCTTACTTTCATTCACACATTATAAATATTAAAAAGTAGTAGTATTTACATTACATATATGATACATATTTTAATCTTAAAATTATATACATCCAATCAACACCATTTTATTTTAGTTTTAATAGCACACATTCACATACATAAAAAAATACTAACAAACTTACATGCACAAAAACTAAGAAACCAAAATAATGTTTACATAGAAAAATTGTTTGCATATTTGTACAGTAAAGAAAGTAATTATAATTTATAAATAATAACTTTATATTTTCATTAATATATTCACATATCATTTATTTATTGGAGGATTATTTTATTATGTATTTTATATATTAGATTATATTTTTTCTTATTTATTAGAATAATTTTTCTTTTGAAATTTGATTCACAAAAACTTTGAAAATAATGTTTCTTCTTTGTTTCCTTGCATTAAAAAACTAGTTTCATCTTACTTTCATTCACACATTATAAATATTAAAAAGTAGTAGTATTTACATTAGATATATGATACATATTTTAATCTTAAAATTATATACAGCCAATCAACACCATTTTATTTCAGTTTTAATAGCACACATTCACATACATAAAAAAACACTAACAAACTTACATGCACAAAAACTAAGAAACCAAAATAATGTTTACATAGAAAAATTGTTTGCTTATTTATACAGTAAAGAAAGTATTATAAGTTATAAATAATAACTTTATATTTTCATTAATATATTCACATATCATTTATTTATTGGAGGATTATTTTATTATGTATTTTATATATTAGATTATATTTTTTCTTATTTTTTAGAATAATTTTTCTTTTGAAATTTGATTGACAAAAACTTTGAAAATAATGTTTCTTCTTTGTTTCCTTGCATTAAAAAACTAGTTTCATCTTACTTTCATTCACACATTATAAATATTAAAAAGTAGTAGTATTTACATTAGATATATGATACATATTTTAATCTTAAAATTATATACAGCCAATCAACACCATTTTATTTCAGTTTTAATAGCACACATTCACATACATAAAAAAACACTAACAAACTTACAAGCACAAAAACTAAGAAATCAAAATAATGTTTACATAGAAAAATTGTTTGCTTATTTGTACAGTAAAGAAAGTAATTATAATTTATAAATAATAACTTTATATTTTCATTAATATATTCACATATCATTAATATATTCACATATCAACCTTATATTATTGTGAAGAACTTAGCCTCAATTTGTACTAATCTTTTCTCATTTGCATAATTCAGAGAAAAGAGCTCATGAGTGTGCAAGTAGTAATTATTTATTCATGATCAAACAAGGATAGTTAAACTACATTATTCCTCCTAATTTTGTTTATCCTTCCATTTTATTTAAATCCCCTCTTGATGAAGAGTTTTAAGTTCATCATTGAGTGACATATCAAGGAGCTAATTACCTGAGGATTCAAATTTTTCCTCAACTAATTTTCCTTCACTTGATATCATATTTGGTCATGTTGGAGGATTATTTTATTATGTATTTAATATATTAGATTATATTTTTTCTTATTTATTAGAATAATTTTTCTTTTGAAATTTGATTCACAAAAACTTTGAAAATAATGTTTCTTCTTTGTTTCCTTGCATTAAAAAACTAGTTTCATCTTACTTTCATTCACAAATTATAAATATTAAAAAGTAGTAGTATTTACATTAGATATATGATACATATTTTAATCTTAAAATTATATACAGCCAATCAACACCATTTTATTTCAGTTTTAATAGCACACATTCACATACATAAAAAAACACTAACAAACTTACATGCACAAAAACTAAGAAACCAAAATAATGTTTACATAGAAAAATTGTTTGCTTATTTATACAATAAAGAAAGTAATTATAACTTATAAATAATAACTTTATATTTTCATTAATATATTCACTTATCATTTATTTATTGGAGGATTATTTTATTATGTATTTTATATATTAGATTATATTTTTTCTTATTTTTTAGAATAATTCTTCTTTTGGAATTTGATTCACAAAAACTTTGAAAATAATGTTTCTTCTTTGTTTCCTTGCATTAAAAAAGTAGTTTCATCTTACTTTCATTCACACATTATAAATATTAAAAAGTAGTAGTATTTACATTAGATATATGATACATATTTTAATCTTAAAATTATATATAGCCAATCAACACCATTTTATTTCAGTTTTAATAGCACACATTCACATACATAAAAAAACACTAACAAACTTACAAGCACAAAAACTAAGAAACCAAAATAATGTTTACATAGAAAAATTGTTTGCTTATTTGTACAGTAAAGAAAGTAATTATAATTTATAAATAATAACTTTATATTTTCATTAATATATTCACATATCATTAATATATTCACATATCAACCTTATATTATTGTGAAGAACTTAGCCTCAATTTGTACTAATCTTTTCTCATTTGCATAATTAAGAGAAAAGAGCTCATGAGTGTGCAAGTAGTAATTATTTATTCATGATCAAACAAGGATAGTTAAATTACATTATTCCTCCTAATTTTTTTTATCCTTCCATTTTATTTCAATCCCCTCTTGATGAAGAGTTGTAAGTTCATCATTGAGTGACATATCAAGGAGCTAGTTACCTGAGGATTCAAAATTTTCCTCAACTAATTTTCCTTCACTTGATATCATATTTGGTCATGTTGGAGGATTATTTTATTATGTATTTAATATATTAGATTATATTTTTTCTTATTTATTAGAATAATTTTTCTTTTGAAATTTGATTCACAAAAACTTTGAAAATAATGTTTCTTCTTTGTTTCCTTTCATTAAAAAACTAGTTTCATCTTACTTTCATTCACACATTATAAATATTAAAAAGTAGTAGTATTTACATTAGATATATGATACATATTTTAATCTTAAAATTATATACAGCCAATCAACACCATTTTATTTCAGTTTTAATAGCACACATTCACATACATAAAAAAACAATAACAAACTTACATGCACAAAAACTAAGAAACCAAAATAATGTTTACATAGAAAAATTGTTTGCTTATTTATACAATAAAGAAAGTAATTATAACTTATAAATAATAAATTTATATTTTCATTAATATATTCACATATCATTTATTTATTGGAGGATTATTTTATTATGTATTTTATATATTAGATTATATTTTTTCTTATTTTTTAGAATAATTTTTCTTTTGAAATTTGATTCACAAAAACATTGAAAATAATGTTTCTTCTTTGTTTCCTTGCATTAAAAAACTAGTTTCATCTTACATTCATTCACACATTATAAATATTAAAAAGTAGTAGTATTTACATTAGATATATGATACATATTTTAATCTTATATTTATATACAGCCAATCAACACCATTTTATTTCAGTTTTAATAGCACACATTCACATACATAAAAAAACACTAACAAACTTACAAGCACAAAAACTAAGAAACCAAAATAATGTTTACATAGAAAAATTGTTTGCTTATTTGTACAGTAAAGAAAGTAATTATAATTTATAAATAATAACTTTATATTTTCATTAATATATTCACATATCATTAATATATTCACATATCAACCTTATATTATTGTGAAGAACTTAGCCTCAATTTGTAGTAATCTTTTCTCATTTGCATAAGTCAGAGAAAAGATCTCATGAGTGTGCAAGTAGTAATTATTTATTCATGATCAAACAAGGATAGTTAAACTACATTATTCCTCCTAATTTTGTTTATCCTTCCATTTTATTTTAATCCCCTCTTGATGAAGAGTTTTAAGTTCATCATTGAGTGACATATCAAGGAGCTAGTTACCTGAGGATTCAAAATTTTCCTCAACTAATTTTCCTTCACTTGATATCATATTTGGTCATGTTGGAGGATTATTTTATTATGTATTTAATATATTAGATTAGATTTTTTCTTATTTATTAGAATAATTTTTCTTTTGAAATTTGATTCACAAAAACTTTGAAAATAATGTTTCTTCTTTGTTTCCTTGCATTAAAAAACTAGTTTCATCTTACTTTCATTCACGCATTATAAATATTAAAAAGTAGTAGTATTTACATTAGATATATGATACATATTTTAATCTTAAAATTATATACAGCCAATCAACACCATTTTATTTTAGTTTTAATAGCACAAATTCACATACATAAAGAAACACTAACAAACTTACATGCACAAAAACTAAGAAACCAAAATAATGTTTGCATAGAAAAATTGTTTGCTTATTTATACAGTAAAGAAAGTAATTATAACTTATAAATAATAACTTTATATTTTCATTAATATATTCACTTATCATTTATTTATTGGAGGATTATTTTATTATGTATTTTATATATTAGATTATATTTTTTATTATTTTTTAGAATAATTTTTCTTTTGAAATTTGATTCACAAAAACTTTGAAAATAATGTTTCTTCTTTGTTTCCTTGCATTAAAAAACTAGTTTCATCTTAGTTTCATTCACACATTATAAATATTAAAAAGTAGTAGTATTTACATTAGATATATGATACATATTTTAATCTTAAAATTATATACAGCAAATCAACACCATTTTATTTCAGTTTTAATAGCACACATTCACATAGATAAAAAAACACTAACAAACTTACAAGCACAAAAACTAAGAAACCAAAATACTGTTTACATAGAAAAATTGTTTGCTTATTTGTACAGTAAAGAAGGTAATTATAATTTATAAATAATAACTTTATATTTTCATTAATATATTCACATATCATTTATTTATTGGAGGATTATTTTATTATGTATTTAATATATTAGATTATATTTTTTCTTATTTAGTAAAATAATTTTTCTTTTGAAATTTGATTCACAAAAACTTTGAAAATAATGTTTCTTCTTTGTTTCCTTGCATTAAAAAACTAGTTTCATCTTACTTTCATTCACACATTATAAATATTAAAAAGTAGTAGTATTTACATTAGATATATGATACATATTTTAATCTTAAAATTAAATACAGCCAATCAACACCATTTTATTTCAGTTTTAATAGCACACATTCACATACATAAAAAAACACTAACAAACTTACAAGCACAAAAACTAAGAAACCAAAATAATGTTTACATAGAAAAATTGTTTGCTTATTTGTACAGTAAAGAAAGTAATAATAATTTATAAATAATAACTTTATATTTTCATTAATATATTCACATATCATTAATATATTCACATATCAACCTTATATTATTGTGAAGAACTTAGCCTCAATTTGTAGTAATCTTTTCTCATTTGCATAAGTCAGAGAAAAGATCTCATGAGTGTGCAAGTAGTAATTATTTATTCATGATCAAACAAGGATAGTTAAACTACATTATTCCTCCTAATTTTGTTTATCCTTCCATTTTATTTTAATCCCTTCTTGATGAAGAGTTTTAAGTTCATCATTGAGTGACATATCAAGGAGCTAGTTAGCTGAGGATTCAACATTTTCCTCAACTAATTTTCCTTCACTTGATATCATATTTGGTCATGTTGGAGGACTATTTTATTATGTATTTAATATATTAGATTAGATTTTTTTCTTATTTATTAGAATAATTTTTCTTTTGAAATTTGATTCACAAAAACTTTGAAAATAATGTTTCTTCTTTGTTTCCTTGCATTAAAAAACTAGTTTCATCTCACTTTCATTCACAGATTATAAATATTAAAAAGTAGTAGTATTTACATTAGATATATGATACATATTTTAAACTTAAAATTATATACAACCAATCAACACCATTTTATTTCAGTTTTAATAGCACACATTCACATACATAAAAAAATACTAACAAACTTACATGCACAAAAACTAAGAAACCAAAATAATGTTTACATAGAAAAATTGTTTTCTTATTTGTACAGTAAAGAAAGTAATTATAATTTATAAATAATAACTTTATATTTTCATTAATATATTCACATATCATTTACTTATTGGAGGATTATTTTATTATGTATATAATATATTAGATTATATATATATTTTTTATTAGAATAATTTTTCATTTGAAATTTGATTCACAAAAACATTGAAAATAATGTTTCTTCTTTGTTTCCTTGCATTAAAAAACTAGTTTCATCTTACTTTCATTCACACATTATAAATATTAAAACGTAGTAGTATTTACATTAGATATATGATACATATTTTAATCTTAAAATTATATACAGTGAATCAACGCCATTTTATTTCAGTTTTAATAGCACACATTCACATACATAAAAAAAACACTAACAATCTTACATGCAAAAAAACTAAGAAACCAAAATAATGTTTACATAGAAAAATTGTTTGCTTATTTGTACAGTAAAGAAAGTAATTATAATTTATAAATAATAACTTTATATTTTCATTAATATATTCTCATATCATTAATATATTCACATATCAACCTTATATTATTGTGAAGAACTTAGCCTCAATTTGTAGTAATCTTTTCTCATTTGCATAAGTCAGAGAAAAGATCTCATGAGTGTGCAAGTAGTAATTATTTATTCATGATCAAACAAGAATAGTTAAACTACATTATTCCTCCTAATTTTATTTATCCTTCCATTTTATTTTAATCCCCTCTTGATGAAGAGTTTTAAGTTCATCATTGAGTGACATATCAAGGAGCTAGTTACCTGAGGATTCAACATTTTCCTCAACTAATTTTCCTTCACTTGATATCATATTTGGTCATGTTGGAGGATTATTTTATTATGTATTTAATATATTAGATTAGATTTTTTTCTTATTTATTAGAATAATTTTTCTTTTGAAATTTGATTCACAAAAACTTTGAAAATAATGTTTCTTCTTTGTTTCCTTGCATTAAAAAACTAGTTTCATCTTACTTTCATTCACACATTATAAATATTAAAAAGTAGTAGTATTTACATTAGATATATGATACATATTTTAATCTTAAAATTATATACAGCCAATCAACACCATTTTATTTCAGTTTTAATAGCACACATTCACATACATAAAAAAACACTAACAAACTTACATGCACAAAAACTAAGAAACCAAAATAATGTTAACATAGAAATATTGTTTGCTTATTTGTATAGTAAAGAAAGTAATTATAATTTATAAATAATAACTTTATATTTTCATTAATATATTCACGTATCATTTATTTATTGGAGGATTATTTTATTATGTATTTAATATATTAGATTATATTTTTTCTTATTTATTAGAATAATTTTTCTTTTGAAATTTGATTGACAAAAACTTTGAAAATAATGTTTCTTCTTTGTTTCCTTGCATTAAAGAACTAGTTTCATCTTACTTTCATTCACACATTATAAATATTAAAAAGTAGAAGTATTTACATTAGATATATGATACATATTATAATCTTAAAATTATATATAGCCAATCAAAACCATTTTATTTCAGTTGTAATAACACACATTCACATACATAAAAAAACACTAACAAACTTACATGCACAAAAACTAAGAAACCAAAATAATGTTTACATAGAAAAATTGTTTTCTTATTTGTACAGTAAAGAAAGTAATTATAATTTATAAATAATAACTTTATATTTTCATTAATATATTCACATATCATTTACTTATTGGAGGATTATTTTATTATGTATATAATATATTAGATTATATATATATTTTTTATTAGAATAATTTTTCATTTGAAATTTGATTCACAAAAACATTGAAAATAATGTTTCTTCTTTGTTTCCTTGCATTAAAAAACTAGTTTCATCTTACTTTCATTCACACATTATAAATATTAAAAAGTAGTAGTATTTACATTAGATATATGATACATATTTTAATCTTAAAATTATATACAGCCAATCAACACCATTTTATTTCAGTTTTAATAGCACACATTCACATACATAAAAAAACACTAACAAACTTACAAGCACAAAAACTAAGAAACCAAAATAATGTTTACATAGAAAAATTGTTTGCTTATTTGTACAGTAAAGAAAGTAATAATAATTTATAAATAATAACTTTATATTTTCATTAATATATTCACATATCATTAATATATTCACATATCAACCTTATATTATTGTGAAGAACTTAGCATCAATTTGTACTAATCTTTTCTCATTTGCATAAGTCAGAGAAAAGATCTCATGAGTGTGCAAGTAGTAATTATTTATTCATGATCAAACAAGGATAGTTAAACTACATTATTCCTCCTAATTTTGTTTATCCTTCCATTTTATTTTAATCCCCTCTTGATGAAGAGTTTTAAGTTCATCATTGAGTGACATATTAAGGAGCTAGTTACCTGAGGATTCAAAATTTTTCTCAACTAATTTTCCTTCACTTGATATCATATTTGGTCATGTTGGAGGATTATTTTATTATGTATTTAATATATTAGATTATATTTTTTCTTATTTATTAGAATAATTTTTCTTTTGAAATTTGATTCACAAAAACTTTGAAAATAATGTTTCTTCTTTGTTTCCTTGCATTAAAAAACTAGTTTCATCTTACTTTCATTCACACATTATAAATATTAAAAAGTAGTAGTATTTACATTAGATATATGATACATATTTTAATCTTAAAATTATATACAGCCAATCAACACCATTTTATTTCAGTTTTAATAGCACACATTCACATACATAAAAAAACACTAACAAACTTACATGCACAAAAACTAAGAAACCAAAATAATGTTTACATAGAAAAATTGTTTGCTTATTTATACAGTAAAGAAAGTAATTATAACTTATAAATAATAACTTTATATTTTCATTAATATATTCACATATCATTTATTTATTGGAGGATTATTTTATTATGTATTTTATATATTAGATTATATTTTTTCTTATTTTTTAGAATAATTTTTCTTTTGAAATTTGATTCACAAAAACATTGAAAATAATGTTTCTTCTTTGTTTCCTTGCATTAAAAAACTAGATTCATCTTACATTCATTCACACATTATAAATATTAAAAAGTAGTAGTATTTACATTAGATATATGATACATATTTTAATCTTAAAATTATATACAGCCAATCAACACCATTTTATTTCAGTTTTAATAGCACACATTCACATACATAAAAAAACACTAACAAACTTACAAGCACAAAAACTAAGAAACCAAAATAATGTTTACATAGAAAAATTGTTTGCTTATTTGTACAGTAAAGAAAGTAATTATAATTTATAAATAATAACTTTATATTTTCATTAATATATTCACATATCATTAATATATTCACATATCAACCTTATATTATTGTGAAGAACTTAGCCTCAATTTGTACTAATCTTTTCTCATTTGCATAAGTCAGAGAAAAGATCTCATGAGTGTGCAAGTAGTAATTATTTATTCATGATCAAACAAGGATAGCTAAACTACATTATTCCTCCTAATTTTATTTATCCTTCCATTTTATTTTAGTCCCCTCTTGATGAAGACTTTTAAGTTCAACATTGAGAGACATATCAAGGAGCTAGTTACCTGAGGATTCAACATTTTCCTCAACTAATTTTCCTTCACTTGATATTATATTTGGTCATGTTGGAGGATTATTTTATTATGTATTTAATATATTAGATTATATTTTTTCTTATTTATTAGAATAATTTTTCTTTTAAATTTTGATTCATAAAAACTTTGAAAATAATGTTTTTTCTTTGTTTCCTTGCATTAAAAAACTAGTTTCATCTTACTTTCATTCACACATTATAAGTATTAAAAAGTAGTAGTATTTACATTAGATATATGATACATATTTTAATCTTAAAATTATATACAGCCAATCAACACCATTTTATTTTAGTTTTAATAGCACACATTCACATACATAAAAAAACACTAACAAACTTACATGCACAAAAACTAAAAAACCAAAATAATGTTTACATAGAAAAATTGTTTGATTATTTGTACAGTAAAGATAGTAATTATAATTTACAAATAATAACTTTATATTTTCATTAATATATTCATTTATTTATTAGAGGATTATTTGATTATGTATTTAATATATTAGATTATATTTTTTCTTATTTATTAGAATAATTTTTCTTTTGAAATTTGATTCAGAAAATCTTTGAAAATAATGTTTCTTCTTTGTTTCCTTGCATTAAAAAACTAGTTTCATCTTACTTTCATTCACACATTATAAATATTAAAAAGTAGTAGTATTTACATTAGATATATGATACATATTTTAATCTTAAAATTATATATAGCCAATCAACACCATTTTATTTCAGTTTTAATAGCACACATTCACATACATAAAAAAACACTAACTTACATGCAAAAAATCTAAGAAACCAAATAATGTTTACATAGAAAAATTGTCTGCTTATTTGTACAGTAAAGAAAGTAATAATAATTTATAAATAATAACTTTATATTTTCATTAATATATTCACATATCATTAATATATTCACATATCAACCTTATATTATTGTGAAGAACTTAGCCTCAATTTGTAGTAATCTTTTCTCATTTGCATAAGTCAGAGAAAAGATCTCATGAGTGTGCAAGTAGTAATTATTTATTCATGATCAAACAAGGATAGTTAAACTACATTATTCCTCCTAATTTTGTTTATCCTTCCATTTTATTTTAATCCCTTCTTGATGAAGAGTTTTAAGTTCATCATTGAGTGACATATCAAGGAGCTAGTTAGCTGAGGATTCAACATTTTCCTCAACTAATTTTCCTTCACTTGATATCATATTTGGTCATGTTGGAGGACTATTTTATTATGTATTTAATATATTAGATTAGATTTTTTTCTTATTTATTAGAATAATTTTTCTTTTGAAATTTGATTCACAAAAACTTTGAAAATAATGTTTCTTCTTTGTTTCCTTGCATTAAAAAACTAGTTTCATCTTACTTTCATTCACACATTATAAATATTTAAAAGTAGTAGTATTTACATTAGATATATGATACATATTTTAATCTTAAAATTATATACAGCCAATCAACACCATTTTATTTCAGTTTTAATAGCACACATTCACATACATAAAAAAACACTAACAAACTTACATGCACAAAAACTAAGAAACCAAAATAATGTTTACATAGAAAAATTGTTTGCTTATTTATACAGTAAAGAAAGTAATTATAACTTATAAATAATAACTTTATATTTTCATTAATATATTCACATATCATTTATTTATTGGAGGATTATTTTATTATGTATTTTATATATTAGATTATATTTTTTCTTATTTTTTAGAATAATTTTTCTTTTGAAATTTGATTCACAAAAACATTGAAAATAATGTTTCTTCTTTGTTTCCTTGCATTAAAAAACTAGATTCATCTTACATTCATTCACACATTATAAATATTAAAAAGTAGTAGTATTTACATTAGATATATGATACATATTTTAATCTTAAAATTATATACAGCCAATCAACACCATTTTATTTCAGTTTTAATAGCACACATTCACATACATAAAAAAACACTAACAAACTTACAAGCACAAAAACTAAGAAACCAAAATAATGTTTACATAGAAAAATTGTTTGCTTATTTGTACAGTAAAGAAAGTAATTATAATTTATAAATAATAACTTTATATTTTCATTAATATATTCTCATATCATTAATATATTCACATATCAACCTTATATTATTGTGAAGAACTTAGCCTCAATTTGTAGTAATCTTTTCTCATTTGCATAAGTCAGAGAAAAGATCTCATGAGTGTGCAAGTAGTAATTATTTATTCATGATCAAACAAGAATAGTTAAACTACATTATTCCTCCTAATTTTATTTATCCTTCCATTTTATTTTAATCCCCTCTTGATGAAGAGTTTTAAGTTCATCATTGAGTGACATATCAAGGAGCTAGTTACCTGAGGATTCAACATTTTCCTCAACTAATTTTCCTTCACTTGATATCATATTTGGTCATGTTGGAGGATTATTTTATTATGTATTTAATATATTAGATTATATTTTTTCTTATTTATTAGAATAATTTTTCTTTTGAATTTTGATTCATAAAAACTTTGAAAATAATGTTTTTTCTTTGTTTCCTTGCATTAAAAAACTAGTTTCATCTTACTTTCATTCACACATTATAAGTATTAAAAAGTAGTAGTATTTACATTAGATATATGATACATATTTTAATCTTAAAATTATATACAGCCAATCAACACCATTTTATTTTAGTTTTAATAGCACACATTCACATACATAAAAAAACACTAACAAACTTACATGCACAAAAACTAAAAAACCAAAATAATGTTTACATAGAAAAATTGTTTGATTATTTGTACAGTAAAGATAGTAATTATAATTTACAAATAATAACTTTATATTTTCATTAATATATTCATTTATTTATTAGAGGATTATTTGATTATGTATTTAATATATTAGATTATATTTTTTCTTATTTATTAGAATAATTTTTCTTTTGAAATTTGATTCAGAAAATCTTTGAAAATAATGTTTCTTCTTTGTTTCCTTGCATTAAAAAACTAGTTTCATCTTACTTTCATTCACACATTATAAATATTAAAAAGTAGTAGTATTTACATTAGATATATGATACATATTTTAATCTTAAAATTATATATAGCCAATCAACACCATTTTATTTCAGTTTTAATAGCACACATTCACATACATAAAAAAACACTAACTTACATGCAAAAAATCTAAGAAACCAAATAATGTTTACATAGAAAAATTGTCTGCTTATTTGTACAGTAAAGAAAGTAATAATAATTTATAAATAATAACTTTATATTTTCATTAATATATTCACATATCATTAATATATTCACATATCAACCTTATATTATTGTGAAGAACTTAGCCTCAATTTGTAGTAATCTTTTCTCATTTGCATAAGTCAGAGAAAAGATCTCATGAGTGTGCAAGTAGTAATTATTTATTCATGATCAAACAAGGATAGTTAAACTACATTATTCCTCCTAATTTTGTTTATCCTTCCATTTTATTTTAATCCCTTCTTGATGAAGAGTTTTAAGTTCATCATTGAGTGACATATCAAGGAGCTAGTTAGCTGAGGATTCAACATTTTCCTCAACTAATTTTCCTTCACTTGATATCATATTTGGTCATGTTGGAGGACTATTTTATTATGTATTTAATATATTAGATTAGATTTTTTTCTTATTTATTAGAATAATTTTTCTTTTGAAATTTGATTCACAAAAACTTTGAAAATAATGTTTCTTCTTTGTTTCCTTGCATTAAAAAACTAGTTTCATCTCACTTTCATTCACAGATTATAAATATTAAAAAGTAGTAGTATTTACATTAGATATATGATACATATTTTAAACTTAAAATTATATACAACCAATCAACACCATTTTATTTCAGTTTTAATAGCACACATTCACATACATAAAAAAATACTAACAAACTTACATGCACAAAAACTAAGAAACCAAAATAATGTTTACATAGAAAAATTGTTTTCTTATTTGTACAGTAAAGAAAGTAATTATAATTTATAAATAATAACTTTATATTTTCATTAATATATTCACATATCATTTACTTATTGGAGGATTATTTTATTATGTATATAATATATTAGATTATATATATATTTTTTATTAGAATAATTTTTCATTTGAAATTTGATTCACAAAAACATTGAAAATAATGTTTCTTCTTTGTTTCCTTGCATTAAAAAACTAGTTTCATCTTACTTTCATTCACACATTATAAATATTAAAACGTAGTAGTATTTACATTAGATATATGATACATATTTTAATCTTAAAATTATATACAGTGAATCAATGCCATTTTATTTCAGTTTTAATAGCACACATTCACATACATAAAAAAACACTAACAATCTTACATGCAAAAAAACTAAGAAACCAAAATAATGTTTACATAGAAAAATTGTTTGCTTATTTGTACAGTAAAGAAAGTAATTATAATTTATAAATAATAACTTTATATTTTCATTAATATATTCTCATATCATTAATATATTCACATATCAACCTTATATTATTGTGAAGAACTTAGCCTCAATTTGTAGTAATCTTTTCTCATTTGCATAAGTCAGAGAAAAGATCTCATGAGTGTGCAAGTAGTAATTATTTATTCATGATCAAACAAGAATAGTTAAACTACATTATTCCTCCTAATTTTATTTATCCTTCCATTTTATTTTAATCCCCTCTTGATGAAGAGTTTTAAGTTCATCATTGAGTGACATATCAAGGAGCTAGTTACCTGAGGATTCAACATTTTCCTCAACTAATTTTCCTTCACTTGATATCATATTTGGTCATGTTGGAGGATTATTTTATTATGTATTTAATATATTAGATTAGATTTTTTTCTTATTTATTAGAATAATTTTTCTTTTGAAATTTGATTCACAAAAACTTTGAAAATAATGTTTCTTCTTTGTTTCCTTGCATTAAAAAACTAGTTTCATCTTACTTTCATTCACACATTATAAATATTAAAAAGTAGTAGTATTTACATTAGATATATGATACATATTTTAATCTTAAAATTATATACAGCCAATCAACACCATTTTATTTCAGTTTTAATAGCACACATTCACATACATAAAAAAACACTAACAAACTTACATGCACAAAAACTAAGAAACCAAATAATGTTAACATAGAAATATTGTTTGCTTATTTGTATAGTAAAGAAAGTAATTATAATTTATAAATAATAACTTTATATTTTCATTAATATATTCACGTATCATTTATTTATTGGAGGATTATTTTATTATGTATTTAATATATTAGATTATATTTTTTCTTATTTATTAGAATAATTTTTCTTTTGAAATTTGATTGACAAAAACTTTGAAAATAATGTTTCTTCTTTGTTTCCTTGCATTAAAGAACTAGTTTCATCTTACTTTCATTCACACATTATAAATATTAAAAAGTAGAAGTATTTACATTAGATATATGATACATATTATAATCTTAAAATTATATATAGCCAATCAAAACCATTTTATTTCAGTTGTAATAACACACATTCACATACATAAAAAAACACTAACAAACTTACATGCACAAAAACTAAGAAACCAAAATAATGTTTACATAGAAAAATTATTTGATTATTTGTACAGTAAAGAAAGTAATTATAATTTATAAATAATAAATTTATATTTTCATTAATATATTCAAATATCATTAATATATTCACATATCAACCTTATATTATTGTGAAGATCTTAGCCTCAATTTGTAGTAATCTTTTCTCATTTGCATAAGTCAGAGAAAAGATCTCATGAGTGTGCAAGTAGTAATTATTTATTCATGATCAAACAAGGATAGTTAAACTACATTATTCCTCCTAATTTTGTTTATCCTTCCATTTTATTTTAATCCCCTCTTGATGAAGAGTTTTAAGTTCATCATTGAGTGACATATCAAGGAGCTCGTTACCTGAGGATTCAACATTTTCCTCAACTAATTTTCCTTCACATGATATCATATTTGGTCATGTTGGAGGAGTATTTTATTATGTATTTAATATATTAGATTATATATTTTTTTTTAATTAGAATAATTTTTCTTTTGAAATTTGATTCACAAAAACTTTGAAAATAATGTTTCTTCTTTGTTTCCTTGCATTAAAAAACTAGTTTCATCTTACTTTCATTCACACATTATAAATATTAAAAAGTAGTAGTATTTACATTAGATATATGATACATATTTTAATCTTAAAATTATATACAACCAATCAACACCATTTTATTTCAGTTTTAATAGCACACATTCACATACATAAAAAAACACTAACAAACTTACATGCACAAAAACTAAGAAACCAAAATAATATTTACATAGAAAAATTGTTTGCTTATTTGTACAGTAAAAAAAGTAATTATAATTTATAAATAATAACTTTTTATTTTCATTAATATATTCACATATCATTTATTTACATACAAAATAATCAAAATACCAAATAAGTAACATACTAGCTTGTATAGATAGACTATATATTGAAAACTTAGATATTGTATTTGCACGCATAAAATATGAAATTTAGATATAGTTCCACATTTTTATAGTCAAGATTAAAAGTGAAATTATGTTTTAATTATAATTTAATTTAAAATAAAACTAAAAAAAACATCCATTGTAGTGCATGTAGGTGGAATTTTACATTCTCAAAAATAAAGGAAAAGTTAAAAATTAGTAGCTCCATTGTTAGTTGAATTTTGAGTATTAACTTGTATTGAATTTATAAAATATCAATAAAATAATAAAAAATTAAATTAGATTTCATTTCTTTTATTTCCAAAAACTTTTATTTTATTAAGTAGTGTAGTTTTTTTCAATTTTCAAAGCCTTATCGAAAACTCAAAACAATCAAAACTCAAAAATATTATCCAAACAAAAACATGTATAAAATTTGATTTCAACCTTTTGAAATAGAAATTAAATTTTCATAAACCAAATTGAAATAAGAAAACACACTTTAAAATCCTAACAAGGTTACCTCACTCTTGGATGATGCTTCTTGAACAAGCTAATCTCCATAGATTAGGAGATTTCTCTAGAGTACATGTTCTCGTGCGAACAAACAACATGAAATGTGACATTAAATAAAAAATTAGAATAAATTTTTTTCCATTCCACTCCCATCCAAAACCTTATTGTTGAAAATCTTAACATTATTTACAAGTAAAAATACCCAATATAATCTGATGGCTCTAAGAAGGGGAGGAAATAATAGAGAAATTACATTGTAAAGTAAATATTTGACACAAAATATTTAATTGTATCATTTCAAATCATTATTTACAAAGCACATGAAAAGATTTATAGGATTTTCACAGGTGGTTATGGGTTAAAACCAAATTTCCCGTGAAGCAACAATTTATTTAAAACAAAACATAATAGTAAATTAAATACTAACTACACTAAATAAACATTAATCCAACAATATAAGATAAACTAACTTTGGATCATTAAATGACCCAAAAAACTCCCCCTTGATCCAAAGGGGTATATAAATATTGGAGAAAAGAACTGTGAGTCATCCCAGTAGACTTTGCTATAACTGCAAGTGGTACACTATGTCTCTTGGACTGATTTACACCCCAATCATCCCCACACTACAATAGAACATGATCATGCACTGTCTGACTGAATCAAATCTCACATAGAATCAGTCCAAGAAGTGGCTGCCCATTGTAATATGTATGGCACATCTCAAATTGATTACCAATAATCACCAACATCTCCCACAGGGCTTTGCTCAGCACTAACAATGCTAGTAACATAATGTTGACTCATACTACACATCACCAATGTCTGATTGAAAATATAATATGCAATATCTTTTCCCCTATCAGGAAAGAGGTGAGAAGTTATGAAACAAATAAACCAAGTACAAATCATTGAAATGCTCCACATCAAAGATCATAGAAACACTATATCTATGAAAATAAATTATGCAAGCCAAAATTGATATTCAAGCACTAAACCCATACTCCAATAGAATAGATAACTAGAGAAGGGAAAATATTTTCCAACTTTTGTGGATCCTCCAATCTCCAGTTTTCTCTATTTAGCCTGTTAGATTCTTAGGGACCTGTAAATGACAAAATGCAATACCATCATCATCGATAACATAAATGGTGGAACACATCATTACAATATTTATTTGATGTATAAAACACATTTTTACTATTTAAGAAAAACTTGGGGTGTCATATTCCACTGAAAATGCACCCAGTTTCATTATAATGCATAAATTATAAAATTTAGAAAAATATATTTGCGCATGTTAGAATTAAAAATTTATTACATTGATTCTTTTAAAAAACCATTTTCTTGAAAAATGAGTAGTCATATGAAGCTTTTAGATACCATATGCAGAATATATGACAATTTGAAATTTTGCTCCTCTATCAGGCTAGTGAGACCCCCTTCAATGCTGATTCATAAAATTTAACTAGTTTATAGGGATTAAAATTACATATGAAGACATAATGAGCCCATCCTTGTGTATACTTATTGAAAAGATATTCAAGTTTAGTTTCTAAAAAGTGAACTTTGACAAAATAATATGATAGTGTGTTCAAGATATGGTAGAGATGGTCATAGTTGGTAAAGATTTTCTTAGTTTTCAAAATTAATTCAAATGATCTTTTTGCAAAAAAGATTTTTGGCACTTTTGAAAATAATTTTTCTAGTGAAAGTAATTTTTCAAAGTAAAACACCAATCTTTGAAGCTTTAGGCGAGACCCAATCAAACCCTAAAATGTTTGAAGACATTATGAAAAATTTAATCAAAGGGAAAAATTAATAATTTGCATATTCCAACACCATTCTTCATGCTTCCAACACCATTTCTACCCTGAACCATTTTGAAACTTTTCTGCAGCTACCTCTGGCCATACAAGACCATATAGATTTGTAATATCTCACTATTTGGCTTGGATAGAGACTGTTAGAAAGAATTTTGAATGAGGAAATTTGATACAGAGAATATCAGATGGCTTTAAAGGTTGTACTGCTATAATTTTGAGCCGTACAATTCAATTTAATAGCTTGAAAATCTTCTAGATGTCTTTGAAAATGATTTATGGTCTTGTGAAACTCAGATTTAAATAAAACACTTAGCAAATCAAGTTGAATAAAAATTTGGAAATCATTTCATCTAGTCACAAGTATATTTAGAATGAAAAAGCTGTACAACTACATAAATGGCTTGAGAAAAATCCATCAGATGCTTTTAGTGTTAAAAATTGATCTTTATAAACTAGTTTTCAAATCAAACATTGATCAGATTGATTAAATGAAAGTTTCATCTACTCTTCACATTTCACAGAGGTTTTTATGTTAAAACAGGCTGTATAAATGGATTTTCTTGAAAAATTTGGGCATAAATCTATGTTTTTGGATCACATAGCAAGCTTATACAATGATTTAAATGGAAACTCCTAATTTTTTTTTATTGCTTATCTAAGTAAATGTGATACAAACCAATTCTCAGGCTTATTGCACCAAATATGTATTTATAGACTTCAATAAATATAATGTGAAATATTGATTTTACATTAAATATTGACCAAAGAGCATACCTTATTAATTTTCCTAAATTTGATTTCACGCCAAATTTTCACCTTGCTTTCTCCATGTTTCCAAAAACCATGCTCTAATACCATTGACGGCTCTAGGAATGAGAGGAAATAATAGAGAAATTGCATTATAAAGTATATATTTGACACAAAACATTTAATTTTATTATTTCAAATCATTATTTACAAAGCACGTGGAAATTTTTATAGGCTTTTCATCGATGTTTAAGGGTTAAAACCAACTTTCCCATGAACCAACAATTCATTTAAAACAAATCATAATAGTAAATTAAATACTAAACATACTAATTAAATATTAATCTAACAATAAAAAAATAATAACTTTAGGTCATTAAATGACCCAACAAAATCCTCAATAGTGAGACCCATTTGCATCATATCATTCCAAGCCCACAACCTCCATACATTTAGATCTGAGCCCGCCCCTTTCTATTCTTTATCCTCAAGTCTATCCTCATCATATCTCATTCTATTAATGGATGAAATTGACTAGTCATTGTAGAGAGGATTACAAAGCAACTTAGTTAAACATTAGTCTATAAATAATAAAAATGCATAGAGAACTAACTAACTAAGCCTATATATTCCTATGGGAATTACAAAGGATAACAAGAAAAAAATGAAAGAAAGAAAACATCATATTACCTTACCAAATGGATTCACCATACCCATGTGGCTCAAAATCATGTTCTCCCTTGATCAAGCATCCTTGTCTTTGTCAACAAAGGTGGCAAACTCCTCCAATGTCTCAAGAACACTCCATAAAACTTAGGCTCATGATTCCAAATCACTAAACTAGTCTATCAATGAAGCTTGAAAAAAATAATAATCTATTGCAAAGGATTATAGAGACAATTTTGCATAATAACTTTGAAAAAATCAAGTTTAAAATTTATGTCCATGGCCTCTCTATTTATAGATTTTTGAGATTGGTTAGGATCAACCATGACCATCCATCTCAAGATTTAGATATGTGTCCATGGATAATTCTAATATTTGGAATTAAATCCATAAATATCCTCAAGATAAATAAGTATTAAAGAGGCATGTGAGGCATTAACTAGGCATGGGTGACCCATAATCCTGATATTTGTGGCATTTATGGCCTATGGATGTCTTCCCAAGAAATGATGTCACTTGATGATGTAGTTAATAGGAATCAATTTAAAAAAATAAATATTCAAAAACTCTCATGAAAAATCCACTTAAGCTCTTGATTTGTATTAATTAACCTTAAACAAGGTTAATCAACATTTGTGCAATTATTTGAAAATTGGCCCTCAATTAATCAAAATGTTCAGAAAGACATATTACTAGATCATAATTTGACTGGAGAGGAATTGGAAGGTGATGTTAGATTAGGATGTTTCCAACACCAAATAACAAAGGTATGTGATGTGTACCAATGAATAGAAGAAAAGAGTGATCTAGATCACTAAATGGCAAAATTTTCATTTTGATTCAAAATGATATGATCAACATTAGCTGGACCATAAAATGCATTGCCCTATTTAAGGATAATTTGACCTAAACTAGCACTTGTAAGTGAGAAGTTTAAACTATTTAGGTCATTTTATGGATTTTAACTAAAATGTGCATTTGAGTGCAATTCGAGTAAGATTGATAATTTCAATACAAATGGTGTTAGGAATTAGATGTCTACATTTTACCCCTATTTGAGAAGGCGAGTTAGACATTCAAATGAAGTAATGTCTTTCTAAAGAAAAGAGTTGTCAAGAATAAATTGGAATAGACTAATGATGCCCCCTCGAGAAGATATACTAGGATGGAAGAAAAGGATGGACTCTCAAAAAGAGATAGAAAGTGAGAGATTAACCCATGGAATAGATCACATCTAGATGAGCTAATTCTTGTACACGTGATTACCATTAATGATCAAAATATAATTAGAGGTATAATACACCATAAATATAGGGTGAATGGGAAAGATACAATCCATAAATGTAATTGACACACTTTAAACATACCCAATTTGAGAATATAAGCTGCACACTTATGACATTGATCGATCTAGATACAAGTTGCACACTAAAATATTGCCATCATGGGATTTAATGTGGATAGAGTAGAATTAGTGGAAAAGAGAGAATGTTTTAATTCAAGAAGGGAAGCACCACTAGAATGGGTTCTCTAAAGAGAAGATAATAAGAAGTACTCTAGTAGAGAAAATGTTATCATGATAAAACAATTTTGCCATAGTGGGGAAAATTTTGATCATTAATAAATAATAAATAATTATTTTTCCCCTGTAGATCTGATTTGATTTAGACATGGTTCATATGTTGGGCCCCATCATGGGCAATTGGCAAGCAAAAATATCTCAAGGATATAACTAAAAAGATAGGTTAAAGTGAGCAGGCACAAATGTACATGTGATGGTGTAATGGCTTAGAAATCCATATAAAACCAAGCATATGAGAATGCATAAAGTGATGAGAGAAATGAAAAGAAGAATGGAGATAGTTGAACTAACCTTAATAGAAATTGAGCACTGCCTACATAGTTCTATGGACTCATGTTCCAATATGAACTTTAGACCAATGTAGTTCACCCAAGTTTGGGAGACAATGGAATGAGAAATGATGAAAATATACCAAGAATTGATTAAACTCACAATGTATGCAAAGGGATGCACATCTAATCATATAGTTGAGTGCTAAAATTCATGTTATCTAGATGCCTATTTCCATATTATGAGCCTAGGTTTTGTAAAGTGTTCTTGAGAATCATTCATCAGAGTTGATGTTGACATTGAGATGTTGAGACTTGAGCACAAATTGCTTGCTATAGTAAAATAAATTAGGCATCATAAGTATGAATAACTTAGAATGACATAAGATTCCAATTACAATGACCCAGTTCAAATTTGGATACCTATAACTAAGGATAATGGTAAAACAATGACCAAAACCAAAGTTATAACAATTTACATTTAAACAAAAAACAAAGACAGAAAAAGATAAACATAAATTAACCTAACTTGAAATTAAGATATGATCTTAAGTAGGAATAAAAATGTTTTAAAAACAAAATCCAAGAATGTCTTAATGGCATGAGACAAAGATATGAATAATCAAGATCCATATGGACCATCAAGGGATTCTTAAACACAAAACAGAAAACCAAAATCAAATAAAAAAACAAGAATAATGTAATAACATAGGATCAAGATATAAACAATCAAGATCCATGTGAATCATCAAGATGTTCTGAAACACAAAAGAGATAAGAAAAAAACAATCAAGGATACATAGAACCAAGGCGAGACAATAAGTAATAAAAGGAGAAAAGGAGAAGAAATAAGAGGAGAGGTGCGAAAACACAACAAAACACCAATAAAACTCAAATAAACACACACAAATAAAAACCAAGTTAGTGTGGTTTAAAGACAAATGTTCATGTATGTGTAGTAGGTGCATTACTTTCCACCTCATCATAATAAAGAATAATGAAATGATAATTGTTCCCTAATTAAAGAGGAACAATGATAGAATAAATGTGGGAAGAGAATAAAAGGAAGGGGTTGGTCGAGCTGACTATAGATGTATAAGACAAGTGGACACTGCCTACATAGTTCCATGGATGAATATTCCAACATGAACTTCAGGCCAAATGTAGTTCTTCTAGAAAATGAGATAGCAGAAAAATGATGATCAAATCAACTTGATTTATAGAAGAAATGGAAGATACTATAAACAAATGAGAATGGTATAGTAAATATGAAACTCATTAGATGAGAAAGAATGACCTTTCAAAATGGCAACTACATGGGACCAGATGAAATGAATTGGTGTTTCTATGCTTGAAAAATGGTAAGAGCATAGCATGGTGGAATAGGAATGTATAAATGTATAAAAGCATGAGACAATGCTTTTGTTCTTTTATGGATCATGTTTTGATGTTTTTGGTATTTTCAAAGTATTTCTAATGTTTTTGGTGTTTCTAAGATAAAATATGCACAAGGTGGGACCATCTAGTCATATAGATGCACATCCTAAGAGCAAAGGTTCCAATAAGAAAGCTAAGCCAGCTGCAATGGCCCATGTTCACAAATCAATGAGAGTGAGGATAATGATAAAATAATAAAGAGAAATAAATGTTAAATAGAATAATGTGCAACCTAAATTAAAAATAAGTATCTACATTCACCTATCTATAATAGTGTAGCAACAGTTTGGAACTAAGAAGATGTGTTTGTTCACTTGTCTGAAGCTGGACAATACTATCCTGGCTGAACTACTTTATAGAACTACTACTAAGGATGTTCATAATTTTCATGAGACATAATCAAGATCATAATTGGTCAAGGTATAAAAAGTTTTCAAGCTTATAACATGCCTTAGACATAATAAAGAATATGATTCTTGAAGAGAGAAATCTAGAATGGGATGAGGAATATGTTTAGAGTGCCAAGGATTCAAAGCCTTTACTATCAAGAATCATGAAAAGTGGACTAGGGTATTATAAAATTTGTTCAAGGTAAGATAATATGGTGAGATAAAATTATGACAACACAAGTTTCCCCCAAGTCAGGGGTCTTATAGACAATGGTTTAAAGTTGTTCATGTATAGAATTTATTAAGGTGTATGATGTTCATGGGCTCTAAAATTTCTTCACCATTAGGTTTAGCCAATCAATATGGTTTTGATCCATAGTTTGTTGTGATAATATATGGTCCTAACCAATTAGGCTGAAACTTGCCTTTCTTTTTGGTTTCAACATTTGTATTCTTTTGGTTCTCTTTCAAAACTAAGTCACCAATCTCAAATTCTTAAGGTAGAATGCATTTGTTGTAGCTTCTCCACAATATGTTTTGATAGACCTGTAAGTCTTCTACAACAACCAAATTCTTACCATCAAGAATCTCTAGTTCATGTAGTCATGAGGATCTATAGTCTTCATTATCTTTAATGTGCTCCAATGATATTCTTAATGATGGGATCTCAATCTTGACCAAGATGACAGCTTTAGTGCCAAAAATAAGAGAGTATGAAGTAGTTCTAGTTGGGGTCTGATGATTAGTTCTATGAGCCCGAAGGGAAAGAAAGAGTTACAAGTGCCAATTATGGCTATCATAATTGAAAATCTTCTTTAAGATGGCTAGAATGGTTTTATTTGATGCCTTAGCTTGTTTATTTCCTTGCCGGTTATATGGAGTGAATTTCTTGTTCTTGATCTTAAATTCTGCACAAAGAGATTTCACATCCTAGTTCATAAAGGATTCACCATTATCAGATATAATATAGTCTGGGATGCCATATCAATAGATGATATGGTAATGAATGAATTTGGCTATTTGTTTCTTGATAACATAAGTGAGAGGAATGGCCTTAATCCACTTGGTAAATTCTTCAATTGTAGTCAAAATGTGCTTATGGCCATCTAAAGATGTCAGGTTAATTTTCTTAATGAGATCGAGACCCCATGTTGAGAATGGCCATGGTATTGTAATCAACTTCAATGGTAAGGAAGGTGCATGTATCAATTTTCCATGCTACTAACAAGGAACACACTTTTTTACATAATTACAAGCATTTGTCTCCATTTTGGGCCAATAATAACCTATTATGAGGAGTTTTTTGGCTAGGACTACATCATTGGTATGGGCCCCACACATGCCTTCATGAACCTCTTTTAGTGCCATCCTAGATTCTCCCAAAGATAAACAATGAAGAAGCATTCGATCATATCCTTTATGTTATAGTGTGTTTCCAAGGAGGATATAACATGTTAAGCAATGAAGGAATAGTTTTTATTGGTTTTTGGAAAGGTTGGTGGGAAATACATGACTATGGAAATAGTTATAAAAATCTTGCTACCATGGTAGCTCATTGGAGGGATTAGGATCAACAATGGTGCATATCCACTCTGAATCTGATAGAATATGTGCTAGCTAAAGAATATTTTCAATTAAGAAGTAATACTCTTTAGCACTATCATGAATTTGAATAATGGAACCAATTATTGTCATGGCATCAGTTGATATGGTGTTGACTCATGAAACTTTCTCAAACTATAGATATTTAAAGTGTGTTTTGAGGTTATTGATAATTTACTTGTAAGAAACAAGCTTATCATCCCTAGTTTGATATTGGTTAGTTATCTAATTTATTATTAGCTATGAATCTCCATAGACCTTTAAGCTTTGAATATGACACTATATAGCAAAATGGAGCCCTAAAACCAATTCATCATATTCAACCATATTGTTTGTACACTAAAATTATATATGTAATGCTTTGGGGATCAAATCCCCCTATGGTGTAATCAATAATATCCCAGCTCTAGACCCTTGAGATGTGAAGGATCCATCAAAATGGAGCATCCACTATTCATGTTATTTTGATGTTTATTTTATCATCATGATAGAATCATCTGAAAGGTCAAAGTTGAGAGGTTGAGTAGCCATAATAGGAGTTTCTGCAAGTTGGTTAGTAAGAACTTATCCTTTAATTGCATTTTGATTTTGGTACTCAATATAAAACTCACTAATGAACATAATCCATTTATCCATGCATCCTTAAAGAGCTAATTTAGATAAGAGGAAATTGCGAGTATCTACCTTAGAGATAACAATAGTTTTTTTATTTAGCATATAATGTCATAATTTCTGAGTGGTAAACACCATAGCTAAACATGCCTTCTCAATAGGCATATAATTATGTTCATAGGCTACCAATGTATGAATTAAATAATAAACATGTTCATTACCATTATCATCATGCTGAGCTAAAAGTGCCCCTTGTACATGTTTTATGGTTCCTTGTGTTGGATGTTGTAAGATTGGTGGATTGGGCAAGGATGTTTTAAGCTTTAAAAATGCTATCTGACAATATTCATCCCACTAAAATGTTACCCCTTTCTTTAAGATATGGGTAAATGGGTGGTACTTATCTACCAATTGAGAAATGAATCTACGTATAGATTGGACCTTTCCTTTTAAACCTCATAACTATTTAAGATTATTTGGTGGAGGCATTTCTATAATAGCATTGACCTTTATAGGGTTGAATTTGATCCCTTGTTATGATACAATGAACCCTATAAATTTTCCTAATGTGACTTCAAAGACACATTTCTTAGGATTCAACCAGACTTTGTATGCATGAAGACTCTCAAATATCAATCATAGAATGTCAATGTGTCCAACTCTTGTTCTTGATTTCACTATTATATCATCAACATAGTTCTTGATAATGTCATGCATCATGTCATGGAAAATAACAGTCATTACATGTTAATATGTGGCTTCAGCATTATTCAAACCAAATGACATGACTTGGTAATAAAATGTCCTCCATAAAGTGGTGAATGCGGTCTTATGTTGATCTTTAGGGGCTATCTTGATCTGATTGTAATCAGAATATCCATCCATTAAAGATAACATCTCATACCCAATAGTTGAGTCGATGATCATGTCGATGTTGGGCAAAGGAAAATCATACTTAGGGCATGCTTTATTGATATCATGGAAATCAATAAAATACATATGCCTGGGGTCTATTTACTCACTGGTACTATGTTATAAACCCATTTAGAATAGTCTAGTGGTTTGATAAAATTGGCTCCTAAAATATTTTCCAACTTAGACTTAACCAAAAGGGCGATACATGGATGCATCTTTCTTAATTTTTGCTTGATTGGTTTAGCACCAAGGTGAACAACAAGATGATGTACAACTAAATCTATATCCAAGCCTAGCATGTCAGATTATTCCCATGCAAAGATGTCTATATAATCCTTAAGAATGGATATAATATGTTCCTATTCTACTTTAATAAGGGAAGCTCCAAGATAAACAAATTTGGGATCCTCATGAGTTCTCAAATTCACTTCTATTGTGATCTCCATAAGGAGTGTGGATCCATCTTTTATAATTGTAGGCAATGTATGGTCATGATCATTTTCCTCTATTATATCTTCTTTTTGTTACTCCCAAAGATCTAGATAATATGAAGAATCAGAATATACCTTCTCAGGTAAAGGCCAATTCGTAAAAACCTCTAGAAACTCAAGAGCAAGATGCTCAAATATTTGAAGTTATTCTAAAGAGATGCTTTACTAGCTATAGAACTAGGGCTAAATGGACTTCTTATGTCCTAAGAGGATGAGCAAACTTTCCCGCCTAGGAGCACCTAAAATTGGTTTTCACTTAAAGGATTATCTTTTTCTTTACTTTTTCCTGATTGATAAGTGATTCAAAGAGGTTTTTACCTAAAGATCTTGATGTTTGTTCTTTATTATGACCAAGAAATTTTATTTGCTCTCTAAAGTAGGTAGAAAGATCTAATGAAAAATCAAAACCTTTCTTATGATCACCAATGGAGAATGCATCTCATAGGCCCATGTATTCTATAATTGATTCTTCATTTTGGAACTCATCGAGGCATATGACCAAATTTTGTTGATCCCAATCTATGAGTTCAGGATGGCAAAGGCATAGGTTATAGTAAGGGTTTGTTTCAAGATGAAAATTTCCAATGGTAAATATATAATGTCCTACTTAAATAAGGGAAGCACCATTAGGATGGGTTTTTGATTTAAGATGGGAAGCTCTAATAGGTGTTATGGTCAATATGGCATTTGAATCAAAAAAATATGAGTTAGCAAGCTCATCAAAAAGGCTATAATGGGATGTTATGTCACTTCTAGGAGTCTCATTACTAATCACTTCAGAAGAGTCACTATAAAATGTCATGAGGTCATCCTCTGGTGGTTTAAATCTAAGACCATGATTCCAATTGACAACTTTGGCTGATAAGGGCTCTAAAATTTCTTATACCTATAGACCAAGGCCTTTCCCTATATAGTCAAGATGATCCATTATTCTGTTAGGGATAGTATACTTTGGATTTCAAAAATAATTCTCAAGGCCTTTAGAACATAACCAATCTCCCTTGGTAAAATCCTCTCAATCTTTCATTGGTGAAATTATAGGTACAAAAACCATAGGAGGTTTTGGTTTTTTCTTCTTTGGTTGCCAAATATGATCAAGTTTGTTAGGAGTCTAGGAAGTTTTAGGGTTAACAAATGTTTTAAGGGATTTTGGTAATTTTGAAATATGGAGGACATCCTTCAGATGGTACGTCAAAATGCCTACATCTTCAATAATAACCTACTTGGCCAGAGCTGTAGGAAATGGATCAGCCAAAGTGGAGGCTAGATCACCAGGGTCTATATAATTAGATAGAGATGGATGAGAAATGATGGATTTATTTTTCTTTGTAATCAATTTAGAACCTAGGCAATAGATATAATTACAAAATTCTACTTTAACATGTTTGTAATATTTAAATGGTTGTTGATCAGAGAATAGTAACCTTGATCCCATCATGGGGAAACTTAAGGCATTGGTGAAGACTAGATGGAACTACATGTACTTCATGGATTCAAGTTTGACTAGGAAGTATATTATAAGGAAGTTCAATATCCATAATATGGAATAATTTATGATGAGAAATAGACCTAACCATGACTAACAACCAAATTATACCGAATGATTCCCTCTCAATGTTATCATAAGCCATTATTATAATAGTTTCTAGCTAAATGTCTTGATCCATGTAACCTAATCATCGTACTAGTTTAAGAGATATGATGTTTAACCCTAAACCATTATCTATAAGAACCTACTTGATCTTGTGATTTGCAATGATTATCTCAATGTATAGTGGGTTATTGTGGTTTGGGCCAAAAGTGGAGATGTCTTTTTGATCAAATGTGATTTGCCAAAATGAAGATAGGTATCCAACTAGGTTCTAGAATTGATCAAGGTTTATATCATTAGACATAATAAACTCTTACAAAAGTTTGTTGAAGATGGTTTTATGGACATTAGATGTTTTCAAGAGTTCTAATATGATAATTTATGTAGGGGTTTTATCTAATTGATCTGTTAGACTATAAGGCCTTTGAATTATGGATTGAACTATTTTAGTATTTTTTGGGACAACATTTGGCTTTGGAACCTTTAGCACAATGTTCTCATTAGGTTTTATGGAAGAAGTGGGTGAAGGGCCCTAGATGGTAACTCGTGGGTGTCTAGTTATGACTGCACAACCTAGAGGTGGCAAGGAGTTGTTATAATTAGAAGAGGAAGGTAAAGGGCCTTGGATGGTGACTTGTGGGTGATTAACTATATTGTTACAATTTTGGGTCAATGAGGAGCCTTTATAATTAGAAGAAAGGTGTTGTTATTTAGGATTAGTAACCTATGTAAATAGAGTACCAACATGATGATGCAAACTTGAAAAGGTATTACTAGGGGGAGAGGGTGTTGACCCTATAATGATGTGTCTCATGCTAAGAGGAACACATGATTGGCTATGTAGTTTTATAGTAACAGTGGCAATGTGGATTATAGAAATGTGTCCCAAAGTATTATTATAGTCATAAGGTACATTGGTATAAGCCACATTATTATTATGGACATTATGTCTTGATTATGCTCATTATGATTTTGACCTTCTTGTTGGTTCTGATTCTACCTCTATCCTTGATTGTGACTATTTTTATTATTTCTTGGTGGTGGTGGATCATGTCAAGAAAAGGGGTCTTTTTAGATTCCCATATCTTGATTTATGTCCTAATTAAGGGCCAACTTAATTTCTAGTTCACCACTTTCAATAAATTCCTCAATAATATATCATAATTAAATGCAATGATATGCATTGTGAATAGTAACATGATGAAAGTTACACCATTCATTCTCTTTACACCAATCTAGTTTTGGTTATTCTTGAGGAAATGGCCTTGATACTAGCCATACAATTAAATTAGTTGTAACAAGATTTTGTAACACTATTTCAACTAATTCTCCAAACTTGCTTAAGAATCTAAAATTATTATGAAATGTCCTTTGTGGAGGTTTATCTGCAAAGTAGGTAGTGGATTTGGGAGAGTTAATTGTACATATGGAGGAGGCATAGCCTATAGCATTTTTACATGTCTTGTTTTAGTCACCCCATTTCCAACCATGCTATTATTTTTGATAAAGCCTTTAGGATTATCCTACATAGCTATTTGAAATGGTGATTTGGTCTGATTAGATGGTTGACCATGCACAAAAATCTTAACAAGGCCTTTAGTAATAAGATCCTTCTCAATCTGCACTCCTTTGTCAATAATTTATTCAAATGAGTTATCACAAGCTAATCATAGATTATGCACAACTTCAAGATGCAATTTTTGTTCAAAGATATAAGCCAACTATTTGTCTGGTAAATTATGTTGAAAGCAGCCAACCAATGCTCTCCACCTTTGTAGATATATGGTGAAACTTTCACCATCATGCTGCTTGGATTTACATAACTCAACAACAGTCAATTCATGTTCTATGTTATATGATAAATGGTTACCAAAGTTTTCTAATAAGTTTTTCCAATCTGCAACTGATCCCTTGGGTATTTTAAGTAGCCAATCAAGAGCTTGTCCTACTAAACTCTATGGAAATAGTCATAGTAAGTACTTTCTACTATAAGAAACCTCTTGACATAAGATCAAGAATACCTGTATGTGTTCACATGGATCTCCTTTTGCCTTGTACTTGCCAATTTTGGGTGACTCAAAATGAGGTGGAAAGGGGTTTTGGAGAACAGATAAATCAAATAGATATGGGCATATCTCATTGAATTTGTACTTTTTGACTATTATTTATCTCCAATATTTGAACAATTTCCTTCATATAATTCCATTCTTAAATGTTTGGTGCATTTGTGGATTGAATAAGATGTTGTTGGGGTGGAATGTGCCCCCAGTTTCATTATTGTTGAGGTGTAATGTGCCCTAGTTTCATTGTTATTAGGGTGGAATGTGCCCCTAGTTTTATTGCTATTGGGGTGGAATGTACCCCTAGTTTTGTTTTTGTTGGGGTGGAATGTGCCCATGTTTTTGTGTGGATCTATAGGGAATGTATACCTTTTGATCCATGACTTCACTCTGATTTGATCCTTGAGTTGAGAATATCGGCCATTGATTTTTGGATTGTAAAACATTCCCTAAATTTGGTTGTTTCATATTTTGTTGATTTTAGAACTTTCTATGTTTATTTACTAATTTTTGGGTTGGTTGAAAAGAACTAGCCAAATTATCTTGAGGGATTTCCCTAAATTCAATCTAAATGTTTGGGTTTTTGAGTTTGTAAAGTAACAAGAGGTTCTTGATGATTGAAGAATGTATGTTTCATGTCAAATGGAACACTTTGTAATATCTCTTGTGACTTTAACTATTCATTTAGATTACCTCAATCCACTATGGTAATGTCCTCATCTAATATTTGTTGCATATTTTCAACCACATTCCCTTGTTCTTTTGAAGCATCATTTTGAATTGAAGTGGAAACTAGGGAGTTAGTTAAGTCTATGACAAGTTGATCTACATATCGTTGACTTATTATCTTGATCTTAGCTAGAAGATCCAAATTTGTGGGTTTTGACTCTATTTGTATTTCTTTTCCTTTGTTATAGGAAGAAGGTATGTCTATTCATGTAAAATCTTGCTCTTGTCATCATTTTTATCCTTCTCTAACTAAGGTATGCAATTGTTCTATAGGAAAGTCAAAAGGTAGTTTAGCACCTAATTATATCAATCTAATAATGGCTTCATCTTGATTTTATTGGGGTTGATATTCATTTTAATCATCTTCAAATCCTACTATTGTGGGGATATCATCAAAAACAATGGGGTTATCTTGACCATCATAAAATTTCTCATCTTCATAACTAAGGCCATAAGAGGCCCCACTATGAGTGAACCTTTGAGTCATGTCTAAAAGAGTTGTTCTGTGTGTTTGACTAACTTTGGACCAATGCTTGGAAACCAAATAAAGTATGATTTGGCTTTCTTTTAAACAAATAACCAAAGTACCAATGAGATTATAAGGGAGGGTGGTTTGAAACCATGCACAATTTAAAATATTTGGTTCATGAGTTTATTCAACCTTAGGTAAAGTTGAAATCATATAGACTGGAAGAGGGTAAGGTAACTCAAAGACCCAAGGTCAAAATTAGTACACCAAAGCCTAGATCTTTGTAATATAGCCATATTGTAAAAGTTAGTTTCAACTTTGACAAGTTGACCCTAGAAGTTTAGAGGAAAGTTCTCTATATTATGAAGAAGACAAAATGAACTAAGAAACTCAAGATGTAAAAAAATATGTGAATTACTAAGTATAAATCTAGGACCAAATAGGTAGCACAACACCACCATATGATTCCAGTAGGATAAAATATGTTCTAAGACTCAAAGTGTGAGTGATATGAAAGATGACTTGAGTCCACCAAGACGATAATGTGATTTTGAGTCTTAATAAATGACCTTCAATCCAAATGGAAAATTAAACCCAAGTTAGAACAAGCTTAGTACACAAATGGTGAACCCACTTTGATACACTAACCCTTAGAACTCAGAAAGGTTTAATTTCAAATGTGGATTATAAATGAAGGAGTTAAACAAATTGGGTGAAATATCCAGACTCAATTGGGTAGCATGACTATGCCAAAGTGGATGATATGACATAAAGCTTTCGATAAAAATTTGAACAAGGAAAAAATGAATTTTCCAATTAGATAGCATAATGCCTCCCTTGCTCAATAAAATTGAGGACAATGTGTTTTGGTTAAGTTTAATGAGTTAACAAGTAGTTTTAAACATGAATCAAGACTAAGTAAGCTAATGACAAAAAACAAACATCTTAAGTCTAAAATGACAAGGTATAAAAAAGTGGGGTCTATTAAACTAGCAAGTTTTTGATTATTCTAGGGGAATCAATTTCATAATAACTTTCATGTCAAACAATGCAAAAGATAAGAATGAAAATTGGGTGAACATGGAATTGGCTATTTGTAAAAAGGTCTAATCCATTTTTACAACCACTACATCCTATTATTCACTCAGTGTAATGCAATGTCCAAATGTAGATACGTCCCATGTGAAACTCTAAATAGGATCTAAATTAAGTCAATGCCTAAAGATGAAACCTTGGTTCAAATCTTCCCTAAAGAACTCACGGGAGGTAATGACGTCCCCCTTGCAAGCCAAGATGCAATAAAATGAAAGACATAAAAATAAAGACTTTAGAGTCATTTTCAAGGTCACCCAAGCTTTGATGATTTTTAGGGGAGTGATTTAAATTAAATTATTTCTAAGCCTTGGATTAGGCTAATTTCATTAGGAATGGTGCTTTTGATTCTAAGGGTTCCCTGAAGGGGACAAATAGAAGAACATACATACAACATACCTCTTTTTACCAAACAAAAAATTAATATAAACAACCAAGTGCATACAAAAATCTTGAAAAGGTGAGTTCATTTTTAAGCCTAAATATAAAATGAGGTGGTTTTCATTTGACCCCTTGGTCGTAGTTGTAAACATTCAAAGCATTCACCCTAAACATCTATTTTTTTTTGTTAAACACCAAAACAAGGTTCCTAATTCATTTTCAAGCATGCAAAAGGTTATCTAAACATGTTTTTATCAAATTTCAAGCTTGTTCCTACAACAAAAATGTTAGCATGTCCTTTATCCTTGAAGCTCCTTTAGGATAGAAACAATGAACTTTAAAAAAAGAGCTCTTGGATCTATGTTTTAAGAAAAACATAGTGACCAATGTCGATTATATAACTGATGACGGTTACATTTTTAATTGATGATGGTTATCTAACCAACATCATTTATACCAATGTGATCGATGATAGGTATCCAATTGATATCATTTTTAATAACCGATGTTAGTTAATCTATCCAACTAATGCTAGTTTTACTAGTCGACATCAGTTACTGTATAAATCTATGGCAAACAAAAATGGCAAAATAAAGTTAGAAAATCAATTTATAAGATTTTTAATGGTCTAAATGAATATTTTAAAGCTTCAAAATGATATTATTCATGTGTGGGATGTATCTTGTCTCATTGAGCATGCCAAGATGTAGAGAGGGTTACGAAGTTAGTCAAACATTAATCCATAAATAATGAAAAATGCATAAAGAACTAACTAACTAAGCCTATCTATTCCTATGGGAATTACAAAGGATAGCAAGAAATAAATGAAAGAAAGTAAACATCATATTACCTTCCCAAATGGATTCATCATACCCATGTGGCTCAAAAGCATGTTCTCCCTTGATCAAGCATCCTTGTCTTTGTCAACAAAGGTGGCAAACTCCTCCAATGTCTTGAGAACACTCCATAGAACCTAGGATCATGATTTCAATCACTAAACTATCCTATCAATGAATCTTTCAAATAAAATAAATGGTCTATTGGAAAGGATTATAGAGACAATTTTGCATAATAAATTTACATAAATCAAGCTTAAAATTCATGTCCATGGCCTCTCTATTTATATATTTTTGAGATTGGTCAAGATCAACCATGACCGTCCATCTCAAGATTGAGATGTGTGGCCATGGATAATCCTAATATTTTGAATTAAATCCATAAATATCCTCAAGATAAATAAGTATTAAAGATTCATGGGAGGCATTAACTAGGCATGGGTGACTCATAATCCTAATATTTGTGGCATTTATGGCTTAGGGATGTCTTCCCAAGAAATTATGTCACTTGATGATGCACTTAATAGGAATCAATTTTCGAAAGGAAATATTCAACAACTCTCATGGAAAATCCACTTAAGCTCTTGATTTGTATTAATTATCCTGAAAAAGGTTTAACAACATTTGTGCAATTATTTGAAAATTGGCCCTCAATTAATCAAAATGGTCAAAATGTCATATTAATGAGTCATAATTTGACTAGAGAGGAACTAGAACGTGATGTTAGATGAGTTAGATCTATATTCCCATTTGGGATGTTTCCAAAACCAAATAACAAAGGTACGTGATGTGTACCAATGAATTAGAAGAAAAGAGTGATCTAAATCACTAAATGGCAAAATTGTCATTTTGACTTAAAATGATTTGATAAAAGTTAGCTAGCCCATAAAATGCATTACCATATTTAGGGATACTTTGACCTAAACTAGCACTTTCAAGTGATAAGTTCTAACCATTTAGGGTGTTTTATGGATTTTGACGTAAAATGTGCATTTAAGTGAAATTTGAGTAAGATTAAAAATTTCAATACAAATGGTGTTAGGAATTGGATGTCTACAGTCATACCCAACCCAATAGATTCAACCAAATCCTAAGGTTTTTTAATCTGACCTTTTCAATTTTCCTAAGCTTAGTAATTACCAAGAACTTTTTTACCTTGTCTTTATTGATTTTGAGGGTTAATATAACTCCATATCATCCCAATTCACTGGTTCAAATGAGAATTATGATGTAGATGAGATTTTTTGGTATCACTGTAAGCACCCTCTTCCATCCGTCACTAAAAACCTTGATCTTATACCTCAACCTTACCAACTAAATATTTCATCCCTTCCCATTCAAATCCCTCATTCTCATCATCCTAACCAATTGAATCATTATACCACTCATCCCATTATCTTTACAGTGGTTGTCTTGTCTAGGCCACAATAAGTTGTGTATACAAATTATGAGTATATTTATTTTACTAGTAATACTAAAGATAAATTTTTAATTATATGAATATTAAAGCTACTGAGATACTAAATATATTTCATTATCTCAGCCATTTCATTATCTCAATCATTAAATCTACTGAGGCACTAAATATATAATAAAATAATACATTACATAGCTTAAATACTTGATAATAAGCACCTACAGAAATTATATTGAATAATGGGGTCAATTCTTCCACCATTAACACCACAGTTCACCCAAGTTTAGTCAATAAAATAATGTTTTTTAGCCTTCAAAAGGGAGAGAGAAAAATTGAGAGAAAACAATGGAAAGAGAAAAAGATAAACTTAACCCTAATTTTAAAGCGTGCAGGAATTTTTTATTATATAATAATTTAAAAGTTTATAAAAGTAAAATTATCATCATGGAAATTTGGAAATGATGGTAATGATTTAGAAATAATAGGCTCTTGCATAATAAGTGGAGTTTCATTCACATTTTTTGAAGATGTAACAAAAGAAAATTGTCTTTAAATAGGGATTTATTAAGATACTAAACATATTTGATTATCTCAACCATTCCATTATCTCAGCCATTAAAGCTACTGAGATTCTAAATACACAGTAAAATAATACATTACATAGATTAAATAGCTAATAAGAATCATCTACAAAAATGATAGTGAAAAATGGGGTCAATGCTTCCACGACTAATTCTAAAGTTCACCTAAGTTTAGTCAATAAAATAATGTTTTTTGACCATAAAAAGAGAGAAAATATGAGAGAAAATAATGGAAAGAAAAAAGATAAACTTAACCCTAATTTTGAAGCATGCATGAATTTTTAATATTATAATAATTTAAAAGTTTATATAAGTATAAGTATCATCATGGAACTTTGGAAACAATGGTAATGATTTAGAAATAATTGGCTCTTACATAATAAGTGGAGTTTCATCTACATTTGTTGAAGATGTAACATAAGCAAATTATCTTTAAATAGGGATTTGACTCCTTAATTTTTAGCCACCGCCCCCTAGAATACATTTGAGATAATTTAATTCACCAATTCAAATACCTGTGATGGAGAGTCACCTTTCTTGAACTTAGAAACTAATATTTAGAGACGAATTCGACCCCAAAATGGTAATTAAGATAAGTTACACAAAATCATACCTAGTAACTCAAAGACCTCTTGGAAAAGGATTTTCTGTGCTTATCTAAATTATGGTTCTGTGAGGGCATAAATAGTCTATCTCAGAACACTTAAGTCTATATATGGTATCTATATATATAGAATTTTCATTTATAGATAGTATCTAAATGTAGATTTGTATAATTTAGGGAATTTCATTTTGATAAAATAGAAATACACTTGTCTCAAAAAATAACACTTGATGGGTCTCCTACCATGGGTTTTGGATCACATACAAGGGATCATCAAAATTAGAAAATGTTCAATAATCCACTACAAGACCATAGTACAATGAAAATTATAGAAGTTAAAATATGGAAATAGAATTAAAATTATCATCATGGAACATTAGAACTAATGGTAATGATATTAGGATATTGAATAATAAGTGGAGTTTCATCTACATTTTTTGAAGATGTAAAATTATTAATTATGAGGAAAGACAAGTGGTGGTGGTATAATAGTAGGCATACACATTCGAGTAGATGGTGTCTTTTAAACATATATATACACTTTAAAATTTTATCATATTTCTAAACCCAAAATTCTTCTTGGTCACTTCTAATTTTTTTAACACCATTATAACAAAATCAATTTCACCATTGAAATCACTAAGAAAAACCTAATCAACCACAACTATGCTCATTATCTAGTGAATATAGATGCCCCCTAATCGAAACTAGTAGAGTTACAATTTTGATATAGAGATTGTGTTAATTATTTAGAAATAATAGGCTTTTTAAAAATAAGTGGAGTTTCATCCATATTTTTTGAAGATGTAACATTAGAAAATTGTCTAAATTTATGGATTTGACTCATTGATTTTTAGCCCTACCCCCCTACCCCGAAATACTTTTGAGATAATTTAATTCACCAATTTAAATACCTGTGAGGGTGAGTCACATTTCTTGAACTTACAAACTAATATTTGGAGAAGAATTTGACCCTAAAATGGTAATTAAAATAAGTCATACAAAATCATACCTAGTAACTCAAAGACCTCTTGGGAAATGATTTTGTGTACTTATCTAAATTATGGTTATGTGAGGTCATAAGCATTCTACCTTAGAATACTTAAGTCTATCTCTCTCTCTCTATACACACACACACACACACACACACACACACACACACACACACACACACACACACACACACACACACACTTACTTTACATTTATAGATTATATCTAAATTTATATTTATATAATTTAGGGAATTTTATTCCAATAAAATAACAACAAACTTGTTGCAACAAATTACACTTGATGGGTCTCCTACCATAGGTTTTGTATCACATCTAGGGGATCATCAAAATTGGAAAATGTTCAATAATTTGCTACAAGGCCATATTATAATGAAAATTATAGAAGTTAAAGTATGAAAATATAAGTAAAATTATCATCATGGAACTTTGAAACCGATGGTAATGATTTAAAAATAATTATTAGGCTCTTGCATAATAATTGGAGTTTCATACACATGTTTTGAAGATGTAACATTATTAATTATTATGAGAAACAAGTGGTGGTGGTATAATAGTAGGCATACACGTTGGAATATATGGTGTCTTTCAAATATATATATCCACTTCAAAATATTATCATATTTCTAAACTCAAAATTCTTCTTGGTCACTTCTATTTTTTAGTGCCATTATAATAAAATTAATTTCTCCATTGCAATTAGTAAGATAAAACTTGATCACCCACAATGGTGCTCCTTATCCAGTGAATACATATGCCCCCTAATTGAAACCAAGGGAGTTTCAATTTTGACATTGAGATTGTGCTAATGATTTAGAAACAATAAGATCTTGCATAATAAGTGGAGTTTCATCTACATTTTTTGAATATGTAACATAAGAAAATTGTCTAATAAGGATTTGAATTCTTAATTTTTAGTCCAACCCCCCTGGAATACCTTTGAGATAATTTAATTCACCAATTCAAATACCTGTGAGGGCGATTCACCTTTCTTGAACTTAGAAACTAATATTTGGAATGAATTTGAACCCAAAATGGTAATTAAAATAAATGACACAAAATCATACCTAGTAGCTCAAAGACCTCTTGGGAAAGGAATTTATGTGCTTATCTAAATTATGGTTATGTGAGGGAATAAGCAGTCTACCTCAGAACACTTAAATCTATATATAGTATTTCTATATATAAACTTTCTATTTATAAATTGTATCTAAATGTATATTTGTATAGTTTAGGGAATTTCATTCCAATAAAATAACAACAGACACGACATAACAAATTACACTTGATGGGTCTCCTACCATGGGTTTTAGATCACATCCAAGGGATCATCAAAATTAGAAAATATTCAATAATATGCTACAAGACCATAATATAATTAAAATATAAAAATAGAAGTAAAATTATCATCATGGAAATTTGGCACTGATGGTAATGACTTAGAAATAATTGTTAGGCTCTTGCATAATAAGTGGAGTTTCATCCACATTTTTTGAACATGTAACATTATTAATTATTATTAGAAATAAGTGTTGGTGGTATAATAGTAGGCATACACATTAGAATAGATGGTGTCTTTCAAATATTTATATCCACTTCAAAATCTTATCATATTTCTAAACCCAAAATTCTTCTTTATCGATTCTAATTTTTTTAACGTCATTATAACAAAAGTGATTTCTTCATTTCAATCACCAAGATAAACCCTGATCACCCACAACTGTGCTCCCTATCTAGTGATTACATATCCCCACTAATCAAAACCAAGCGAGTTTTAATTTTGACATTGAGATTTTCTAATGAATTATAAAGAATAGGATCTTGCATAATAAGTAGAGTTTCATCCACATTTTTTGAAGATGTAAAATAATAAAATTGTCTAATAGGGATTTGACTCCTTAATGTTTGGCCTAACCCCCCTGAAATACCTTTAAGATAATTTTTTTCACCAATTCAAATACCTATGAGGGTGAGTCACCTTTCTTGAACTTACAAACTAATATTTGGAGATGAATTTGACCCCAAAATGGTAATTGAAATAAGTGACACAAAATCATACCTAATAACGCAAAGACCTCTTGGGAAATGAATTTATGTGCTTATCTAAATTATGATTATATTAGGGCATAAGCAGTCTACCTCAGAACACTTAAATCTATATATAGTATTTTTATATATAGACTTTTCATTTATAGATTGTATCTAAATGTATATTTGTATAATTTAGGGAATTTCAATCCAATGAAATAGCAACATAATTGATGCAACAAATTACACTTGATGGGTCTCCTACCATGGATTTTGGATCACATCCAAGGGATCATTAGAATTATAAAATGTTCAATAATTCATTACAAAACCATAGCACAATGAAAATTATAGAAGATAAAATATGGAAATAGAAGTAAAATTATCATCATGGAACTTTGGAACTGATGATAATGATTTATACATAATTATTAGGCTCTTGCATAATAAGTGGAGTTTTATCTACATTTTTTAAAGATGTAATGTTATTAATTATTAAGGGAAAAAAGTGAACTTGGTGGTATAATAGTAGGCATACACATTGGAATATATGGTGTCTTTTGAACATATATGTCCACTTAAAATTTTTATCATATTTATAAACTCAAATTTCTTCTTGGTCACTTCTAATTTTTTTAGCACCATTATGAAAAAAGCAATTTATCCATTGCAATCACCAAAGTAAAACCTGATCACCCATAACTAAGCTCCTTATCCAATGAATATAGATGCCCCCTGATCAAAATCAATGGATTTACAATTTTGACATAGAGATTATGCTAATGATTTAGAAATAATAGGTTCTTACATAATAAGTGGGGTTTCATCCACATTTTTTGAAGATTTAACATGAACAAATTGTCTAATAAGGATTTGACTCCATTTTTATCCCCACCCCTCCTCCCCCAAGAATACCTTTGAGATAATTTAATTCACCAATTCAAATACCTGTAAGGGTGATCCACCTTTTTTGAACTTAAAAACTAATATTTGGAAACAAATTCGACCCTAAAATTGTAATTAAAATAAGTGACACAAAATCATACCTATTAACTCAAAGACCTCTTGGGAAAGGGTTTTGTATGTTTATCTAAATTATGGTTATGTGAGAGAATAAGTAGTCTACCTTAGAACACTTACTATATGTATATGTATATGGATATGTGTGTGTGTGTGTGTGTGTGTGTGTGTGTGTGTGTGTGTGTGTGTGTGTGTGTGTGTGTGTGTGTGTGTGTATGTATATACATATACATATATACATATACATATTATATATATATAAATAAATATGTGTGTGTGTGTGTATGTGTGTGTGTGTGTGTGTGTGTGTGTGTGTATATATATATATATATTGTATCCAAATTTACATTTATATAATTTGCGGAATTTCATTCCAATAAAATAGTAATAGACTCATCAAAATAAATTACACTTGATAGGTCTCCTACCATGGGTTTTGGATCACATCTAAGGGATCATCAAAATTAGAAAATATTTAATAATCTACTACAAGACCATAATACAATGAAAGTTATAGAAGTTAAAATATGGAAATAGAAGTAAAATTATCATCATGGAACTTTGGAACCGATGGTAATGATTTATAAATAATTATTAGGATCTTGTATAATAAGTGGAGTTTCATCCACATTTTTTGAAGATGTAATATTATTAATTATTAGGAGAAATAGGTGGTGGTGGTATAATATTAGGTATGCACATTGGAATAGATAGTGTATTTCAAACATATTATATGTCAATTTCAAATTTTTATCATATTTTTAAACCCAAAATTATTATTAGTTGGTTCTAATTTTCTTAGCACCATTGTAACAAAAGAAATTACTCCATTGCAATCATCAAGGCAAAACCTGATCACCCACAACTATGCTCCTTATCTAGTGAATATAGATTCTCCCTAATCAAAACCAAAGGAGTTATAATTTTGATGTATTGATTATGATTAGAGGCTATCTATTTACATGAATAATACAAGCCATCATAGACTAAATAATTTCATGGTGATTTAGATCCCGATAGGTTTGCACCCATAGTTATTTTATATGAACTTATTTTGATATTATCATGGGTTTGGAGTAACTAGCAGGTTTAATTATCGACTTACACTACTTTAATTCACATAACCCCTCTTACCCCCCCCCCCACATGCATACACACAAATTATGTTAGTTATTGAATAAATATAATTGGCATATAGTATATATCATAATATTTTTATATGTATGCTTGACATAGTAGGCTGAGAATATTTAGAAGTGACAATCAAACATAACCAACAAGTTGGATTCTTAATTAATAATCAAGGACATTGACACACATGATATAACATTATTAGAAGAAGTGAATAAAGTTCTTTAGGCCTGTATGTATATAGTTAGATTGTATGTTAATTTTTAAAACCTATCAATAAAGGGAAGGAAATTGTGCATTCAAGGACTTCATAGATCTCATGAAGAATGACATGATTTGAATGAGAGATAAGAGGCTTAGTAGAATGAAGATAAGATAAAATTATTTATTATGAATTTGATGAAATATGTCCACCATTACTAACTTCTCATGGTGATTAAAAATAATACAATCATACACAGAGGTACGATCTTACTATGGGTCTATGATAATAGGTCAAAGGAAATTTGTCTAATTTTGTTTGATCTTGACATAATTTTATTGACTGTGTTACAAAGTTTAAACCTATGGATATTATGGTTTTATGTTGACATAAAAATTCATTCTAATCTTGGACATTATGGCAATTATATTCCTAGGAGGCACATTCCATGGACAACAAAGAAATCTAAATCAAGATTGAATTTTCCAAATAGATCCTAGAGCATAGCAAATGACTCATTTTTTTATATAGGAAGTTGATACCCAAATTGGCCTTGTTCAAAACAACATGAAATTTAATATTACTTGAAGACATTTGTCCCACACATCATTTGATCTCTATACTAGGCTCCCATAATGATGACACTTGTCACCCCCATGGATCTCCATATTCAATGTTGCATGCATTATTCAATCAACTATGTCAGGCTCACGTGGACCATAGATCTCAAGAACATGCTTAGGGAATTAACTCTTTAATTAGGGTTTGAATTTTTAATACTTATCATGTACCTTCAATTTGGTTTGACTACTCTTAAGGTGCATTTATATTGAAAAATAGGTAGGTTGAGTTTTTACTTCATTTAACATTATACGGTTAATAATGTGATCATAGGTATGGATTTAAAACTCTATGAAACTTCAACATGTGCACAACAAATGAGGTAGATTACTTAAAAGAGAAAATCTATTAAAAATTAATGTTTGGGAGGAATTAAATTAAAAATTATAATCACATATCATGAAGTTGAAATCATGTATCACAAGCATTAAATTTGATGTTGTAGATGACACTTGGCATGGGATAATTAACAATAAAGCAGATGGACAATCAAATAATTTTGATTAATGTAACTGATTAATTTTATATCCCTTTGAGCTTGGTTATAAAAAGTATATGAACTTTTAAATTACATACAAATTATACATAATTGAGTATGTTCTACTTTATAAAATGACCATCAAATTTGAGTTAACCATTAGGTCTTTTGGGATGTAATTTAAATTAGTGATACACAATTCTTTTGTTGAACATATTCAAATTAAGATAAATCTATAATGAATATATGTCCTGGTGAATTTATTTCTCCACTCAAATCCTTTGGTTTATTTCTCTAGTTTATTAAGACTAGAATGATTGCTTACTAACTTCAATTTTGAAGTCTAACTATGAGATGTGTTTCTTGGTGTTTTTGACTGTAGGTGCCACAAAGTGAGCTAGAGATGTATTCATCAATTTTTATAGATAATATTGGTTAGCATTTTTGACTCGTATATATCACAGTATTTTTGGTGGTTTTTTTGTAATGCATAGGTACTAAGATACATGTTTTTACGCACCTATATTTAGTTGTAGTTTTTGTAATATAATGTTAGAAACTCTTTATTTCATATAATATGAATTCATTGTTTCTTATTGTAGTTTTGTATCCAATCATTTTTTTAAAATAACCTTTTTAAAGTAAAATACTCATAAATTTTTTGATCAATGTATATTTCACAAATTTTTAAATACTATAGAACTATAAATTAAGAAAAATAAGCCTACAATTTCTTGGTATCTTGACCTCAAAAATAATCAACAATCCTCTAGCATGGGACCCCTACCTTATTGTAGGTGAATTTGATTAAATGGTAACTTGTCAAATTGATAGATGAGAATTTTATAGAGAGAGATTGAAATCCTAAAATATGATAATGTCAAATTTTTAATAGTTAACTAGAGAGATAAAAAAGAAAAAAATTATCATTTTTCAGTAATCTAAAAACCAATGTGCCACTTCTAATGTAATTCAAACATTTCCTAATCCACTACTACCACCATTCATTGATGAGAAATAGTTTTTAAGACTAATGGTAGATGGTTATGATATCCCACCTTCTAACAACAATGAAATTCCTTCATATTTTTTAAGGAAAAATTAATGTAATTTTAGTATCTTGAATGAAATTATTTACTAATTTTATTATTAAGATTTTTTAGGGCCAATAAAAAGGCTTTAGATAGGATAGGTTGGGTGCATATCATGTTCCTAATCAAACTTTGAGAATCTCTATCAAATAACCACTTTAGCTTAAGACAATCCCCTCTACAGTGAAGGATGTTGTAGAGAATGATAGTTTACATGCGCTTAATGCACTTACTAACTTTAGCTTATGACAATCCCCTCTACAATGAAGGATGTTGTAGAGATTGATAGTTTACATGCACTTAATGCACTTAATGACCCCCTCTTATAACATACTAATGCTTATGAGAGTGGACTTAGAGATTGTCCAACTAACATTTCTACTCAACCACAATAATGTAGATCCTATGGTGATCTATGCATTGGAGCTTAAATTAGATGAGGAGAAAGATTTGATGTAAAAAAACTATGGTGGTGTTTCTAGTTGGCTAGTTGATATGGTTTTAACCCCTATTATAAAAAACATGATGGCTAACTGTATAGGACATGATAAAGCTTACAAAGTCAAAATAACTCAGGGAAAACATGAAAATGATAAGTGTCAAAACCATGTACCATGAATTTAATCTTGAGCATCTTCCTAGAGATAGATGGTACACAGTTGATCATACACGTTATGATCAATGGTATTCAAAACAAAGGACATAATCCATTAGATCAAGATCGAATAGAGTGTATTCATCTAGGCAAGGAAGATCCAATGACACGAGATGAAGGTGGACTTTTAAATAAAGCTAGAACAAATGTGGCAGTGATAAGTGCCACAATCATGAGGAGTATCACAAGATATCTAATGGTATTAGATCCCTTATATCAATATTAATGGCATGTGTTGATCTATACAAGGAAATCTGACAGTGCAAGGTGAAGAGAATTTTTTCAAAGGGTAACCATCACTTTTAAATATTAATGAGAAATATGCCATAGAGATTCCATGATGACACCACATAAGAAAGACACAACATATTTGAATATTTTTTAGACCCATGAAATGCAAGTATGAGAGCCCTAATTCGACCCTACAATCATTGTAATCAAGCCAAGGAGAGTTGGATTGTTGTTTATGTAAGGATAATTCATTTTGGGAGCCAAATTATAGTTACTAATGGGAAATTTGATGAAATTCATAGCCATGGTAGCTCAAATAAGTGTTTCCAAGGAGGATGTAGAGCTTTATTTGACCTCAGATTACATTATATAATATATATTTTTAGTATATATTTTAAATAAATATTATATATTTTAATATAATATATAAATATCATTTTAATATATTAAATATATAACTTTCCTTTAACTCAACTTGACTAATCTTGAGATGAGTTTATGTTCAAGAACAAGCAAGAGTCCCCAACAAATTTGAAATTAAAATTTACATTGAAAAATGTGGTTCCTATCATTTTCACACATTTTTAAGAGGAACAAAAACTTCTAAACATGTCTGACCAGATATATTTCTATTGTTATATATTCTTAGTTTTTTCTGAACATACACTATAGATCATTGACAGATCAAAATAGATCAGATTGTAGTGTCCAAAGCATTGACCATATTTATTACTGTCATTTCTATAGATCCTTATTTTTAGGGATTTAATCTTAATAGTGTTCAATATATTGTTTTACTCTATCTAAAATGTGTGATTTACTTGTGTTGACTTGGCCGTTTTATTCATTTGTTATCACTTTATGTTATGAAATCACTAAGATTTAAATTATTTTAATGTTTTTGGACCTACTGGAGCATGACCAGCTATGATGTCAGTGAGCCTTCTATTGAAAGAGTTCACACATGACTATTGTTTAAGTAAATAGGGTTTTCAAAATGTGACACTAAAATTTTATAAAATAATACAATAAATATAATTCCAAATAATCTACTTGTATATACTTCAATTAATTTTTAATAAAGAATAATACAATTTTTAAGAATGTGTGTCAAGCTCAGGGAGGCCCTAGGTTGGCCTAGGTAGAAGTGAACCCTACTGTAAAGCCCAGTACAAAATGAAAAGAGGTCAAATGAGTCGAGTGGGTGTATAAAACAAAACTGGGTAGACTCTAGGTCTAGTTGTATTTCAATATGGGTAGACCCCTTATTTGGTTTAAATTCTATGGAAAATAATTGCATAATAATTACTTTGCACCTTTTTTGATCATCTTCATCATCTAATAAAAATGAACCAATTAAGTAGATTTAGCTAATAAACCATGTTGTTCAAATGTCCTTCCTTGTAAATGAATGAATATTAATAGTTACTCAAAATTAATCTCAATTATGCATAAAGTGGTGAGACATTACAATCCAAAAATATTGTTAGCCCCATCCATGATATTAGAAAACATAAGATGATATAAAATGATGGTTGAAATAATGAAACAATAGAGATTAATAGGGTTGTTTAATGCTTAGTACTATTGATTATTATTTATTTATTACTTATTGTGTGCTAAAAACCAAAAGGGACCCAAATGATGAATGTTAGGATGATTCAAGCTAACATTTTTTTAATAATTATAATCAAATAATCTTAATACCTAATTTATTTAATAGTTTCAAATTTAAAACACCCAGACCAACCAAAAGGATTGACTTATGACCTGAAAAGGACCCATTGATGTTTAAATGCTCTTTCCACTTGGAATATGGTGAGACTAAGGACCAGATAATTTAAAAAGATTAATTATAGCATTGATTAGTAATTAAATATATATGTTTAATGCATGAGATTAAATTGGATATGGTGAGATTCACTTGACATGATTTACATATTCATAAAAATCAATACTTTAGGATAATTAATATATTTTATGTTCCCACTAGATGTCAAAATCCTATTTGAGTAGCCTCATTGGTGGAAAAAATATTTAGTAGTCGCATCATAAGAAATAAATCCTTGTTTAACTACTCTCTGAGCATGTGAAATTAATGTAAGATTAATATGGTGCTATTTGAGCAATTAATCTTGTGCTTAGGTCAATGTCCAAATCATGTTAAATTAATGTGATAGAGATTAAAATGGTGATATTTGAATGATTCATATTATTCCAAGGTGTCAATGATGCTACATTTTAGAATTTAATAAAGGGTTCATTTTTCACTGCAATGTCATCATTTAGGGGTGACCTATTTTTTTAATAATAAATAGACTACAAACTATTTAACATGTTTTGACATTAGTTTTATTATCCAATTATAAATGCCACAACATCAAATAAAATGACAATTGAGTTTGAACTAAATTTGGCTTATTCAAGGATTGATATCAAAATACACGTGAAGATCACCCTACCATAATGGTAGGGTTCTTTTGGATGCAATGAACCTTCACTCCATGGGATTAATGGTGAGTTTATTCTTTTGAGGGATTGTATTTTACATTAAATAATTAATCTTTTAAGAAGTATATTTTTTTCACATACAAAAGAGTCTTAATTTTAAGGAAATTTTGATAACAATCATGACATCATTATGAGCTGGAGATTCTACTATTGTAAAATTGGACACTAAAAATTTTGATTATGAAAATCAGATTTTGAAGTCTAGCATGGAAAATTTAAATCTCGACATGGAAAATTTGAAGCATGGAAAATGGAAATTCTATTATTGTGAGTCTTATGAATAGTTGTAGTTGTACAAGTTTGTTATTGTGCATCTTTTGAATAGTTGTAGCTGTATAAATTTATGCATTGTAAATAAATTATCTTAGTAGTTTAGGTGAATTTAATATATGTAAATTCTATATTTTATTTATATAACTCTACCCTCCCATATTTCATCTCTTCTTGTATGTTTATTTAGAGCATTTATAGCATTGTTGTTTGGTATGGACTATCCCCATAGTCTCAATTTTTTGTTTTAATTAGTCTTGTTGGTTGATGCCCACCTAAGCCTGCACATTCTATTTTTCTTCCATAGAGAGAAATCAGACTTTAGAATTAGTTGACCTTCCAAAAGGAGAAGATGTCAAATGAGTCAAGTGGTTTCATAAAACAAAAATGGGTAGACTTCATCAGTTATAATTCAATATGGGTAGACTCTTTGTTTGGTTTAAATTCTATGGAAAATAGTCAAACAATAATTACATTGCACATTTTTTTATCATATTAATCATCTGGTGAAAACTAACTAATTACATAGATTTTACCAATAAACCATCTAGTTTAAATGTCATTCCTTCTAAATAAATGAGCATGAATAGTTACTCAAAATTCATCTCAATTATGCATAAAGTATTGAGCCATTACAATCCAAAAAAAATGTTATCCCCATTCATGATAATAGAAAACATAAAATAATATAATAGATAGTCTCTCATAGCTTTATATTATGGCATTTATTAGAACAATTAACTATTCCCCCACCTATAATTAGGATTTTAAATTCTAGAGCTAGGTAAATGAAATAATTCAATTGAGTATCCAACTTACTATTAATGAATTTGTGTGTACTCCTAGAGTAAATAAATAAAGTTGACTTATATTTAGATTCATCCTCAAGTCCTTCTAGACTGTTGATGTGTCTCTATGTCAAGGATGTAATGCGACTAGTAGAATAAAATTTATCAAATTATAGGGATAATAAGAATATGGTAGTGACACCTTGGGAATTCACTCAATTTTTTTTGAGAGATTATGTTTTTATAAATTACCACCTTCTAATTTGCAATCAGACCCTACTATAGGGACAATAGGAATATGTAATGACATAATCGACTTGAATTTATCATGATGTAAATTACTTTGTATTTACCAATATAAGCCCAAAATCTTTTTAAAAAATGGATATGCACAATGAGCATTAATCTAAAGTGATTCATGTTTAAAATTTTCAAAAGGAGGGAATAAGGTAGGGCTGAAAAGAAAGTTCCCTTGAAATAACAAAGACCAACAGATCTCTTTTGATTTTTTTTAGCAATCTAGATAACACCTAGTTGAAATTAGACTACTTAGATCTGATTCATATCTGGACTAACATTGGAATGATCTAAGGCTATGGGATTCCCATAACTATTTATTTTGGCATTTAATTACATTAGAATTCAAATTTAATTTTTATTTTCCTTTGATTTACTATCAATATTAGAAATAAAGCTAAAGTTTGCCACCTTTTGACATGTGGCACCTTCTGATTATTCTTGGAGGCTCCCAAAGTGTAGTTTAGTGTGATGAATTCTTTTTAATATGTGCCATGTGGTATATTTATATTCATGGAAATATCTTAACTTGGGATCTCTAATTTTGGTTGATTGTAGGAGTGTCGTGCATCATTCTAGCAAGTAATCAGAGCTAGTATCATGGTTCTTATAAAATAAAAAGGTATCATAGTTATATAAAATCCCTTACAAGGACATTTTTAATCAACATGGAAGGTATTACAATTGACCTCAAGGAATATCCTATGAGATACCTTGAAATAAAACTATAATTATGCGCATGTTCAAGGTATCTCCTAGGAAAAAAATTCCAATAGTATGCATCAGTATTCTTGCCAAATAAAAATTGTCATAGTTATATATAATCCCTTGAAATGACCTTTTCAATCAACATGGAAGGTATTATAAAGGACTTTTAGTTATTTCCTAGGAGATGCCTTGAAATAAAATTCCAATCATGTGCATGTTCAAGGTATCTTCTAGGAGATATCTCAAAAGAAATTTCTAATAATGTGCATCAGTGTTCTTGCCAAATAAAAAGTTGTCATGGTTATATTTAATCCCTTAAAAGTACCTTTGAAATAAATATGGAAGGTATTACAAGGATCTTCAAGGTATATCCTAGGATATACCTTGAAATAAAATTTCAATTGTGTTCATGCTCAAGGTATCTCATTGGAGATATCTTGAAAGAAAATTCCAATAGTGTGCATCAAGGTTCTTGCCAAATAAAAATTCATCATGGTTATATCAAATCCTTTGAAAGTAACTTTGAAATGAAAATGGAAATTATTCCAAGGCCCTTCTAGGTATCTCCTAGGATATATATTTAAATAGAAATCCAATCATATGCATGTTCAATGTATTTGCTAGGAGATATCTCAAAAGAAAATTCCAATAGTGTACATCAGGGTTCTTGCCAAATAAAAATTTATCATGGTTAAATCAAATCCCTTGAAATTAGCTTTGAAATAAACATGTAAGGTATTCCAAGTCACTTTTAGGTATCTCCTAGGAGATACATTGAAATAAAAATTTCAATTGTGTGCATGTTTAAGGTATCTCCTGGGAGATATCTCGAAAGAAAATTCCAAGAATGTGCATCTTACCAAATAAAAAGTTTTCATCGTTATATCTAATCCTTTGAAAATAAATTTGAAATAAACATGTAAATTATTTCAATTCCCTTCAAGGTATCTCCTAAGAGATACCTTGAAATAAAATTTTAATCATGTGTATGTTCAAGGTATCTCCTAGCAGATATCTCAAAAGAAAATTCCAATAGTGTGAATCAGTGTTCTTGCCAAATAAAAAGTTGTCATGGTTATATCTAATCCATTAAAAGTAAATTTTAAATAAAAATGGAAGGTATTCCAAGGCCCTTTTAGTTATATCCTAGTATATACCTTGAAATAAAATTCCAATTGAGTGCATGTTCAAAGTATCTCCTAGGAGATATCTTGAAATAAAATTTCAATAGTGTGTATCAGTGTTCTTGCCAAATAAAAAGTTATCATGGTTATATCTAATCCATTTTAAGGACCTTTGTAATCAACATGGAATTTATTCCAAGTCCATTTAAGGTATCTCTTAGGAGATACCTATAAATTCAATTGTCATTGGGATTTTCAAAATTCAATGACAATTTGCCATGGCTATTTCTTTTAGAACTTTTGTTAGACATTTATTGCAGGATTTGTGTCTTAACCACTTTATCTAAAGGAATTTGTTTGTGTATATTTTGTATTAGACAAAATGTCCAAGTAAATTTACATGGGACAATTTACCAAAATAATTAAGTTTGCTCTTTGCCTTGGATAATTTATCATAGATAAAATGTCTGAAAGATTTCATGTCTTCAAGATTTTTGATTTCGAATGATATTTGTGACCCCTCAGGAATTTTTTTTTGAACCACTTTCCTAAAGAAACAATAATTTGATAAAATTTTATAAATCCCTTTTTAAATAAATGACCCTTTGAGATTTTATCTTGAGATAATTTCTCAAAAAATGACCCTTCGAGAATATTATATAGGACACTTTGCTTGACAAATACCCTTTGGGAATTTTTTTTGGTCCACTTTGTCAAAGAATGATCCTTCAAGAAAAGAGTTTTGGACTTTTGTCCAACTAAAATGACCTTTATCCTTTACTATGGATAAAATGTCTATAATAATTTGTCTTCATGTCTTTTATTTCAGACAAAATGTCCAAAATAATTCCCAATGCTACGCTAAAAACTTGAAACAAATTTCCTAAAAGAATTTTAACACTTAGCCAAATAAAGTGAACAATTTATTCAATGAAATGCTTTTGAGTTAAAAGATGAAGGCAAAAAATCATTAGAGATCCCATTTAATGGGATTTGTTTGAAACATTTTAACTACCTTGTCTACCTCCCCCTTGTATATAATTAGCTAGTTTCCTTTCCTATTTATGTGTTTCTTTTCCTTTGTTATTGTTTCCCTTTGTTTTGTTTCCCTTTCTATTCCTTTTCCTTTAAATAAGTACACATGTGGCTTGTCTAGCCACCATGCATCCTCACCCATGTCCTCCAAAATATTCAAAAAACATTCTCTAAAAGATAGTTATCTACCTCACTCACTTTTAATTAATGTTAGATCCTCCATTTTGCATGACTCCCCATAATGATTGTCACAAATCTCTTACTATTGGCTCTTCAAGTGTATGCACCTCCCTTATCATTTATGAGGCACTTGATTTCAAATTTCCCATATATATTTTACATAGTAACATTAGTTTATATGTACCCTCACCTCATCTAAGTTGATCACTTGAAGCATTGAAATCATTAAAGGGCATTCAACATTTGAGAAGAGTAGAAGAGCTGAGCCTAGAAGTAGAAAGAATAAGTGAGTATAAAACCATTAATTTAGTACATCCCATAATACAGGGAGTGCTTCAATAAAAAAATTCTCAAAAATGGAGCATTATACATCTTCATCAAAAAGTGAGAAGCATCCCATAGAATAGATAGCCCATAGGTTGGGTAGCATGGAAGACCTCCCCCTAAATATGTTGTGAGCAAGTCTTATGCATTTAATCCCACTCATCAAAATAATAAAGTACCTAATGTCAAGAAGGTGGCCAAAGGGGAATGTAGATACCAAGTATTGGTCACTAGTTTGTAGATAATATCTTTTATCCCAAGCTAGCTAGGAATAAAAAAAATTTAAGAGAAGGTGCCCACGCTCAAATGATCAAAAGGTTCGGTAGGGAAGAATATGATTATCTTAGATGTATAATGTGGGACTAAACACTAGAACAACACATGGTTCCATATTTTCATCCATGCCTAATGATCATTACCCACTATATGGAAAGATATGACACCAGTGTTGGCATAATTATTGGTAACACCCATCTAAGGGTGAAAATTAGTACAGATAGCATCAAGGAGATGCTTCAACTCCCAAGTGACCCCAAGGCCAATGTTTTTAGCATAGAGAGCCTTCAAAGTGTCTAGAACTCCCAAGTCCAAGATAAGGCACACTTTCTTTGCATCCTCCTCAAGATTGACATCATGGAGATGTTGCCTCTATGCATCTCCTTGGCAAGCTTCCCCTTGAAATAATTAAAAGATACTCTATCCATTTTTGCCTTCATCTTGGTGATATATTATTCAAAATCCTTCCTAAACACCTATCCCTTCTATACTATGGTCGATGAATTTTAGTTAGGGGCACTCTTCCTTTTGACCATGGTATAGAAGGGATAGGTGTTTAGGATGGATTTTAAAGAATCTATCACCACCTCTATGAGGGATGATCTAGAGGATTTTTCGATGGTGGGTACCTCTTAGTACTCATCCTTCATCTTGCATCTCATTATATACCAACATCCCCAGATCTTCTCTTCATACCTCAAACTCAACCCCTATAATGTGGATATTTTCCCCAACATGGTGGCCCCAATCACTGTATAGACCCACATCTTATCTATCATTGGTGAATACTATGATTTCTATGAGCTATTTATGGCTTCAATTTTCATCAACCTTAGCATAAAGTCCCTTACATCTAAAATGACGCATGAACAATGTTCATGGCTCATTGAGAGTGGGGTCCCAATTGACTAGTTCTAGGGATCAAATTTTACATTCATTTGAGTGGATGGTTTCCAAGGAAAATGCTTCTAACTCCTATTAATGCTAATAGGTAGGACCCTATCCCTAGAATTGGCTCACCAGCTTGTTGTGGTGGACTTTATCTATGAAGTAGGGAAAAAATAGAAGGGCCTTTATGATGTCCCTTTTACAAGAGATGACATCATGGTGGTTAAGAGGTAGTAGGGATGCCTACTCAAAATGAATCTAGTAGAGCTTGGCCTCAATTTAATAGATAATTTATGAAACTATGATCCAATTATATTTATAGCATCCTTGAAGACAACCAATACTCCTAAGCATCAGAACTCACCATTTATTAAATATAAGAGGTCACCCAGGGATGGCATCCTCCATAATTTTATGGATCTATCATAGATCTCATTGGATTCCCTCAAGCCATGGTATTTTTTCTATGATTTGGTCCAGACATATGACGTATCTAAAAAACTATTGAAAGGGATGAATCACTTACCTAGTTGGATAGGAGTGAATAAAAAATATCTACCTTCATAAAATATAGCTATGAAATCATGAAGCCATACTCTAATATTGATGTTGATGACATGGATGAGACCTTAGAAAAGATTTGGAATTATCATCATCCAAAGGAGGGATTAGCAAAACCAAAATCCTACCTTGAGATAGTAATAAGAAGACAATATGAAGAAGTGGAAAAAAATGCCCCTGGTAAAGAAGTGGGGGTTTCACTATAATAAAAGGAGGTTGAAATATTAGAATTTTGAAAGAATTACACGTGGTCACCTTCCCTATACCCATACCTCATTGTCCCATAACAAAAACAAACCCCCTTGGGGTACCTCACGATTGGTTCACTCTAATACAAGTAACTTGAGGCACCCAAATCTAGCCCTCCACCAGAGCTAGTATAAAATAAGATTCACTTGGTGGATCCCCTTATTTCCACTTCTACCTCACTCAATAAATCCACATATTCATATATCATCTTTCCTTAGGTTGAGACACTCTCTAATTCCTAACCAATTACTTCCCTTACCCCACTTTCCTCTTCATCCACTCAACCCACCACCAAACTCTAATCACTTTCTCATATGGTTTCGATCTCTTCCCACATGCCCTTTTTGATGCCTCCACCTTCATCATCTACCTCATCCTATATTGTGATACAATCTCCATTCACCCCATCTCATGGCTTCCCACCTTTCTCTCCTTACACCCTTGCTCTCCATTCACTCACCTCCACAAGGATAGGGTTCATCACTTCATAGTAGTAAGTAACCATCCCATTCATGTTGCCACAAGGAATCCAATTTTCAAGGGAAAAAATTCAAGAACTAAAGTAATACCATCAATATATATACTAAACAAGGAATTCCCATGAGGATTGAATGGGTAATAAAAGGGTAAAGTAGGCCAAGGCCTCTATATAGACCTATATGTAGCCATTATATGACCCTGCATAGTAATCCCTTATGATTACTCATCTAGAACCTCGAGTATCCAAACCTCAAGGATAGATGAAGCTAAGGGACTATGCCATACAAGTTTTTAGCCTCAATATTATTTAGGCTAGACCCACTGATACGGTTAAGCTAATGGAGTAAATACAAAAGTCTATAACCATAGAATACATCAAGGTGACCCAATAGATAGAAGACACCAAGTTGAAATTCACTAATTTGAAGGTTATGGTTGACCACGTCAATACTAAGGCTAAGGAAAAAGATATAGATCTCAATAAATCAAGGTCTAACCTTTAAATCCATGTCTCTAGTGAGAGATTCTAGATGGAAGCCAGCCTACGAGTGGCCATAGAAACCAAGCTGCAAGAAAAAGAGACTAAACTAACACAAACCCACCAATAACTCTTGGATTCCAATCAGTATTTTCAATAATTGTAGTAGTAGTTACAACAAGAATCATTAGTCAAGGACCAAGAAATTGAGAAACTAAAGAATTACCTTGCTACCTATCCATAGGCCATGGATATCCTCCTTATGGTCTAACAACTATATAAATCCTACTAGGAGAGGATCAAGGCCATGACCATAGACCTAAAGCCATCCCTCACCTTCATCATGGACTAATAGAATATAATCTCATAAGTAAACACATTCATTGATCAAATCATTACCTTCATGGCTCCCAAGGTCCCAGATTCATAGTTCCTCATCTAAAAGATTTACAGTGATTTGAATGAAACACTGTAAGTAGTCAGGGTAGCAAACCAATGGTAAGCAGTGGAAAAATTCCATGAGTTTTTAGGCTACAACAAGGTAACCAACAAGTGCAAGGCATTCTTAAATTCCTTAGAGTAGGTGGTTCAAGATAGGTATGAGTACATTGAATAACTAGTCCAACTAGGACTCCGTTCCCCTTTTTGGTAGATAACAACGACATCCTTGAAGACTAGATCAAAGAATTGTTGCAATAAAATAAAAATGATAAGACCTTTTTTATGGCTCTTAATAGTCACTTAATGTCTCCAATGTGGAGAAGATATTGTAACCACTCACCTAGATTGAATTCTAAATGTTGGTAGTTATTTAGGGTTTGGGAAAAATTTCCTTCAAGGAGATTATTGATCTAGATAGAGCCTTTAAGGATCTAAAAAATATGACCCAACCTAAGGAAGAAGAGTGAACACCTTTATTAGTGGCTCTTCAAAAAATTTAGGTTCTCAACCCTTCCTCCTATTTTAAAATTTTTATTTGACAAGTCTATGTACCAAGGTTTTGCTTATCTCATCCATAGGTGGATCCCCTATGAGTCACCAAGAACAATGAATCAAAATCACATTTTTTTTATTTTGAATTAGTTTATCTTTTGTTTTAGACTCGCTCGATGCAGCTAGTAGCTCCTCAATAGCTTTGGGTGGTTCTCCTTTTAGCCTTCCCTTTTTTTGGGGTGCCTTTTTGAATGTTTGCCTAATAATAAACATACATCTAATTCTTCCACATGGTATCATAATGCTCATCCATCTTGAGGAATATCTCTTTTCACTCTAGTAGAGCACCCACCTAACATGTGGTATCCCCATTCTTGTCAAATCCATTTGCTTTCAGGTCAGACCTCTAACTAGTGATATTAGCCAGTTGGTAAATAAACAGGGACCATTGTGTATTATACTTGGTGAATATGGTTTTAACAAGTATAACACCATTTTTAATAGAATAGGAGTAATAACAGTTAGTATTTTTCCATTCTTTGACCTTAATAAGTGCCCCTCACAAGTGTGACTGGATGTTTTTTATGTGCCCTCAAGGCCTTATGTATTTGTTTCTCCATCTAAAAATGAATATAATGTGATATTTTATGTGAATTTGCATAGGAAATTATATCTATCTATCATCCATTTTCCTCTACTTCTATAGTATCAATCTTTTCTTTCATTATAGATCTTAATTCATGCTTTATTCTTCTTTATGGTATGTAGTGTTTAAGGGTTTGATATATTTTATGAAATTATATTTTAAGCACTTTAAATCTCTTGGCACATCACCTTAGTTAGTTTTAAGTTTAGTTTTATTTACATCCTTCTCTCCCATTTTCACCCCTAACTTTTAATGAAGAGCCAAGGTTTCAAATCTCAGAGGTTACTTTACAGATCCTATACAAGATTCTGACTATAGGGGGTTGATCCATTTTGGCCTATGGGAAAAATGGTCAACATGTTTGTAAATTTCCCAAGGGTATTCTAAGGTTCTTCGAGGTATCTCCTAGGAGATACCTTGAAATAAAATTCCAAACATGTGCATGTTTAAGGTATCTCCTAAGAGATATCTCAATAAAAAATTCCAATAGTGTGCATTAGTGTTCTTGCCAAATAAAAAGTTATCATGGTTATATAAAATCCTTTTCAAGGACCTATATAATCAAAATGGAAGGTATTATAAGGCCCTTCGAGGTATCTCTTAGGATATACCTTGAAAGAAAATTCTAATCATGTGCATATTCAAGGTATATCCTAGGAGATACCTCAAAACAAAATTACAATCATGTGCATCAGGGTTATTACCAAATAAAAAGGTGTTATGGTTATATGAAATCTCTTTCAAGGACATTTTAAATTATAATAGAAGGTATTATAAAGCCTTTTAAAGAAAATTCCAATCGTGTACATGTTTAAGGTATCTCATACAATATATCTCGTGATAAAATTTTAATTTAGTGATTGTTCAATGTATCTCTTAAGAGATACCTCAAAATAAAAATTCCAATCATGTATATGTTCATGGTATCTCTTAGGAAGTATTTATAAAAAAAATTCCAATTATGTACATGTTCAAGGTATCTATGAGGATAACCTTAGAAATTACTACAAGGCCCTTCAAGGTAATCCCCTAGGAGATACTTTAAAAGAAAATTCCAATCATAGGGGATTAGTTATAGGGGATGACACTCAAGGGTTAATAACCTTAATCCTTCATAGGGTTAATAAAATTCACAAGCCTAAAATAAATATTTCTTATTTTAGGGAAACTATTGCACCCATTATGGCTCGAGCTAGTGAAGTATCTGAGGTAGCTCTAACACACACACACACATAGAAAACTACATCAAAGAAAGCAATATTACACATTCAAAAATATGAATCAGTTTAAACTTAATCATCCAAATAAATATATTTACCAATATTTTGATAGCTTTTGCATATCTAAAGATTAGTACATCAATTAAGACAATCAAGAATCTATTTGTATCTATTGCAAAGTAAAGATTATTGAAACATACAACCGAAATAGGAATAACTAATTACACAAAAATTGGAAATAAAATACTCAAAAAATTCATTAATGATCAAAATTGATGATGCTCCTACATTCAAAAATTCTATGACAAAAATCCAATTTGGATTAAAATTATTTATATAGACTTGGGGAAGGGATTTCCTCATCCTCTAAGTTCATGAAAGGTCATTACATGTGACATTTAGAACATGTAGTTATAAATGTGGTAAAGACTGTAAAATATTAGTCCAATAGTTATTAATCATATAAGTTGACCTTTTCAAAACTATGCAATGTGTGCTTCTGTAGAAAATATAAATTCAAATTTACAATGAAAATTTTGAACTACAAGAAAACTATGATTATGTCCACTATCTACAAAATGTTACATGCATAAAATATTAGACTATCAAGTTTGAGTCATCTAGATAACTACATGTAATTTGGTTGGTGTGGTAGTTGAGGTGGCAGTTACAGGTTTCAACACACCACCAGAAGTCTAGTTCTTCTTGGCCTTGTTCTCTTGATAAACTTTATATACCATGCCATGATGTTATCGTATGATGTTCAAGTTCAATAATGGTGGTTGATGTATCTTCTTAACTTGTCCGAGGAGTCTTTCATTCTCTTCTTTAGTCATCTAAAATTTATTATTAAAAATATCAACATTTGTGACTTTATTTTTAGCCGCACTTAACTCAGATTCTACCTCTTATAGTGTTAATCCTTGAAAACTCTACTTGAAGTCATCCACCGCTTCTTGAATGAGTTTATCAAAATTGATCCTACTGATCAATTTTCCTATGATGTCCTTCAGCTTTGACAACTTTAAATCATACAAAATTTTGAGGATTTGGGCCTCATACACCAAATATTTAGGGATTAAATCCCCAAATATTTATAACCATTCTCATTCTTGCTCTTATCTTATGATAACCAAGTTTAAGGCATTAGATGCCTCCATTGTTGTCATTAAATCTAGATGATTGTATAAAGAGTTACCTATGTATGCAACTAGCATTTTCAACTTAGTGTTGTTATCTCTTAATGAATTATATAATTGGTTGATATTATTTACATTAGGGGCCATTTTGGCCTTTATGAATTCCATTTCCCCCAAAGAGTTGTAACATCAGGAAGTTTCTTCTTACACCTCAACTTCTATGCCTATAGGGATATGCACAGTTTTCACTTGCTCCCTTAATTATTCCATCTTGGCCTCAAGTTCCTAAACTTCAACTTCAAGTTCCTATCAAGCCATCTCTATTACCTCATGGATAGGTACTCTAGAATCTTTATGATATTGGGCTAGGTCTATAATATTTTTAATGTAAGGAGACTATTATGGTTGTTTATTTTGCCTCTTAGTGAGGGAGAATACTTCATGTATTTCCTCCATAATTATTTATATGCCCTTATCATCCTATATCTTCCTCTTCTTCACTCTTTATATAATTCCAGATGGGGGGTCAAATAGAGTGGAGATAGGGAATCTCAGTGATCTTGAAGCTAGGTATTTGGGTTACTTTGCTTCTGAAGTATATCACCCATAGAGGAATATCCAATTGAGATGCATCCAAGGTTGTAACTAAAACCTCTTTCTTTACCTCCTCCTAAATGTATTATTTCTTTTAAGCCTTGAAAATGATGTTGGGTAGAGAAGGCCAAATAATCTTGGACCAATCCACTCCTCCAAATTGAGGGAGTGGGTAGAATGTAATAAATTGAGTCTTGGGCTTCTTTCCCTTGCTATAACTTATCACAATGGTTTCCTCTATGGAGATGGTGGATGGTATGGGAATGAAAACTTGAGTGGATTGGATGTGAAATTATGGAGTGGCTAATGTAGTCTATACCTTTCTAGACACCTTTTTCTTTAAGGCTCTAGTCGTGGACATGCCAAAAGGGATAAAGGATGTATGTATGGTGTGTGGGATGGAAGTGGATTGTGGAATAGCCATGGTGGTGTTAGCAACATATTTTTCCACCTTGGGGGTGATAAGAGGGAATTGAGTGAATATGGGAGGGGTAAAGGGATCAATGGAGGTAGAAGTAGGCACTTCCCCCTGAGGTGTCCTCAACACAAAAGAAATAGAAACACATCCAAAAATGGGCATAAAAGATAAAGTATTAATCATGAAAGGTTGAGTACCTAAGGAGATTGGTGCTATAGACTGTACTTGAAGGCTCTTAACCCTAACTATTTCTAGCTTAACTTCTTCATTAGATTCATCCTCAATGTCCTTAATTGTCACAACCTCTCATTCTATTGGTTATGAATGTGGAGGTGAAGCAAGCAATCCTTGTGATGATTCAATTGTGGGACTCCTTGTTCAATTTTTAGGCTTCCTCATATAAACATGAGGGATCTTCAGTTGTGTATGGGATCCTTGTTGAGTCGATACCACTACCTCTTATGTTTCTATCCCAATAGATGTGGTAACATGTGTCTAGGGCATAGTAGTAGTCACTTGAATGGTTTTGATAATTAGTTATTTCTCTCCTCCTCATTAGTATAACTAATGGGGTCCCCTACTTATGCTCCCCTACTTATTCTAGGTTCAAACAACCTAGGATCTTTCTTCACAGTCTTTAGCTTTAGTTTCAAATGGAGGGATTGAGATGAGGGACCTACCTAGTCCTTGGATTACTCCTCAGACTATCCTCTCTAGAAGTCATAATGATCCCATCTTTTTTATAGATCCTTTTTGCTTTCCAAATCCCTTACTGTGACTAAAGGATCATCATGGATCATTCTTAAATAATCTTCTTGAAGTCCAACAATCCTTGCTTTTTCCAACACATCTACATCACCATTTACATTAAGAAACACAAAATCATATGAATAGGGAACATGGATATAGGGAATGTTAAATCCCTATATGTGCTTTTGAATAAGCCCATGTGGATACCAATCTCTATGTGGAAGCATAAGGAAAGGATAACTCTTCCACTTGTAGAACACTTCTTGGAAATGATTCTCTATTTTGTAAAATATTCTTCCTAATGTTATAAAATAACCAAAGAATAAAGCTTTCTTTTACCTAGATAGGTCCTCTTCAACACTCCACCATACTTGGAAAAAAAATTCTTGCTCTACTAACATGTCTCAACATATTTTGGGAGGCACAAAGGATTGACCTTATTTCCCCAAATAATTCCTCAATGTCTCTGTAAATGGTTCCCATAATAGCATCTAGAAAATATTACATCATATAGAAATTTCCCAAAGGTGTGGGATGCTTGTCTTTGTGAATTATTTTCTTCCTCAAGCAAAATCTAATTATCTCTCCCATGGCATATGTAACATCATGGGCGAGAATAATGTAAAGCAATGGTACCCAGTCTAAATTGATAAAATGAATACTCAATATACCTTAGATTCAATTCAATAGAGCCATGTTGATGTGAATCACCATTATTAACTAGTACATTAAAATAGGCCCCTTTAGCTTCTTCACTTTCCATGCAATTATCTACCCTAGGAGAAACCATGAAGATAATGCCTTCTCAAATGAGTTCTCTACACTAAACTATATAAATGTATGTTTATCGTAGTGTGCATTGGGTATGTTTAAAGATAGGTATCTTTATAAGTCGACTCTTGAAATTCATTCAACTAATGTGTTATTGATAGAATAATATAAGAAGGCATCCTATGATATATTTCTTGAGAAGAACAAATCTTGTAGGAGGTCGATGCATGGCATCACCTCTAGCTTGGTGGCAAAAAATGTAACTTTTTGTATTTGAAAGCCAATAATTATTTGACAAATAGCCCATCAACAAGCATCATCTCATTCTCTAATGAAAATATGTCCATTGAATCCACTACATCCCATAGCTTTGAATAGTGTGTGTACCTATTCTCAAATATGGTGGCATCAATCACTGTATCTATGAACTCTATAAAGTCCTTGATTTAGTATGGTGATGGTGGATTTTCTCCCCTTAATGTCCTGGATGAATATGCCATTACAATACACACTCTATATTGTTTTCATTTTTCTTCTAGGTGTTATATATGTTGTATGATCCACTCATCTCTAGTTTGATTATTATTTTACTTGCAGTGCTCTTTGAGATAGTAGCTAGGGATATTTGTTACTCTAGGATAGTAGGAGACTTATAATTTAAGTTTTATTGAAATCAATGAAGGATTATAATGGCTATTTATCACATATATAGGATTTTACATTGAATAGTAGTTCAAGCAACATAAATACCCAACATTGACCTTGCTTTTATATTCAAGTATAATTCAAACTTTGTTAGTTCAAGTTGGTTGGGGTCTTTAGTATATATCATTGGAAGACACTTTAACTTTATTTTGGATAAGTATGGCAAAGGTCTAATATTTTTCTTGGTAGTAAGGTATTTAGGTTTATGCTAGGGACCGATCTCTTACAAAAGACCCACAATAAAAAGCCTGCCCTTTGGCAATATCATCGATAAAACTGTTTCAGGTAAAATTCCTAAGTAAATGATCCCTAAAGGTCATTTCAAAAAGTTTTAAAGGTCATTTTAATTGGTCAACATTTTGAATGATCTACTTCATAGGCCATAATGCCTATGATAAAAGTCCTAAAGGTTCTACTTCATAGGATAAAAGCTTGGGATAATGTCCTGAAGGATAATTCCTGGAGGGAAAAGGGACTAAGACAAAAGTCACTAAGGGAGCCATGGTGATGAAAAGAAACCCAAAGGTTCTTTGCAAAAATGTTGAAGGGCACTTTTAAAAAGTCGAAGAGTAGGTTTTGGAGGATAAAGGGCCATACCCATTATCCCAAAGGGTAAGTTTAGAAAGGTATGAAGGGTCTACTTTGTGGAAAAAAATGGCCAAAGGGTCTACTTAGTAGGATATAATGGTTTAGGATAGAAGTCTTGAAAGGTACGTTAGGGTGGGAAAAGGTCCATTTCAAAAAACTAAAAGGCAATTCAAAAAGGGTGAAGGGTAATTCTGTTAGGCCAATATGGACACCAAAAAAAATCTAAAGGGTAATTTAGCTAGGTAAAGGGATCTAGGATAAAAGTGATCACTTTAGAAAGGATGAAAGGTAGGTTCATAAGGCAAAGGAATTATATCAAGGGATTCATTTTGAAATTTTGTGAGTTTGCAGGTGCATGTCACATGTCCTTGACTATTGAAAAATGAATTCCTAATCTTAATGTCATAAGTACCCTTGAAGGTATTAAAAGGTCCTTCAAACCTTCAAGGGTACCCATATGTATGTTTGAAACATATCTCCTAAGAGATACCTTCAAAATGTTGGGTCTACAATAGAGGTTCAAATCAAATACAAGATCCCAACATATAAGAAGATAATCATTTTCCATAATTTTTCTTGAAACCCCCATTACTCATTATCATTTTGTATTTTAATAAAATACATGGTTTAATATTGAATTAATTATATATTTTTATCTACATCACTATTCCACTCTGATGCATGTTTGCAATGTATCTCCTAGGAGATACCTTTAAAATAGGATGAAGCAAGAATTGAAGTATGTAGTATATGATATTAAAATATATTATTTTTTTGGATTGACATAAATTGTGTCATTAAAAAAATGTTATACATTACCTTTTTAACATTTTTAGTTTGAAACATATCTCCATACTTATGTTTTGTATAAATATAGCTTTATCTCCTACATACAGGGATAAATTGGACTAATTTTATAAATAACCTGATTAACAACTCTTCTCATGTATTTTTCAAATGTCCAGGATGAAAATTCATACATCAATGGCTTTTCATTCTAGAGACTATGTTTATCTCATAAATAATGGTAAGGTCATTGGTGAAGGAAGAAAACACAAAGTGGTAGGTCCAGATGCTGAATCTCTAGAACCCATAAATATGACTTCCACATGCCACAATATTGAATGTGTAAGTGTTAATATGACTAAATATTTTGATCTAACTGTACCACTTCCATTTCCTACAAATTTTGTGGATAATTTGGGGGATGTATTTGATAGTTGTACTATATGGAGCATAATAATGATGCAACATGTCATAGACAAGTTTTCCATAGAAAATTACATGGAACAAAGATAATAATTTGAGTTTAGTTCTACATATACAACCATTGAAAAAATAAAACCCTTTCTTGGATTCATTTGTTTGATATATTGATGATCCTACCACATTTCAAAGCCTAAGAAAAACTTATCTTAGGAAAAGGGTACAATTTTTGCACAAATGTACAACTCTTGAAAATGATGAAAAATTTGCTTTTGGTTATGTTGAATTTTCACAACCAAGGGATTTTTTTGGTTGCATTCCTATCCCAATGTTAGAAAATGAATTGGGAATTTACATAAGGCAAATTATACAACATTGTGAGACTTACAGTATAGAGGTAACTAAAACATCTATTATTAGATGACCTTCCAACAAAATAGTGGACACTAAGAGTTGTAGAGCAATCAATTTACCATACATGATACCAAAGGAGAAATAAATTGGAAAAATTTGGGGCATATTAGATAATGAATTCACTCCTTACCTGGCATTCCTAGTGTAAAGTCATCCAAAAAATTTTAACTTATGCCTACAAATACTCAAGTCGAAAAAGAAATTAGCAAAACACTTCACTCAGCCACGTGGAGTTTGATGAAAGCATAGATAGTGAGATTTTAACAATATATGTGGATAAATGTTGCACCAAAAAATGTTTTCAGTCAATATTTTCATTTGAGATTATAAAATATGCAAAGATGAAGTTGCTTGATTCCACCACAATAGATAGGATATAACATATCTTGGATGCCCTTTTTACTTGTTTGTTAAAGAAAAGAAAAAAAAAAACTAGCATTAATTTTTAGAGTACAAAGATCTATTTGGAAGCTTGGCTTAAAATATATGGATTGAAGAGAAGTAGCTTTTTGACATTAAAAATTGTCACAAAAATGGGGAACAAAATGCATTCCATGTAGGGAGATTTTGACAAAAGCCACAATAGAAGATAATGGTAGCTAAATATTTGTTAGACCAATTGGTGGATGATTTTGTAGTTGTTTATACATGACTAACATGCCATGTAGATATAGACAAGTCGTGATAAAAAAATTGACATCTTCCAACATGTTTCACTCAAGAAATTATCAGGCACCACATTAATGTACATCTAATAGATATGCAATATGAGCCAATATCCCAGCCAAAATTCAATAACATGTAGAGAAATAATTTTCATGATGTGACCATTGACATGTTTGATGACTTCACTAGGTGAAAAATATTGATCTTTTTGACTCAATAGAAACATTATGGGTTCCTCTCTAGAGATCAGGAAGAGTGTATCGATCAATAATTTGTGATGCACTCAAATCAAATACTTTCTATAAGAAAAATGCATTACACACATAAATGAATGTCAGAGAAATACCATGAAGAATGCCTCAGTGTCATTCATGAAAAGGTGGAATGTCAAAAAACATTTGTGCTGAGGACAGTGACAAAAAGCAAATTAGTTACATATAGAGTATTGGAGTTGTCAATGGTAGGGATATAACACATGGCCATAGTGTATGTGGATATGGGCATTTTTTTACTATACATTGTTGGAGAATCTAAATTTACTATCACATCATTAAATAAATGTTTCGTGGATATGGAAACAACAATGTGAGATACTTATGGATCTTTACTATATAAACCTGGATCTTTAAAATATCCATTGTATGATATACTTTTGTCTAACAACTGCTACACTGAATGTAAGAAATATAGAGAATAAACACAATCAATTGTTGCCTTCAAGAGAGTTCCTTCTAGGCTATACCTTTGAATAGACAACTATTATGGGGACAATAAGAATAGGTACTCCCATCCATTATTAACTATGTCTAAAAAATGTCTAACCTTTATGGAACTATTGTTACATTTACAAATTTAAAAAATCATGATTTTTGTATAGGTATGTGTTACAATATTTATCTCTTCTTGTCTGAAAAGGTGTTTTCCTTGATGTCAAGGTCATATTTCTCCTTGTAGGACATACCCATGAGGACATCGATGACACATTTGGAAACCTATTTGAATGTATAAAGAGGAAAGATATATGGAATGTGGTAGAGATGATGGAAACTTATAAAATATGTGAAAATAAAAGAAACTTCACGCCATTTTTAATTGAAGGGGTAGTGGATTTCAAAGAGCATGTTAATAGTTACCAGCTGAAGGGAAGAAATGAAATAGTAGGCTTGACAAAAGGTCAATACATTCTTCTATGCATAGAGAAAGGTTAGCCCATTATGCATTGAAAAAACTCTATAAGAGATAAAAGTTGGTCACCCCTGATTACATTATGGGGAACAAAATAAAATGGTGAGACAAATGTTTGAGAAGTTAATCCAAAAAATATATATTTCAAAGACTTGAAAAATAAAGAAATGTCTCAAGATTCCATTGTTGTAAAAGACTTAGATAGAAGTAGAAAAAAGATTGATAAAGAAATTAAATATAACTTGAATAAGTATGTATAGTAATTCAATGAATTTGGTTTGACCAGAAATAACAAGTGGAAGGATCTAGCATATTACTTCCAAAATATCTATGACATAATGAAAGAAGACATGTTCCCTTATGAAGTTGAGTGCATAGGAGATTTTTGGCCTAGAACTCATCATGACATACCCCTACATAGAGATCTGCATAAAATGGTTCATGATAGGACCCTTGATTTTGGAGTGGCATATAAAGATACATATGTTGGTATAAGAAGCAAAAGAACAAAAAATACATTTAATCCATCTCAAGATGTGCAAATAGGAAATATGCTATTTTTCAGACTTGACGATTCTATAAGAGTGGACTACATAGTATGGGTTGCTAGAGATAAAAAAAATATTGAGATACTAAAAACAAATAGGGATATAGAATGAAGGTTTAATGTAGCTTGGGTTATCCCAGTTCATGTAGTGAAAAAAGTTGTAGAAGAAGCAAAAATTTATTTAGATTGCTTGGATAAGAAATGGAACCCAAAACTAACTGACACATCTTTACCATTCATACTCACAAATAGTATCATCTGTGCTTGGAAAATAAATAAAAACTGGAGAGGTCATACACTTGTTCTCACTAATTTTTTTAAAGGCATTATAATAGACTATTTGAATGTATCATCCCACTAGGCACTAAAAACAATAGTGATAAAAGGATTGGGAAATTTGAAATGGTGTTTCCTTAATTTTAGAATGAGAATTATGAATGTTTTTTTTTAAATTTAGTTTATTTTTTTAGAATGTATAATTTTTTATTGTTTTATTTATTTATATTTATTTCTAGTGGCACTTCACATTTTGGGTCTTAGAAAATACACTTTGGCATTTGATTTTTATATTTTACACAATGATAATTTAGTATTTTGGTAATTGTGCATCTATTTAGTAGCATTTGACTGTTGGAATGTCTACTTTGCATTTTTGTGATTCAAAATGCTCTTTGGTTTTTGTGTGTTCCAAATAGTTAGATCATATTTTGAGAATCATGAAAACCTCTTCAACTTTTCAATTTTTCAAACTAAACTTCATATTTTCATCCTTTAAAATGGTATTTGGCAAATGGTCTTCATAATTTTCACATCCGAGAATTTACAATTTGGATTTTATGTTTTATAAAATACACTTGTGTATTCTTGTGTATGGGAAAAGGTCTTCAAGGTTTATGCCTCAAAATGTCCCACTTGCACATCAAGATTTGTTCTTCAACATTTACATATAGATAAATGTTATTTGACTTTTTATTTTTTCAAATTATACTTTGTACAAACATGAAATATTTTCCACATGGCACAATCTTGATAACTTAGCTATGCAGAAGAATGACCAGTCCACACAGAAGTCTTGACTAATGCGAGCACTTGGGATTGTAACACGTGTCATAATATCGATAACTTGACTATGTGGGAGATTATATTAATAATATAATAATATAACACCCATGATAGACACATGACATGTACACAAATATTAGATAAACTTTGATGGTTATGAGGATGTCACCCAAATCAAATTAAATAGATAGTTCATGATCCAATCAACTGATGGTACATGGCATCCCAATCATCTTAGGTGTTTTAAATCACATATTACCCAAGCACCTGATTGAGGTATGAATTAGTTTTCCTTAATAAATAAACTCCCAAGTCTTATTATCTATAAATGCATGGTCTATGAACCAGTTTGAATGGCCGCATAATTTAGACTTATTGTAAATATATATTATAGATGTTATGTATCTATAATAAGTCCAAGTAATTCTTGATGAAGTCTAATTTATGTATGATAGTTTTCAATGACTAATTATTTATGATCATTTTAAATGATTTTTACTTATCACAAATACATTAGATAGATGTGATTTATTTGTAATAAATCCAACTTAATCTTGATACAATCCAATTTATTTCTCATAGTTTTTGAAAATTTGGACTATTGATAAGTCCATATTATCTAAAATAGTCATTTATAGTTTAAAATTATAATAAATCCCATTTACCTTAGTGATTTTATGTTCAAATAAAATCATAACATCAAGACCTACATTTTTTCCCTCCTGAATAGATGATAGAGTGTCTAGCATGGTCATTAACTAAAGAAATCAGATATTATTTCTAGTCACTTCATCATGTATGTATGTGTGTGTGTGTGTGTGTGTGTGTGTGTGTGTGTGTGTGTGTGTGTGTGAGAGAGAGAGAGAGAGAGAGAGAGAGAGAGAGAGAGAGAGAGAGAGAGAGAGAGAGAGAGAGAGAGAGAGAGAGAGAGAATAAGACTAGATTTTTAGACACTAAAGGGGCATAATTGATTCAAAATTAATCATAGTTATTAAATTTAAGTTGGATATTTTTATCAATAACATAAATTAATTCATAAAAATCACCTTTTTATACGTATATATAGGCATAGTAATAACAATACACATTCTCCTATGGTGTCCAACATCCTGTTACAACATTAAAAAATCATATAAATTATTGTGATTTTTATTTAAGAAATAATTAAATACCTTTTAAATTGTAAAAATGTTTAAAATTTAACAAGTCTGACAACATTTTTCAATGTGTAAAATATTAATGCTACTTGGGAAGTTGTATAAAAAGTGTCCAAATCAAATGCAAATGGCTAAAACATAGTCTGGTCGATATCATCTAGACCCATGAAGATACCACCATGAGTTGAATATATGATGTCCTCTTCCTCCTTGGGTCCATTACATATAACACCACATGTTCTTCAATAGTGAGATCATCAGGTAGTAGTGTTAGACAAAGCCTCACCATGTCCATCCTCACCAGTAGGAATATGATATATTTGGCTCATATGCTGAATGAGGGTGTCAATAAGAACTTTAAGCACATGAAAATTATCAATCTCTATAGTGTACTTGAATTAAGAGGGTAGGATCTTAGGATGAAGTGATTTATTGATATTACTCCCTTAGGATGATTAAGGGCATGATGTGCACCTGGCCTATCCTACACAGAGCCCTTTACTCTGTCAAATAACTTTGATAAATCAAAATAGTTTGGAACTTCATTCAACACAAACTCACAATAAAATTTTCACAAAAAAATACATAAGGGATTCATTAAATTTTCAAGTTAAGTGATCATAGATCATCCACCATTATTCCCAAAAATTCCATTTGATAAAATCATGAGTACACTAGTAGATTGGAATACATTTGGCCATCACATCTAGTGGTGCACTAGGTTTTACATCAATGAATAGGGAAATTTTTTGGCTTTGGTTATTTTTTTATATTTCATAGTGGCTATAGATAATTTATTGGAATATAATGCCCTACATCTATTTTTATAGTAAGACCATATATTAATTTGACCCGTTAATGAGTAAATTTCACCTACTAATGTTTTTAATGTATTTGATAGAGAAATTTGGTGGGGGTTGTTTGCATGGGGATACCTAAATATCTTAATCAGATTCTAAATTTATAACTTATTTTCAATGATATGGGATGTTAAATCCTCTTGAATAACATGGGGGGATTTAGGAAGTATAAGAGGGATAGGAGGGTTTTTTAGACAAGGAGGGATACAAGGGTTTTATGACTAAGAAGGGATATGAGAGATAGGAGGGTCAGTTTATTATTCAATACAAATTTCCTCTAAATGTGTTAGAAAACAATAGAAAAATAATTCAACAAAATTAACTAGTATTATTTCTAAATGCACTAAAATGTTGGCATACCTCTCTTTCGGTGTGGCATTATTGAACTTGGATTGACCTAGTCTCACTCAAACATGTATTTGATTTTTATATCATTTACATGTGATTTGCATCAATGCTAAATGAATTGCATTGAATATTTTTATTTGGTTTTAAGAAAATAACCACATACATGGTTAGGTAGTTTTAACACCGTGTATGTGGTTTAACCATGTACGTAGTTTAAAAAATTGTGTAAGTGATTATAACTTGGTAATATCAAGCCTATGTCATATAACTACATATGTGGTTTCTAAAAACCACGTGTGTGGGTATTAAGAACCACATATGTGGAAATTATTTCATGAAATTGTGTCCAATTTTTGTCCCTCCATCTCCATGTACTTGTATGCTTCTGTCAATTTTCATTAACTCTTTAGTCACATAAATTTGAAAAATATATTCTTATACATAGTTAAAAACTAGTATGAGAGACTCATTGAGATCATATAAGATGTATATCATGAATTTTTTGTTAATTTTTAAATAATTTTGAGATACAACCGCAATTTAGTGAGAGTTATGGCATATGTCATTTGACCTGGAACATCACTTGACCATTGGGGACCCAAAAGAATTGGTCCTTCAACGGATAAGCATGTGTCTAATAGATTTATGGAGGTACTTTTAGATTCATTATTTATCTCACATTTCAATACTTTAATTATCTATAGGTCCAATGTTATTGTATGATAGTTATGTGTGATTATCTTTATTTTTTTGACGTGTGGAATGAGTTAATGTTAATGGTTTGGTGCTCAATATTAAAAGTTATGGAAACTAAAAACTTCTAAACTCATATTTTTTAATATTAATGAAGTTGAGAAGGCATTTGAATAATTTAGGGATGTCATATGAATGTCATTATTGGTCAAAGAAGATAATTTTTATAAAGGAAGTGAGCTAGTGAGGAGGTAAAAAGGTATCTCTTCAAGAACAAAATGGAACAAAGAGTAGTGAGAGATGTTCAAACTCTATAATATAATGTGTGGGAGTTTGAAAATCCTTTATTTAATGTATAAATATTATCAAATAAGGTGTTTCTTTGTGTGTGTGAAATAGTGTGAGTGACAATGTGCATTCAATTGTAATGTTTTAGATATTAATTAAATGAAAATTATGTGTTGATTTGTGTCAAGTCTAAGAGTGTCTTTAAATTATTTCCATCAAAGAGTGTTAAACCCAATAAACACATAGATAAATTTAGTCCTTAAATGGACTCCCTCTCTTTTGATTGTGTCAGGAGGGCATAGTAACTTAATTTGATAAACTTTAAGGATACGAGGCAAATTTTGTATAAAATCAATGTGTCTGTGCATGAGATGATCAATTGATGGATGTAAATTGAAAAACTCTTGGAATTTGTTGAAAAATTTGGAATATTGGAAAGACAATATCAATGAGGATAGGTTAGAACCAAAATATCCAAGGAAATAGATAAATTTAAAGTAAAAATCAATAAGTTGAAACACTAAACCTACTTATGACTGAAAAACAAAAATTGAATAAAAAGTAAGATAATTAACAATAAAAATCAAAATAAGGACATAAATAACTATCTTATCATTAAAAAAACATAAATGTTATAGAAGTAACATATTAAACTCAAACAAATATGTGAAAGGATAGAAAAGAGAGAAAATGGCCCATTAAAAAGGTGAAACATGAAAGGGAAAAAATAGGACCAAATAGCCAACAAAGATAAAATATAAAATCAAGATCCCCAAACATAAAAAACATAAATCTTAGAAAAATAAGGAAATGACTGAAAAATCATCTTACAACAACTAAAATAGGCATCTTCCATACTAAATATGGAAAAGATATAAGTGTCATAATGTTATTGTGTATGAATGAGATGGAGAATATGAAGTAAGTAATATTGATGAAATGTAAAAACAAACCTACCTATAAAGGGCCAGGGGGGGTGTGAAATTTAAGGAGGGGAAGGAAGGATTAACCAAGGTGAAAATATTATCTTTATTGGAAATAAGAAAATCTGACCAAGTTAGTAAGACTAATATGTTTTTAACATCAGTAGTTGTAGATAACCCCACTGAACAAACATAAGATTATGATATCTTGTGTATTGAATATATCATAACATGAAGGCTATCATGTATTAAATATAAAATCATTCTACCTTCCCACAATGTGTTCGTCAATACGTCTTAAATATTTATCAGTTTACTATGAATATTGCTTATTAGTGTGAGAAAGTAGGTGGCACTAAAAGTTGATATATACATAGGAATTATATATTAAGACCTCCTACCATATTATATTATCTTACCACACCCCAATAGACCTAAAATATATGATGATTCTAAATGTGGAGTTTGAGCGTTGATTAGAATTATATTCACCTAAGATATCATGTCTTTTGGTGTGATTTGACTTTAATACATAATTTGCATTTTAATATTTCATTTTCTTATGAAATGGATTTTACATATATTAGATTCTTATACTTTCATTCTTCATATAGATTTATAAAAACCAAAAATGGGTGATAAATATGATTATCAAAAGAGAGATAACACATAGCCTATAGAGGAAACAACCTAAATACCATGGTGTCTAAAAAATCCTAGACTTGATACTTAGGATAGAGTGAAATTTCAAAACCAATCTTGGTGATCTAACAAGGAAAGGAAAAAATAGGAAGATCATGGAAATAATCAGAGAATGATTGGGTCACCTCGATTTTAAAAAATGTGTAAGTTAAAATGATACAATGATAATTAGGTATGAAACATAATCATAATAGAGGCTAAATTGTGAATGAGGACATGTAGATAGACTTCTATATTTTTACCACAAGATAATATGACTAACATTTAGTGAGTAAAAACATTTCCATCAACCATTTCCTTATCTTTAAAAGAAAAACCTAAGGTTGGGAGTGAAAAAAATCTATGTATCAAAATGATGGGTGTTTATAAGGAGGGCTTGGTTTAATCCCTAGGTCTTACCATGTAACTCACAAATTAAAAATCCAAGAGGTGAAAGTAGGATAAAGCTATAAATCATACAAATGATAGAAAACCCAAAGGGTGTATATAATTTGAAAAGTCTAGATAATCACAAAAAAAACCATTAGTTGACAAAATAAATTAAATAACTATATAAATAATTATAAAGAGGATGGGATTTTATGATCACGACCCAATTGATTCCCAGGGTCTTACCATGCAACTCAAAAACTAAAAATCCAAGAGGTGTAAAAATGAAAGAAAACCTAATGAATAAAGCATAGGTACTAATTCTAATGTGAAATAAACCTAGAGATGTGTATATAAATTAAGGATAAATTATAATATAATAGAGTCAAAGTGAACATGCAAACAACGTTAACTCAATAGAATATATACTAGCCATAAGTGTGCAAGTGATATGTAATATTAAGATCATGGTGGTGATTTAATATAAAATCCATATTACCCTATAATAGGTCTAAAATAATCAAAAATAAGATAGATCATCCCAAAAAGAAGGGGAATGCAAAAGATACCAAAGAGTCACAAGGAGACTAAGGCTAATAGAAATATGTTATAAATATGAAAATGAAACGCAAAGGTGTTGCCTAAGAAATGAAAAAGAAACTAATCCCAATTATAAATCATTCCAAACTATGGATAAGATAAAATTATTAAAAAAAATGAAACACAAAGGTGCTACCTAAGATCCACAATGAAAATTTAGGCCTATAGTAAATCATCCCAAAAATTGGGGGAAGTTAAAATGATACCAAAGAATCTAAAAGACAATAATGGTTGACTATAAGTACCAAAAAACAAAAAAGGAATAAATGGTGTGATAAAAATTATGTTAGGAAAGAAAATATAGGAAATCCATGAGACATGAGTTAAAATAAAAAGTAATGTCTATGATAATGATAATATCAAAAAAAAACATGTGAAACACAAGCATATTTTTATCAAAAGGTTTCTTGAAATTGAATTGATGTATATATAAGATGTGAAAGGTTATTGACTATTGACTTGTGGTAAGGATGAGATATATAATCTAAGAGAATCAGGATGGGCATTGTAAGATTTCCTAAAGGTTGAAATAAGAAGAGGGTGGGCAGCACAAGGTGCCCTAAAATGTGTAGTAATAAAAGTATGAGCATCTCAAGATTCCCAATAATGTATGATATGAAAAGGATAGGGATATAAATAATCCCCAATGTATGGAATGTAGGTTTACTATATTTAACCTAAAGATTGATAGGCCTAGTAATTATGGAAAATTTGGTGTAAATTTGTGTGACAAGGAATGTGGCATCTAGGGAAATGTAAGGATCTTTGAGATATAATTAAAAAAATGTGTTATATTGTATTGGCTACGATAGTATAGTCTAGTGAAATAGGACTAAAATGAATTGTATTAACTAAATTGATATAGTTAGGTGTAAGATGGTTAAAATGAATCATATCTACAAGGTTGATAGAGTCCTAGTGTAACATGATTAAAATGAATTGTATTAGTCAAGTTGATACAAATGGATGAAATAGAAGGAAAATGATCTATAGATTTATGATCAGGGATAAGAGAGAATAATATTGTATCTTCACTTTCAAGGGCATGTATGATATCATTATAAATATCAGGGGATGCTAACAAAATAGTACCAACACTATCTAAATGTTGGTAGATATAGTTGGAAGAACATGAAGGTAATAATATAATTGTATTAGCACAATGTAATTTTTGTCAATACCACTAAGTGACATAAATGTAATTACATAGATAATTATAAATGGTTGATGGTCACTATAGTTAGGCAAAAGAGGAAAAACTATATCACCATATTTTGTATCATGACTAGTGTAGTTTTTAATACTAGGAGGCATAATTAGAATTGTGTTGACACTTTTGAGGTCATGGCTAAAGTAATTTATCTTAATAGGATTTATAATTTGAAAGTTATGAAAACATTTCATGTCATTTTTGGTTCAATTGTTTGTAATTGGGAATAATATATCGACACATTTTGTGTCATGGCCAGTGTATTTGGATAAAATAATAAGAACTATATCAACATATTTTATGTCATGTACAATGTAGTTAATTGAAATATGAATAGCTATATTGACACAATCTATTTCATGGACAATATAGTTGACTTTAGGTATTTTATATTAAATGGTATCAGGTTAGTTGATATAGTTGGAAGAAAGTAATTGTAGTAGTGATTTGGGTAGTTTGGAAGAAGTTGAAGTTAAAATTTGACTAGTAGAATAGGCAAGAATATTCATATAATATCAAGGATTACAATCACACACAATGAATTTTTTGGTATGCATTTGAATTAGGTATCATCTAAAGTTGATGGTTTGAGAAAATGGTTTTATATGATAATTTTGAATGTGAAGTTAATTATGATGAGCCATCCACTAAAAAACATGCAAGGTTGGGATAAAGGGTGGGTTTGAATTGATATAATCAACTTCATTACTTCCTAAGTCAAATTAAGGAATGATAGAGATATAGAATCAAAATAAATATTTTCAACCATGTTTTAATAGTCATCAATAGGAACAATTGATATCATGATAGGGTATTCACCTTTGTCAAAATCATCATCATAGATGGGAAAATCATGGTAAAAGTTTAAATAATGTGAAAAGTGGGGAAGATGTCATCATGAGGATATTCATAGGGATGATCATAAATTGGAGGACCATGTTAATAATATTTGGTTCCTTTATAAGTTTCATCATTGGTATTTTCACCTTGGTAATAAAGATCATCAGTATGATATGGGAAAAGAGTACTAAAATCATGTGAGAATTTGGGAAATAATCATTAGTATAATAAGTTTCATTGATGAACATTTTTTCCATTGTAAAAACATATTGTTATTCAAGAAGGGGTGGCGATGGTGTAAAATAAGGCACCAATGAGTAAGGAGCATGTGTCGCTGGGTAAGGAGAAAGTGCCACTAGTGAGCGAACAAACAACCATATAAAGAGTGCAGGAATGAATAATGACAGAGGGTGAGAAGTCAATGGAGAAGATAGAAAATGAGTAGGGGTACCAGGTGATCGATTGGCCAACATGTAAAACTAGGCTCAACCATTTTGAAGATAATTTTATTCATGGGCATTCTAATGTTGAGGATAGGAAGGGAGGAGAATGTGACAAGTTTGAAAGTAAATAATTAAGCTTTGTTGTAGTATTGAAAGGTCATCATAGTTAGTTAGAGGAGTAGAGTCATGGGGTATGGTTTTTAGAGGTGGAAAATGCTGGTGTTAGTGGATATTTGTTCACTAAATAGAGGATTGTAGATGTTGATAATGGAATAGCTACAGCTTTCAAGTATTTGATGGTAAATAAGGAACGTAGGAATATTTTAGATCCTTTTCACTATTATAGGGTTTTTTAAAAATATTATATTCTTAAGATTCATCTTAGATCTAATCCCATCCTAATTTTGAGAAGCCAAATCCCTGTGAAAGAGCCCCTTGCAGAAAAAGTAGGGGTGGAGATTATACATGAGGAGAGACCATATTTGTCTTTGTAGAGAAGGTGTTTTTGAAAATGATTTTTTTTGGTGATGTCCAATTTATTTTTTATTACAAGCCTCTTATTTTGGATATTTATGATGAGGATATATCTACCACTAGGATGGAGATAGGTAGCAAGTCTTTGATTGACAAATGTATGTGGAAGTGGCCATCATTGAATGACCTCTCAAAATGGACCAAGGTCACCTAGTATTCTATTTAAGTTCCACAATTGACAATGTTATTTTTTTTACTTGTATTTTCACCATTTGAGGAGGTGTTTCAACTCTCCTCATCCAAGTGGCACAATGGAAACACCTCTAGGCTTATGGGTAGCCTAAGGATGAGTAGAATCTCTAGATAGGGATAACTCCCTTGATGTACCACTTTGGATCACAACTACACCTAAAATTTAGCGGGGAAAGGGAGAGAGATAATAGAAAGTAAACTATCCTAATGGAGGTGATACACCAAATATATTTATGACTTCCAACCAGCTACATGTTACACATGAAATCAAGAGACTAATCAAATATACACTTCTCCATTTTGCATATTCTCAAATCAATATTACATTATGAGGCTATTTATGAATGATTATGATAGGAGGACTATAAAAGATGCCTTGAATGACACTAGTGAATAAAATAACTCAATCAACATTGACACTTCATAGAACACTTCACATGCCGTGCAAGAAGAAGCTTTCCAACTACAAATAGGGTGAAAGAATGAGACACTATGTTAAGGAATCCATAGTCTTCACTAAGCAAGATCCACATCCAAGTAAAAGACAATATAATAGTCATGAGGAGGTGAAAATTATTATTCTTATTGATCAAATGGTATTCAAATTAGTAGGGCTTTGCCATACTCAGGTGGAGCATAAGTTACAATGGCCAAAATGGCTAGTTCTTATAGAACATGAGAGAGAGGAGAAGTGAGAAGTACAAGGGTCACAAGTACACTTTTCAAGATTATAAAATCAGTTAATTTTCCATGATAATAGGATGTGGTATGAACCATGAAATTTTAGGAAGCACAAGTGTCCATACAAAGCATAAAACTCTTACAAAGTGGTATATAACTGCTTATTATGGCTCAAAAAATTGCCTTCATGATTAGCCCTATTTGAACATCCCAAAAATAAATAAGGATAGGTATTATTATTTGAATTAAGGTAAATTATTTTATACATAACTCTCCATTAATTATTTGTAGGTTTGGTCATCTAGAATCATCCCAAATTGAGCTATCATCATCTGTAATCCAAAAAACCCTTCCCTCATGCACCCTGCACACTTGGCTTCCAAAAAGGCATAAATTTTAAATGAAAATACATGGGATGGATTTAATGAAAAATTTAAAGACCCTCCATGGCCTTGTAATCACTAGGAACACCTTAAAATCAACTCACTTGAAGTTTTCCCCCTTCTCCCTAGCTTGGTCACTATGCTAGTTTTGATTGGCTAAAATGAATCTATTTTTTTAAACACTTAGGAGTTTATTTGAAGAATTAAATTTATATTAGGGGTTATACCAAGTCATAATACTTCTCCCAAAGTTTTTTTCATCTTTAGAATCCTCCTAATGCTTAAAAAACACATAAAATAGTCAAAATTACCCTATTTTATACCCTATGCATATAATTTCGTACAACTCAAAAGTATGAGAGGGAGCTTGAAATAGTCTTATACAATTTACAATCATAATAATAATCAAAATAGTCCACCATATTAGTTTTATAGCTTCATCTTCCCAATCAGGTCATTAGCAAGGGTTTGTAAGGGTTTTGAGCAGTTTTGACTCTTAAGCTTTGTTCATGAAGGTTGGACATTATATTTTCAAAATAGTTATACAAATTTGATCCTAAGGACACCTGATAACTCCTAAAAACTTACCTAACCTCCATGAAAATCCTTCAGGGAGATGTGAGCCCTCCAAATTAGCCCTTTAAGTTGGTCTCTCTATTTCCTATATGCTTAAGTTGGTTTCTGAGCCAAAAATGACCTTTTCATAGTTTTATATACATATTAAAATATTTAAAACATATTTTTTGACCCTAAAAACATTTCTCAATGGGTTTTAATGCATATCTCATGCTATAAGTGTGAATAACCCTTATTTGGATACCAGGGCTAAACCATGTTTACTAGGTCTACCTGCATAATTGAGGGTTTGAGATTCCCTATTGATATTCACTCTTTCATTATTTATTTATCATGTTTTCATAGGTTTAATTAAACTTTTTAAACTTATATTTAGGTTAAATCAACCTCTGGTCCATCTTTTTCTCTCATTCGTCAAGGTTATAGGTTTTGTGCATAAGGGGAAGTGCCCTCTATTTGAGACAAAATAGAGGGAACTTCCCCTATTTTTACATAAAAACCAATTATTGGAGTTTCCTATAAAATTTTCATCCATTGGTCAAACCATTTGACGCTCTAAAAGCTTAAAATACCCATACAGTTTTGTTAGGCAAAGATTGTGTGTAGGATTTTCATATAAACTATACCCTACTTGTTTAGAGCCCCATTTATGAATTATTTCCCATTTTCAAGAGTTTTTAGAGAAATTAATGGTCATAATGAATTTTATATATGTTTTTAAACACTTCAAATCCTTACATCTTTTCATACATGATAGTACAAGTTTGAAAATGACTTCTAACTATGCTTTATATTTGCAAGGGCACCTATAGGTTATTTTGTAATATTTGGACCCTAAAATTATGTTGAAAACCTTATTGAGACCTAAAAATACCTTTTTAAAATTACATAGATCAATTTTATTCATTTCATTCCATTCACACACCAAAAACACTACTATTCTGCTCACTATTTGTGATAGTCAACTATGGTTGACTTTTTCAGGCAAAATGACTATGGATTAGCACTATCCCTTGAAATTTATGTCATATATTCTTTGGAAATATTTTGAGTAAAATTAAATCATCCTTAATATACCATGTAATTTTTTTAATTCTCAAACTTCAACCTTATACTGTATGCTCCTTGCTTGGTTCACACTGCTTGTACAAAATCTCGATTGTGTTAACCTCAAAACATCAGACCTATAGGTGTATTTAGATGAATTTACCTTGAATAAAAGTTAAAATACATTATCTACTCCCATTAGGTTCATATTATGTTTTTTATACTCACTTTCCTCATTCCTATCACTCACACTCTCTAAATCACCAAACTACTCACTGTCTGACTCAATCAACAACATATAATTATGTTGGAGAAGATAAAACCCTATAGGTGTAATTTTACCTTGGTCATGATGTTTTAAGGTTAAAATTTAATCCTTAAGTTAATATATCACCTATTTTTAATTTTTTTCTCCTTGAAAGGGCTAAGACGCCATCAAAATACCATGTTTAGATCACTGTCAGATGTAGATGGATGTTGAGGTTGTTTATGCAGACTGTTTCCAACTCCTTATGTGAAGGTAGGGTCTTGAAGTGTCATCAGTATCTCCATGATGCATATTAAATTCATAAATCATGTTTTATACTTAATAAATTCTTAAAAACATGTTTTAGGCCTTATTTCTTTCCTTATGACTTACAAGACTATGTTTTCCTCTTTTAGGTTTAGTTGTAGGTGTATGTTACATGTTTAAGATGTAATTTGACTTATCCTCTATCTTCGTATATATTTGAGTTATTAAAACCATTTGGGACTCAATTTTTCATTGAATAAAATCAATAAATAAATAACTAATACTTCCAACCTCACCTTGACTATTCAATGCATCTCTTTCTTCATCTACATCTATGTATATTGGCTATAAGTGCTAATATTTTGTCTCACTTAGGATTAAAATGTATTATTTGTCTAGATGGATCATCAATTAATTTTGTATTTTATGTTTTCATTAAACCTATTTAATACTTCATAAATACCTCAAAACCTTCCTTGTGCTTTCAATGTTTGACAATTCTTCTATTGGCTGTAGATAACACTGAGTGATTTCAGTGTCTTGTAGAGCAACTTGAGGAAGAAAACCATCTTCCTCAATTCAAATAACTCTCTTATTTTTAAAAATGATATGCCTATGTGGGATATTGAAAAAAAATTCACTTAGAGGCTCTAGAGATCAATGCAACACTATATAAGAACACCCAAAAAAGGGTATGGACCTTTGTTTTGACAGTTTTGGGAAAATTTCCTAAAGTGCTACAAGTTTGATGCAAGACCATTTTTTATTATATATTTTCCCCAACATACTTTAAAATTAATAAAAATTATGACCAAAAATGTTTTGACTCTCCAACATTAGAGCATGTTCAAACACATTTTTTCATGCTACTCTAAGAAATGGTAGGCTGTACAACTGTTGTAGATGACCATTTTGTGCATTCACTTGATATCTTGGATTTTGAAGTTATATTTGGAATTGTAGATGGATAAAATAAATATATGATAAATAATGAATCAATTAAAATCATTTTGGAACCATAAAATAGGATAAACCTCAAGTAAATGGAAAACATGACTACAATTCTACTCCTTCACTTTTCCTTACAAACTAATTTGGTTGGCTCATAAAATAAACTCAAAAATTTAAATAAATCATGGATAACATTATATAAAGGATTAAAAATCATATGGAACAAATATTATAAATTGGATTGTATGGAATTTCCCAAACAAGAGCAAATCCTGTAGGGTGCATAGATTAGCAAGGAGAAAAATATAGTCAACTTCATGAGGATGGTTCATAAAGAATAGGCCAAAATTATTCAAAATATTGTTATGTAAATGAATATATATAATTAATTTCATCCCCCCAAGGAATTTGATCTAAAACTTCCCCTGGTGGTCATACCAATTACAAACCTGAAGATTGGTGTTGTATGTCTAGAAGGGTGAAAAAGGAATAGTATGGTTTTATATAAAAAATAGAAATTTAAAATCATTTAAAACATGAAAATAATATTTAATAATATTAAAATAAATGCTATTATCTTCTCCCATGTGGCACACTTCCCCATGGGTTGTACAAGTGTCAAACTCTCCCTTTTTCTCAAGAAAACTACCCTTTCTTCTGAAGAATCTACCACTTTTCAATTATGATAGTTGATTAAGACCTATTAGGATATATGTGATGTGAAATAATATTTTTTAGTCTTCAAATTTACCAAAGAGGTCGTACAACCTATTAAGTGCTCATTTTTTGACCTCAAAATGACTCTTAAGACTAAAAAGATTAAAAAGACTAAGTACTAAAACCAATATAACATTAAATGACATCAATTAACCTATAATAAACCTTTATATATAATATATTAGACCAAAAAATACATAAAAATCAAGTTTTTACCTATAGGGGTCCTAATTTGACCTATAAGGTCAAAGTTGGTCAACAAATTGTGACCATAGGGGTAGTATGCCTAGTATACTAGCTAGACCAATAGCCTTATTAGTCTATTTGGATTAGGAAGTCATCTTAAATATGAAAAAAAATAAGGATACCTTTGACCACAAGCCTTGATCAAGACAATACCACTAGTTGACTACCTCAACCACATAAAATAAAGGACACACACAAAACAAAACAAACACACTAACAAGACACACATGTGCTTAAACACTTAGGAAAAATAGGAAACAAAATATTATGCACAAATAAAAACTAATCGTACCTCCTTTATAGGATCAAAAGGAAAATTCCTTGAATCCTCTTCTTCATGAGATGAATCATAGTGCCAAGCATGCTCCTCCTTGGATTGGATGCTTTGTATATTAGACCTATTCCTTGATACTTCATTTGATCTTCTCTCAAGTAGATCATCCTTAAATATGTCTCAAATATAGATATATTACTATTTAAATTGAACACTTACCTCATACTTCTTCTCACTCTTCATCTCATGATCAACTAGTATCTTCTTGGGAGGCATGGCTTTAAGAGGATTAGTTTTTTGTTCCTTAGAAGATTGAGGACAATAGGAACTTTTTCCATCCTTCAAGAGTTGATGTTTTTCTCAAAAAATTTTGAGATTATTATATATCATTTTTATGACTTCAAACATATCATCATGAAATTTATATGCCACTTGGAAGGATAGATTTGAAAGGTTACCTTTTCTTTGCATACTCACTTGAGTTCCAAGGCTGTCTTCTTTATTCTTTACTAGATCATAACCTCCTTGAAGAGGAGTATAACATGATCCAATGATTTCAAAAAATTCATCCCAAGGTTTATTAATAACTTGTCCTTACCTATCTATGGTATCTTACAAAGTGATGGAAGAGCTAATGATCATTTCTTCCTCTTTGGAAAAAGGAAGACATTCCTCCATATCAACCCAATCAAAAGTTTTTATGCAAGAGACCACCTCTTTAGAATTTAGAACCTCTCAATGGATCTCAAGTTTCATCTCAATTTCCACAATAGGAATTTGGTTCTCAAGGGCTGAAATATCATCCATTTCTTTCTCCTTCTTTGTGATTCTGAGACTAGGTATTTTGAATTCATGTGACTTAGTCTAATGAGGTTTCCAAGGAGTTAGGCTTTCTTCAAATAGGAGTTATGATTTTTTTTCAACCAACTGATCATATTTATGTTCCCATACCATATATCCCTCAAGTAAAATGGTGATGGGGTGAGGATAATATGAACTAGTTGGTGAAGGTGGTACATATAACTTAAAATCATATTGGGAGTGAAATGTCAAGGATTATTTTGGAAGCTCTTGAGGAAGGGGAGGTAGACCTTGGGATAAAATAGCTTGGTTATCTTATTTCCACTTGATAACCACTTAATTCACATCTAATTGAGCTTGATAATTCTCTTGATGGAGGTTATATGGGGTGTGTTTAGGCATATGATATACTTTTGAGTCTAAACCTTCCATCACACCTTGACTTAGCAACATCATTATTGACTATAACTCTTCAATTTTCTTGGATAGGTTCTCTTGGAAAAGTATTTATTTAAGTTAATATAATTTTTCATGATAAGGAGGAGTATAATAGGGTTGAAATGTAAGATAAGAGATCTCTTGAGGAAGGGTGGGATGGACTTGCAAAGGATCAACTTCGTTCTCAACTTCACACTCCTTAAAAATGCTTCTATCCTCTTTCTTTCCCCATGATTCCACTATCTTACACTAGATTAGGATGTTAAGATTATAAGTGTTTTCTTGAGGTGGTTATGAAATTTGAGGAGGAAATTAAAATCTCCTTAGGATTGGATTCTCCACCTTGTCTCCAACTTGGAATCTCATATCTAGAGGTATTTTCTTGAGATGGGAATGCAATGGGAGAGGGCAAAGAGGGATTATATTCAAATTCATTTTATGATGGCATGAAATATTGCATATGCATATTATCTAACTCAATCTAATTATCACAATTACTTAGCTTCAAAAATGAGGTTTATCTTTTCAACTTTCTCCTCCAACTGATTGAGAAAAGGGTGACTTTGATAAGCTTGATTGGGTTCAAAAGTAGGGGTCAAATAGGACTGATAGTAATCTTAGGGAAGTGGAATTTTTTTTTTATAGGTTTGGTGAGGCTACCTTTCATGAATTATTATCTTATTTTCTAAGGAATAAACCAAGCCACTCACATCTAGCATCTCACTTGTAAGCCTTTACCAATTGGCTCTCTCAATAGGCGCCCTCTCTCTTTTGACTAGCTCTAATGCATCTCTCACCTTATGAATGAGATGACTAGGAACCTCTTGACCACATCCCATTAGGGTATCAAGCTCCAACATGTACTTATCATAGACCAAAATTATTTGCTTAAAAGTGGAAATGAAATGACTTGAGAAGTGACTAGGTTGATTATGAGGAGCAAGACATTGAGAAGGTTGGATTAGGGTTAATACACTTCATGAATAGGATGGAAATGGCTATATTGGAGATGTTACGAGTCATATTAGAATTGGTAAGGATCAGAATAAGGCTAATAGGTACTGTCATAGGCTTGATATACATTACTAAATTGTGTAAAACAAAACTCAACACCAAAGTCAGTTATGGAACTTCATTGAAAGAAAGAACATAAATAAATATATTGATAACAATCTTCAAAAATAAACTTGGGATACTTGACCAGATGGTGTATCTTCAGATTCACCATTGATGCTTTGATACATGCCTACAAAGGATGATTGTTGAAAGAAAACACCAAAAATATTTTAACTTCTTAGACCAATAATCCCACCAAGCATGCCAAAAACTATTTTAACTTGGATTTTCACCCTTTGAGGAGATGTCTCAACTCTCCTCATCCAAGTGGCATAATGGAAACACCTCTACGCTCGTGGATAGCCTAAGGATGAGGTAAATCTCTAGATAGGGATAGATCCCTTGATGTACCACTTTGGATCACAACTAAACCTAAAATTTGGGGGGGGGGGGGGTGAAACAGAGAGGGATAACTAAAAGTAAGCTATTCTGAGGGAGTTGATACCCCAAATATATTTATTTCCAACCATTTGCATGTTACACATGAAAGCAAGAGACTAACTAAACATACACTTATCTAATCTATATCTTCTCACATCAATATTACATTATGAGGTTATGAATGAATGCTTAGGCTAGGAGTAATAAAAAAGAGGCCTTGAATGGCACTAGTGAATAGGCTAACTCAATCAACCTTGAATCTTCATAGAACACTTCACATGCCCTATAAGAAGAAGCTTTCCAACTACAAATAGGGTGAAATAATGAGACAACATGCTAAGGAATCCATAGTCTTCACTAAGTAACATCCATCATCGAATTAAAAAAAACTATAAAAATAATGAAGAGGTAAAAATAAGTATTATTATTAATCAAATGGAATGAAAATGAGTAGGGATTGGCCATACTTAGGTGGAACATAAGTTATGACGGCTAAATGGCTAGTTCTTATAGAACTTGAGAGAGAGAGGAGAAGGGAGAAGTCCAAGGGTCACAAGGACACATGTCAAGCTGAGAAAATTAGTTATTTTTGCATGATAATATGATGTGGGATGAACAATGAAAGGTTAATAAGTACAAGTTTCCATTGAAGGCATGAAAATCTTGCAAAGTTACATAAAACTACTTATTTTGGCTCAAAAAAACTACATTCATGATTAGCCCTATTTTAGAATCCCAAAACTAAATATGGAAATGTATGATGATTTGAATGAAGTGGAAGGATATAATACATTCTCTCCATGCATTGGTTGTAGGTTTAGTCATCTGAAATCATCCCAAAATGAGTTATCATCTGTAGTAATAAAACTCTTCCTTTATGCACCCTGCACACTTGAATTCCAAAAAGGAATCATTTTTCCATGAAAATACATGGGATGGAGTGAATGATAAGTTTAAATACCCTCCATTTCCTTATAGTCATTAATGACAAATTAAAATCAGCTCACTTAAAGTTTCCAACCCTTCTCACTAGCTTGGTCATTATGCCAGTTTTGACTGGTTGAAATGAATCTATTTGTTTAAAAACATAAGAGTTTATTTGAAGAATATAATGGACACGAGGGGTTATCCCATGTCTTAATCATTCTCTCAAATTTTGTTTCATTTTGAGAATCCTCTTGGAACCTATAAAACACATAAAATAGTTAAAAGAACCCCTTTTATAACCTATCGATATAAGTGCATACAACTCAAAAGTATCAGAGGGAGCCTAAAAGACTAATCTACAATGTAAAATTATTATCTTGGTCAAACTAGTCTATTAGAGTATATTTCTAGCTTCATCTTCCTAATTAGGTCATTAGCAAGGGTTTTGAGCATTTTTGACTCTTAAGCCTTGTTCTGAAGGTTGTACATTAGATTTTAAAAATAATTCCGTAAATGTGATCTTAAAGACCCCTGATAACTCTTCCAAACTTCCTTGACCTCCATGTAAAGCCTTCACAAATATGTGAGCACTCCAGGTTAGCCCATTGAGCTTATCTCTCTATTTCTTGCATGCTTAAGTTGGTTTTTGGGCCAAAAGTGACCTTGTCATAGTTTCCTTAAAATCTTACCATCTTGAAGACATAGTTTGTGACCCAAAAAACATGTCTCAATGGGTTATAATTCATATCTCATGCTATATGTGTGAATGACCCTCATTTGGATACTAGGGCTAAACTATGTTTACTAGGTCTAACTGCATAATTGAGGGTTTAAGATTCCTTGTTGAGCTTCACTCTTTCCTTATTGATTCATCATGTTTTCACAGGTGTCATTAAAATTTATAAACCTCTCTTAAAGGTTAAATAAACCTCTAGTCCATTCTTTCCTCTCATTCTTCAAGTTTGTAGGTTTTTTTCATAAGGGAAAGTGCCCTCTATCTGAGATAGAACAAAGGTCACTTCCACTATTTTTCCATAAAAATCAAGTATTGGAGTGGCTTATATGAGATTTATAGACACTATACACAAATTTTCATCCATTTTTCAAACCATTTAACCATCCAAAAGTTTAAAAAACCTAGACAGTCTTGCTAGGCACAACTTGTTAGTGGTCAAAATTAATATGCTACATGTTGTTAAACACTCAACTCCTTACATACCTCTTTCGATACATGATAGTACAAGTCTGAAAATGACTTCTAACTATGCTTTATATTTGCAAGGGAACTTTTAGGTTATTTTTTAAAATTTAGACCCTGAAATTATGTTTCAAACCTTTTTAAGATCTCCCAAGACCTTTCTACAATGACTTAGATCAATTTGATTCATGTTCCTACCATTGACACACCAAAAGCTCTACTATTTTGCTCACTATTTGTGACAGTCAACTATGGTTGATTTTTTTAGCCACAAAGACTATGGATTAGCATTATCCCTTGGAATTTATGCCATATTTCTTTGGTAATCTTATGAGTATAATGAAACAATCTTTCATATACCATGTAAGTTTTTTCATACTCAAAATTCAACCTTATACTATATGCTCCTTGAATGGTCTAGACTACCTATATACAATCTTGACTATGTTAACCTCAAAACATCACACTTATAGGTGTTTGTACATGAATTGAACTTATATAAAAGTTAAAAGACCTTCTCTACTCCCCTTAGGTTCATATGGTGTTATTTAGACTCACTTGCCTCATTCTTAGCACTCACACTCTCTTAATCACCAAGCTACTCGCTATCTGACTCAGTCAACAACATACAACTATGTTGGGGAAGATGAAACCCTATAAGTGTAATTTTCCCTTGGTCATGATTTTTGAAGGTACCCCTTGAAGACTTAAGGTCATATATCACTTTTTAATAACTATGTTCTCCTTGAAAGGACTAAGATACCATCAAAATACCATGCTTAGATCACTGTCAATTGTAGATGAATGTTGAGGTTGTTTGTACAAACTATCTCCAACTCCTTATGTGAAAGTAAGGTATTGAGGTGTAATCAGTAGCTCCATGATGCCTAGTCCATTCCTACAATCACGTTTCATACTTAATCACTTCTTAAAAACATTCTTTAGGCATTCTTTCTTTCCTTGTGACTTACAAGACTGTGTTTTCCTCTTTTAAGCTTGGTTATAGGTGTATGTAGTAGATTTAGGATGTAATTTAAATTATAATCTATATTATAATCTCTTTGACTTATTAAAACCATTTTAGACTCACTTTACTTTAATTAAATAAATAAATGCATCAACAATACTTTCAACCTCACCTTGACTATTCAATGCATCTCCTTCTTCATCTACAGATGTGTATATTGGCTATAGGTGCTAATTTTTTATCTCACTTAGGATTACAATGTCTTGTTTGTCTACATGGATCATGAAATAATTATGGAGTGGATGGTTTACTTAAACTAATTGAATAATTCATAAATACCTCAAAACCTTCTTTATGCTTTCAATGTTTGAAAAGTCTTTTATTGGCTATAAATAGAACTGAGTGATTTTAGTGTCTTGAAGAGCAACTTGAGGGCTTAATAAAACCATATTACTCAACTAAAACACCTCTCTTATTTTTAAAAATGATAGGCCTATAATGGATATTGACAAAAATTCACTTGGAGGGTCTAGAGACCAATGCAACACTATATGAGGCCACCCAAAAAAAGGTGTGGACCTCTATTTTGACAGTTTTGGGAAAATGTCCCAAAGTGCTATAAGTTTGATTAAAGACCATTTTTGATTATATAGTTACCCCAACCCACTTAATTTTTATCAAAAATTGACCAAACATGTTTTGACTCTCCAAACATTAGAGAATGTCAAACATATTTTTCATGCTCCTCCAAGAAATGGTAGGCCGTACAACTATTGTAGATGACCATTTTGTGAATTTACTTTTTCTCTTAGATATTAAAGTTGGATTTGGAATTTAAAATGAAGAAAATAAATATATGATCAAGAATAAATCAATTTAATTCATTTTGGAACTATAATGTAGAAGAAATCTCCAGCAATTGGAAAACATGACTGTAATTCTAATCCTTCACTTCTCCTTGAAAAATGAGTTGTTTGGCTCATAAAATCAATAAAAAATGTGAAAATAATCATGGATAACATCATATAAAGGATTAAAAATCATTTGGAACTAATATTATCAACTATATTATATATAATTTCCCAAACAAGAACAAAACCTGTAGGGTGCACAAATTAGCAAGCAAAAAATATAATCAACTTCATGAGTATGGTTCATAAAGCACATACCACCATTATTCAAAATATTATTATGGAAATGAATATATATAATTATAATTTCACCTCCCCAAGGTGTTTGATTTGAATCCTCCCTTGTTAGCCATACGAAGGACAAACCTAAAGACTGGTTTTGTATGTTAAGAAGGGTGAAATAGGAACATAATAGTTTTATCTCAGAAATTACACTTATAAATGATTTAAAATGTGGAAATGATATTTAGGAAGCTTAAGAGACATTATATTATCTTATCCCATGTGGTACACTTCTCCATGGGCCGTATAAGTGCCAAACTCTCCTTTTTCTCAAGAAAATTGCACATTCTTCTAAAAAACCTAACACTATTTAGTTATGACAACTTATTAAGACCTATTAGGATACATGGGATGTGAAATCATATTTTAAAATCCTTACATTTACCAAGGAGGTTTTATAACCTATTAAATGCTCATTTTTAAACCTCAAAATGACTCATAAGACTAAAAGGATTAAAAAACTAAGGACCAAGGCCAATATGATATTAAATGACATAAATAACCTATAATACACCTTTATACATAATTATTAGACCCCAAAAAACCTAAAAATCGAGTTTTTACCTATAGGGGTCCCAATTTGAACTACATGGTCAAATTTGGTTAACAGTTATCCAATGGATTCTTCTTGTTGTTATTCCATTCAACTGATCATAGAGACTTTGTTTAGTAGAATAGGGCTTAGTTTTTTGGCAAGTAGGGGGTGTTTCTATGCCCTTAGGCCCCCCTTTTTGATCTAAATTATGTTTTCATTACACATGCTCTATTTTGGTTAAGGTTTTATAATCTCCCTTTGGCTCTTCATGACCCTATACTTTTTAAGTAGTCAGTTGAGAAGATAGGTGATTTTTTTTAGCTTGATGAAACCTTTAAGGTCCAATAGAGTTTTATAAAGGTTTGTTTCTTGTTAGATTTATCCAAGACATTGCATCATTCCATTCAAATTTTGACCTCCCATGGAGTTTGGAGTCAATTTATTAAGTTTGAAAGTTTACCCTTCAGATGTTTTAAGTGCAATCAATGTGATCTTGAAATTGTATCATGTCTAAAGAAGCATTTTGTAGGTGCTCATGAAACCATTATGAAGAAGTGGGTTAAAAATATTGGTTACCCCAATAAATACTTGGTTCACATCTTGCATTCCTCATTTAAAATTGCTTCTGTTAAAGTCTCACCATCTTTGATAGTTTCCCATAATATTTGGGACATCACCTAAAAGGTTGAGAATACTGAAGCAACTCAAGGTGTGGTAGTTTTGAATGCAAGATAGCCATCTAAACCAGTTGAATGAGTGGTTGATAAGTGCTTTGGTTTTGACTCCCCAAATCAAGAAACTCTATTTGACAAAGTTTCTCAATATAATGAAGAGATTAGCGAAGGTTTTGAGGAAAAAGAAGAGGAGTTGGTTTTCAGAGCATTTTTGTCTATTATACAATGCCCTTGTTAGTTGAAGACTCAAAATTATGGAAATAAAGGGAAAAGAGGAAGGAAATTAGAATAATAAAGGTTGAAAACTGATGCAATGAATTCTATTTATGGAGGCACTTAGTGGAAAATGAAGTCATTACTTTCTAATAGAGCCAAGTGCACTCTAGCAGCTCATGGATGATCTTTTATTTCGGTAGATTTTGTTAAGGTTTTGAATGAATTTGCAGTCTGACCTTCCATTTTAATCTAATTTATTTAATTATTTTTTCATTTTTAGTTAATTTTATTAGTTTAACTTTGGCATTGTTTTTATTTTCATTTATGTGTTCTTTGGCTTCTAAAGATTTATTTAAAGTCTATGTCTCTTTATTTTTGGAGACTAGGCCTCCTGATGTGCCCCTGAACTAGTAAGGCTCTAGATTTCAAAGCTGGTATATATAAAAAAATGGTCATTGATGGGTGTCATTAATCCATTAATTTAATCATCTTTATCTGTTGATGTCATTCAAAGTAGGGGTAGTGTCCAAATCTCTCTACAACAAGGCTTATAGTTGTAATTCCTACAAAGAAGATCTGGGGGGTTGCTATCTTTCATAATTTTCTAATATAATATATTCTAGAAAGGATTTTATCAATAAATAAATAAAATTTTATAATTAAAACACCCTATAATCTAATTTACTAAAATAAACACACTTGATGAAAATAAACACTTTGTTGAAAGTAATCACACTTGCTAAAAGTAAACACATTGGTTTATAATCTTGAATTAACTCTTGTAACTGAGAGATAATTTTTTTTAGTCTATGAAATCTATTTATAATTATTTTTATAAAAATGGCATATATTTATAATTACTAAAAAATTTAAATACATAAAATACCATACAAAAAAATGTTCTTGGTTCCTGAGGAGAGTAGGCCCTTGCTCACCTTGGGAACAAAAAAGAAAAGAAAACTTAGTACTTGGAAGTTGGAGTTATCTTCATTAATTGATAAAAATAAATTACATAAGTATAACTATAACTGTGATATGATATTAACTAAACAATAATATATTATCCTTATTCTATCTCCCTCTATTAACACATGAAGATCTACTTATATAATGTTGTAATTGTAGATCCCTATATCTTAGTATCCAATCTTCAGTTATTAATATTAGTCTCCTAATTTTAGTGGTTCTTCAAAATAGGTGATTGATAATTTGAAATAGGAGGATCTATTTGTTATAAAATCCACTATATATCTACTAAGAATGGCTTCCTATATCTACTAAATCAATTTATCTTATAAATACTATGTGACATACTTATAATGACTATATATATATATATATATATATATATATATATATATATATATATATATATATATATATATATATATATATATATATATATATATATATATATATATATATATATATATCTAAAGTGACCAAAACAATCCTGAAGTACATCGAAAGTATGGATCTTTTAGTTTTACAAGATCAAAAGCTAGACTAGAAATGTTTGAAGTAGTTATGGTAGAGTCTAGAGAAACTCTATAGTAACTATGGAAGATTCTAGAGAAACTCTATAGTAAATATGGTAGAGTCAAGAGCTATTTCTTTTAAATCATGGTGAAGTCCATAAAAACTTGCTTAAATTAACCTAGATGCTAAAGAAATATGTAACAAGGCTGCTAGGCTAATATGGATGGTGGAATCCTTCAATGAAGAATGAAATTGGATCTTTAATGAGTCCATAGCTATGGATTGGGTGAGTCCATAGTTATTGGGAAAGTCCATATTAGTGGACTTTGTGAGTTCAAAGATACTAGATAAGTTCATATCTCAGTCTAAAAAAGACTTGAATGAACTAGAAGTGTGTTTAGTAAGTTTGTAGGTTGCCAAAATGTCAAAATATTTCATATAGGTTGCCTTAAAAGATTATTAAAAAGGTCCTTATTCCTTATAAACTATTGTATAATCTGTATATACACAAAATTAAGAGACTAAAAATACAGAGAGTTATGATTAAATGATATAATTAGTAACTTAAACTTTAGTAATTTAAAACAAGATAAAACATCCATTTACTACACTAGGATTAGATACAAGCCTAAGATCCTTACAATGTTCAGTGTAGAAGAGAGGTAATGGAAGAAAAACAAAGAAATTTGATATTAATAATGATTCATATTTTGGACTCATCATTTCTCCCATACTTTACCTTTTGCAAGTCCTTTTAATAAACTCAGCTATTTCTCATCCCATCATCATATATGTTAAATTCATCAACCCAATGATCATCTAAGAGACTAATGAAACCATGATATGTTTGCACCATCTATTTCCAATTCAAAAATTAGTTATCTGTTTGAGGACTTCATCTATGTCATGGTGGAATAGGGGTCAAAAGAAGTGGTGGCCTAAATCTCATGCTGACCCAATTTTTTTCACCTCTTAAATTAATAACATCAATAATCATGTCATTTATAGCTTGTGATCTTCATAAAATACATCTTAAATTAGCTATAGATATAGCCTCTCTTCTCTTTAATGTAATTGTTAATGTGTCCCAACACTCACCATTGGTTTTATATATATATATATATATATATATATATATATATATATATATATTTTATATATCATCAAAATGTTGTATTGTATATAACTAAAAAGACAAACTAATATTATACATAGATTACAAGTAATAATATTTGATTTTTGGATTCATCAAATAATTAGTTCTAAAGTTAATCAATAATTATTTGGCACTGGAAAAATTAGGTCTAATACAGAGCCTTATAGTTTTAGATTTTGTCACAGTCCTCATATATATCTTTCCAAGATATCTAATTTTTATAAGTATAAAGAAGAGCTCTCATATAAACTTCTCCTACATATGGATTAACCATGAACTTATTATAGTATCCCAATATCATATTACACAAATAAAATTCACATAATAAATCCTACTATTCTGGAGTGGATTCCTGAAAAATATTCAAAAATATAGGAAGATCTTCAATGTTATGAGGTAAATCACATGAAATTCTTAGTAGCAGCCACATATAAAAAATTTCATGTAAATATAGGCTATAAGAGGGATAAATAACTCTACAAGCTAGAATGTATTATCCTATCTGACATGCAACTTGTAGATTTCCTTCAATTTTATAGGTATGTTATTTTTTCTCTCAAATTTTCCTGTACTATTTTTTCTTTTCATTTTCTAAGGCTTTATTTTTTTCCTTGAGATCCCTTAACTCAAAGCATACATGATTCCATTTTTATAGGTAGTCAAAATAAGAAATAATAGTTTGACAAGTTTGATCAACTAAAGGTTTAGAAGAAGAAGATGAAGTTTGCATAGAAAATTGTTATTGTTGAGAATTTTTGAGTTGATGTTTTAACAAAAGGTTTTTTTCTTCTATTTTAGTTATATATATCCAATAATTTACTATTTCTTCATCAAAATGAGTTAATTTTTTCTAAATCCTTTGATTTTATTCATGTGGTCCAAAGGCTTGTTTTTAAAACTATTTAATGCTTGAGTCAAAAAAGAATTGAGTAAATCCTTACAATGTAGCTGAGCCAAAAGATCAAAAATATATATAGCTTGTTTTTTGATGATGACCCAAGCCTTAGTGCAAGGATGATTTTTAATTCTAGATCTTTAGTGAATTTGGATGATTTTTCTTCTTTAGAGACCATGATTCTTTTCCCTTTATCTAGTATTGGTCCTATATCAAGAATTAAAGAAGATGAGGGGATTATGCTTCTTGAACAACTTCTTCAATACCAAGAATTAAAGACGATGTAGGGGATTATGATTATATTTCCTTCTTGAACAACTTCCTCAATAGGAACCACTGTTATTCACTTAGGAATATCTTTTGTGATAGTTTCTTCATTATGAGATATTGTTGTCTTTGCTATTATTGGTGAAGAAAACAATGGTGATTGTCAAAGGCTATCAAGGGTGGAATTTGATTATATCTCCTCATTATATTGTGAAAAAATTAATTTTCTTTGTCTTTTTTTTGTCTATATAGGGGAATTGGGATCCTTTAAAAAAGTATTATCGACTGTTTATGATGATCTAGTTGTTTTGGGTACCTATGTTGTGCTTGATGAAGGGATATCTTTAGATTTAGGGTTTAGATGGGACTATGAAACCTTAGGTATTAATTTCCTTTTTATTAGAGTCTATTGAAAACTCTATTAAATCACATGTGTTTTTTGTCATCTAGTATGTCATCTTTCACTAAACAAAACCGTAACCCTAGAAGAGGAAGCTTCTTCTTTTGCCTTGGGTATTGGTGTTTTTCTATAAGCTTTTGAGATAGATGTTGAAGACTGACTAAATACGGATTTAAAAAAATTATTCTATGTTGATTTACTTTTCTAAATAAAATGATGTTAAATAATCAAATGGATAAGGCCATGATGACAAAGTGGAGTTGATCTATTAGTGCCTAAAATTTAAATGGCTCCATATAGCTATAAAGGGAGCTTAACCCTATGTTGAATCTATTGTTAGCCATATTTGAGGTGAAAATGATACACATAGGTTCCCATCTTAAAACACTACATTAACCTTCCCATATGAAACATTTCATAAGCCAAAAAGAAATAGATTTCTAGTGTTCAGGTAGGGTTTTCCTACTGATACCTTTTGCATTTCCTTGATAATTATGTACACATGTAATAGACAATTGTTCATTCACATTGAAATATGAAATTCAATTATAAAAATGATTTATTCCAAGTATTATCTTAACTTATTCAACAATCCCACAAATTTCATTGATGATTGTGTTGTAAATTATAATATTAATACCTCTCACTGTAGTGGAGTTTTCTATTTGATTTGCAATGAATTCATTCACCATAGTTTTATAATGACCTATAATTTTTTGTAAAAATAGAATCCATATAAATTATTAAAAAACTACTACATAAATATCATCAGTCATCAATTAGGCTACGCACTTAGGATTTAATCATTTATTTAATCCCATGGTATCTTTGCTAAGCTTTTGGAAGATGGGGGTAGTTTAGCAGGTGTGAAAAATCAATGACAACAAAAAAGAGAGTGTATAATGAAAAATGAAAGGAAGTAATCAAATGGGTATTTTATTTTGGTGACTTCTGACATGATCTAGAATAATTATTATATGATGTGAAAGTGTTAAATGAAACTATATTTGAAAGATATTTAATGTACTTTCACACTTATTAAACTTGTACACCATCAAACACATCATCATTATTCAAAATTCTAAAGATTGAATCAATAGATGGTTTGTACATGTGAATAAAATTCACATGACATTATTTTAATTTTCATGTCCTTTCAGTTATTACCTTTCCATGTCATCAAATGTTTTTGTTAGTTGGCATGACATTCCTTTTACTTGCATGTCTTTTCACTTTTATCCATTCCATGACATCAAATGTTGTTGTTTAGTTATTACTTTGATGACTTACAAGACATCTTATTCTCAAACCTCTTTTTTAACATGAACATGCATGAACCAAAAACACTTATACGAACCTAATGTAGATAAATAAAATGCCCTACTTACCTAATCATACACCTAGCCTTCATTCTTTTCCTGCCACCTAATTCTAAATAGAGAACACATGCATGAATTAATTTTTTAATGATGTATAAAAATAAATACATTAGTGATTTTATTTCCTAAAACAAAATGATCAAATTTTTACTATTTTCAATTCTTTTTGTTTTTGTATTTTTTCCTTGGCCAACCATTTCTAGCTTTCAATCCAAGGCTCGTTATTCAATGCATGACCATCTAGTAATTTGGTTTTTTTTTTAATCAACATTGTCAATAAAATCCTAAAAAGGATTTTCAATATATATGTGTGTGTGTGTGTGTGTGTGTGTGTGTGTGTGTGTGTGTGTGTGTGTGTGTGTGTGTGTGTGTGTGTCTATATATATATATATATATATATATATATATATATATATGTATATATATGTATATATATGTATATATATATGTATATATATATATATATATATGTATATATACATATATATATACATATATATATATATATATACATACATATATATATATACATATATATATACATATATATATATATGTATATATATATATCTACATATATATATATATATGTATATATATATATATACATATATATATATATACATATATATATATATATATATATATATTTGGAAGAAGAAAATCAAGAAGTGGTCTCCTATTTTATAGAATATACCATCATGGACTTGTTATATGAAATAACTAGGTCCTTCCATGAAAACCAATTCATGCCTGATGTTTGAGCAAACTCCTCCGCATTGACATGTTTTTGATATAATTTGAGTCTATGTCCATTGACTAAAAAATTCTTCTGATTTCTATCTATTGGCAACAATTTTATTGATCTATTCTCAAATATCTTTTCTATTTGATATGATCCTAACCATCTTGTTCTCAACTTGCCTTTGAATTGCTAAAACTTAGAGTAAAAAAAAAGTGCTTAATCTCCTTCTTGAAATATTATTGATTTGATGTGGGAATCATGCCATATTTTCTTTTGATGCTACATCATCTCTATTTATTGTAAATCTTATGTCCTCATCTCATCAAGTTCATTTAAGTAGAGAATTTTATCTTGTTGTTCTTAATCCAAATCAATGTCTACTTCCATTGCTATTTTCAAAGTTTGTAATTTAAATTTAATAGAAATTAAAGGTTTCTTACCATACACTAACTCATAAGGTGAGAAACTAGTGGTTGTCTTCCAAGTAATGTTGTAGGCACATACTGATTTTGGTATTTTGGTTACCCAATATTTTATGATATTACTAACTATGTTGATCAAAATACTCTCCATCTCTCTGTTAGTAACTTCCACTTGGCCATTGGACTATGGATGGTAAAGAGAATTGTTGTCAATCAAACATGCACCCTTGTGAAGGTAGTTTTAAGTCTTCACGATCTGATGAAACATGGAAATAATCCTAGGCTATGGGTAACCTAATTAGTGGATTAAATCTCTAGATTGTAAGGGCTAGTTCCTTTTGGTGTATCAATTAGGATCTCTACTCTATGCTAAAAAATACCAAGAAAAGAGATGAAATTGAATGGAAATCCTATCTAATGATGGTGATACACCTCATTTTTTATTGATCCACTTAATTTGAGCTCCTAATAACACTGATTTAGACAATAAAAGGGCTGAAATTTCAACTCTAATTAACTAATATGCATAAGTATTTCATAAAAAAGTTTTATCTGGTGATCCAAGATTGAGGGAAATGAAAGAATATGCCTGATTTAAGGAACTAACTAGCCACTTATATCCACTATAAACTCAACCAAGAGAAATCAAACACAGAACATGACCTATATAAACTAATCAACTATGCTGCTAGGTAAAAATCAAGACTTGACAAGAGAAATTATATCACTTATGAAAATCACTGACATTAATACACTATACCAACATTCTTGAAAATAAAAATAATCTTTTTATTAATTTGATAAAAAGTTACAAACTTAGTCTTTGGTAGAATTTGATCTTGCTAAAAGAGGGATACAATTCAAGGCTGAAAAGCCAACTTATATATAAAAACATACAATAACCAAGAGATTGGCACTAAAAATAAAAGAAGAGATCAACTCAACTACAACTTATGTTATCCAAATATCTAAAAATAAATCCCTTTGTCTTATGCTTTGCATGGAAATATCTTTGGCATTGAAAATGGATGGTGGGTCAAGTTTGAGTCAAAAATATCATCATGCATGATGCCATGCCAATATTCAAATATAGACTCCTCTTAAACTACCTAAAACAAGAGAATAATTTCCTTTGCATGAAATCAATGCCAAAAATAAAATTAGAATTCCCCTTGAACTACTAGAATGTTGAAAGCCTTCAACAAGCTAAACAAGAGCACATGCATAGACTTCCATGTTGGCATAGAAGGGATGAGGTGGACCGAAGTTTGATAAGTCAAACTCTTGCATGGAAAGCCATGCCACATCTCAGACTAAGAACTCCACTTGAAGCTGAGTTGGACCTTTGGATGAATGAGAATGACTAGGAGATAATCATGAATACAACAAATAGTCAACTGAAACTTAAACCAACCAACTCCAAATGAACCTCCACTTGAATGAAATTCCATGTTGACTCCATCTCTTATTCTTATACACATATTGCTTTAGGCCATTTACTTACGGTTTTCATCCTTGGCTATTTGTTTATCTATTTCTATCTGACTTTTTATCTCTCGAACAAAATATCTAAGACTTCTTTCTTTATGCACTTTCCATTAGTATATTCTATGGCTTGTCTTGCTTCTATTCTTTCCCTTCAGGCTAATTCATTCTAGGCATTTGTTCCCTTTTTCCCTTCATTAATTTCCATAGCCTTTTCCTTTAGTTTTTTTGATTGGTTCATTTCCTTTAGATAAAAAATCTAAAGGAAATCTTGTCCTCAAAACCTTGTCAAATTTACCTTTGTCAAAATTGCATTTGTCCACTCGCCCTTTGAAAAACTGTGATGATAATTTGTCTAGAGGAAACATACCCTTCAAAAAATTTGTAAGTGTCCTTAAAAATTTGAAATGGTCCTCTATCTTCATTCATTTCCTTTAGATAAAATTTTTGAAGGAAATTTGTCTTTAGAACCCTTCCGAAAGTGTCTCCTGAGAAAAATGAGAATGGTCTTTCAGAAAAGTTGACATGCCCTTCGAAAAACTAAAGTGTCACTTCAGGGTTTCTCCAAGTGACCCTTCAGAAGTATTGTAAAGTGACTTTCCAAAAGGGAAAGTGCCCTTCAATTTTTATAGAATGGACCTCCCAACCTTTCTAAACTACCCGTTGGGATTTTTGACAAGCCCTTTGGAGTTTCCAAGTGACTTTCCCAAAAGGAATAGCCCTTCAGAATAATTGTCTTGGTCCACTTTATCTCTGAAAATGCCTTTTTTTAAAGGGAAAGAACCCTTCAAAAATATTTAAATGGACCTTTCAACCAGAATAAAATCCATCAATTTTTTTTTAATTTCCCTTTGGGATTTTATAAAGAACCTTCCCGAAGGGAAAGAAGCCTTCGGGAAACCTGCAAAGGACCCTTCTTCTTGTAAAGCCTGAAGTTCTCTTTAGAATTTTCTCCTTTCAACTGATCTAGTCAACATCTATTCTCTCTTGCAAAGAATAAGGCAAGTGAAAGAAAACCCCCTAAATCACCTAGACAACCTCAAGGCCTATTAACCATGGATTTTCATGGATTTTTTAGCAAGGGTGGCAATTTTGACCTATGGGGTCAAAATTATCAACATTTTGGTGACCTAGATATGAAGCATGTCTACTATGCTTGGATAACCTAGACATATACATGAGTTTTGAATTCAAAAAGAAATGATAGATCTAATCCAGACTACAAGATTTACTCTGGCATGAGATAACCTTCATACTCCAAAATAGAGGGGAAACACACAAAGTAGGGAAAACTAACTAAAAATTAAATGTGCAAACAAACACTTATTTAGAACAAAATAAAATGAAACTACTATGCTTGAACAACAATTGGAGGACAATAATCTAACAAAGAACCTAGCTAACCATGATAAAACATGATCTACCTAGATCAAAATAGAGATTCATAAACTCAGTCACTCCAAGAGATGGTACAAATTACAAGGTAGAATGTTTATTGATCATAACCTTTAATAAGGCATTTTTCTTGTCCACCAACTCTCTTAGCATCTCCTCAAATGAGTCATCAAGAAAAACTCACCAACAAAGGTAAAATCATCTAATACTTCTAGATATTTTTCATACTACTTATCATCTGCAACCTTGTCAAGTGATATCTCATCTAAGCATTATCCTTGAGTGACCTCATCCTTCTTATCAACTATCACAAGTTCATCCATCTCTTTAAGGAGATTTGAATAGGAAAATCAATCTGTATTATGATCTTGAATAGGTTATTCTTGATCAAATTTCTCATAAACATGCTCTTCTATAGGCAACATATCCATATAGAGCTCTTCAATTTCTTGTATAGATTCAAGTTATAACTACCAATCATCATTTTATTCCTCATTTTGATCTATTTGAATAGAATCAACTTGAAAGCTATATGGATCCTTCTCAATAAGAGATATCTCTAACTCAGCTATGACTTCAATTTGTACCAACTCCTCTTAGAGTTCCTTATCATCAAGATCGAACTTCTCACTCTCAACTATAATTAGAATCTCAACTACAACCTTAAGTGAAGTATCAATGTGAAACTCTTCCTTAAACACACTTGAAGCATCCTCTTCACACTTTGCAAAAGCTTGACCTATAGCTTCAACCTCTTTTCTAATCTTCCAAAGAATGGGCTCCTCTTGAAGAAGGGAGATGGTGGTAGGGTGAAGAAATTCATTTATTTGAGAGGGAAAATGAAGCATGGGAGGTTGATCATGATCATATTTTTCAATCTGGAGAACAATGGAATTATCTAGGAAGTTTTGGAGAGGAAGGAAAGAGAAACTCTTAAAAGCCTCTATATTTTGTTCCTTCCACTTGGCTATTACCTCATCAAAGTCTAAAATCTCCTTGTCCTCATGGATAACTTGTGCGTGAGATATGAGTGTTGAAGAAAGGGGACTATAAGAAGGCTTAGCCTCATGAATAAGCTCTTGAATACAACTAGGAATCTTGCATGGCACACATTGGGCATGATTAAGAACTTCATGTGAATAAGGAATACAATAACCCTTTGTAGAAAAGTGATTCAAATCAAATTTTTACCTCTCCCAAGCCTCCATCTTCTCCAATAAAAGAATACACAACTCATTTATCTCTTCTAGATCATTGGACACATTTTGAAATAGACCATTCACTTATTCATACTGAGAATTTAAACAAACTTGCATATTCTAGTATTCTAAGCTATATTTTATTCATTCTTTCTTGAAGATAAGACTACTCATATGCAACATCATAGCCATATGGGAAAGATGAAATCTGGTCTTGAGATTGATATGGGTCACAAGTAAGGTAAGAGTCATGCTCTTGATAATAAGGATTATGAGAAACTTGATAAGGCTCAACATAGCTTTGATAATACTCTTAATAAAGTTGATTAGGATCATAGGTATCATAATAAGTTTGGTATGATTCATAATATGGCTGATAAAGAAACATAGCATAGGAATTCTCTTCATACACAACCATCATAACTCATTCATAATAATGCAATAAGAATAGACTTACATGTAAACCATGACTAGACTATTATAACAATCACCTAAGCTTGGAATCCCCAAATACTTCATAAAGAACACTATTTTAACTACAATTTCATCAAGGCCAACTTTAATTATTCCCACCAAGCATGTGAAAAACTATTGTCAATCAGAATAGCACCCTTGTGAATGTAGTTTTAGGCCTTCATAGTCTATTGAAACAATCATAGATTGTGGGTAACCTAATCAGTGGATTGAATCTATAGATTGTAAGGGCTAGCTCCCTTTGGTGTATTAATTTGGATCTCTAATCCATGCTACAAACTACCAAGAAAAGAGAGAGAAACTTGAATGAAAATCCTATTTAATGATGGTGATACACCTATATTTTTTTATTGATCCACTCAATTTGAGCTCTTAAGAACATTGATTTAGACAAGAAAAAGGTTGAACTTTCAACTCCAATTGACCAATATGCATAAGTATTTCATGAAAAGGTTTTATTTGATGATCTAAGCTTGAGGGAAATGAAAGGATAAGCCTAATTTAAGGCACTAATTAGCCACTTATATCCATTGTAAACTTAGCCAAGAGACATCAAACATAGAGCATGACCTATATAAATTGATTGACTATGTTTCTAGGTAAGAATCAAGACTTGATAAGGAAGAGAAATTCTATCACTTATGCAAAACACTGATATGAATACACTATACCAATATTCTAGAAAATAAAAATAGTCCTATTAATTTGAAAAAAAGTTAAAAACTTAGTCTTTGGTATAATTTGATCTTGCCAAAAGGGGGATACAATTCTAGGATGAAAAGCCAACTTATATAGAAAAACATATAACAACCAAGAGATTGGCATTGAAAATAGAAGAAGAGATCAACTCAAGTTCAACTTATGCTATCCAAAGATCTAAAAATAAATATCTTTGTATTATGCTTTGAATGAAAATATCTTTGGAATTGAAAATGGATGGTGGGTCAAGTTTGAGTCAAAACTCTCATCATGCATGATGCTATGCCAATATTAAATATAGACTTCTCTTGAACTACCTAAAAAAAGAGAATAATTTCCTTTGCATGAAATCAATGCCAAAACTAAAATTAGAATTCCTCTTAAACTAATGGAATGTTAAAATCCTTAAATAATATAAACAAGAACACATGCATGAAATTCCATGTTGGCATAGAAGGGATGAGGTGGACCCAAGTTTGACAAGTCAATCTCTTGCATGGAAAGTTATGCCACATATCAAACTGAGAAATCTAATTAAAGCTAAGTTATAACTTTGGATACATGAGATTAACTAGGAGATAATCATGAATACATCAAATAGTCAATTGAAACTTAGACTAACCAACTCCAAATGAACCTCTACTTACATAAAATTCCATGTTGACTCCGTCTCTTGTTCTTGTGCATGTATTGATTTGGGCCATTTTCTTATGGTTTTCATCCTTGGATATTTGTTTATCTTTTTCTCTTGGACTTTTTGTCTCTTAAACAAAATGTTAGAGACTTCTTTCTTTATGCACTTTCCTTTGGTATATTCTATGGCTTGTTTTGCTTCTATTCCTTCCCTTTGAGCTAATTCATTTTGGGCATTTGTTCCCTTTGTTTCCATTCATTCATTTCTATGGCCTTTTCCTTTATTTTTTTTATTGCTTCATTTCCTTTAGACAAAATTTTTGAATTAAATCTTGTCCTCATAACCTTTGAAAATTTTCCTTTGGCAAAATTGCATTTGTCTACTTGCCCTTCAAAAAACTGTCATGACAATTTGTTTGAAGGAAACATACCCTTCAAAATTTCTGTAGGTGTCCTTCATAATTTTAAATGCTCCTCTATCTCTGTTCATTTATTTTGGACAAATTTTTTGAAGTAAATCTATCTTTGGAACCCTTCCCAAAGTGTCTCCTGGGAGAAATGAGATTGGTCTTTTGAAAAAGTTGACATACCCTTCAAAAAACTAAAGTGTCCCTTCGGGTTTTCTCCAAGTGACCCTTAGAAAGTATTAAAAAGTGAATTTATTGAAGGGAAAGTTTCCTTTGGGTTTTCTGTAATGGACCTCAAGGCCTTTCTGAATTGTCCTTTTAGCTTTTTGATAGGCCATTCAGAATTTCCAAGTGACTTTCCCAAAAGGAAGAGCCCTTGAGAATAGTTGTCTTCGTATACTTTATCTCTAAAAATTCCCTTTTCTAAATGGAAGGAACCCTTTAGAATTATGAAAATGTACCTTTATACTAGAATAAAATCCTTCAAATTTTTGTCAATTTCCCTTTGAGCTTTTGTGAAGAACCTTCCTGAAAGGAAAGAACCCCTCAGGAACCCTGTAAAGGACCCTTTTTCTTGTAAAGCCTAAAGTTCTCTTTAGAATTTGATGCTTTCAACTTCTCTAGTCAACATCTGTTCTTTCCTGAAAATAATAAGATAAGTGAAATAAAACCCCCTAAATCACCTAGACAACCTCAAGGCCTATTAACCATGGATTTTCAAGGATTTTTAGCAAGGGTGGCAATTTTGACATGTGGGGTCAAAATTGTCAACAAAAATATTTATTATGATTTACTTGGTAGACTTCCATGAAGTTTTTGAGCATATTAGACATGAATTGTGGTCCCTAATATGAGACTATTTGCCTAGGTGTACCAAATCATTATATGATCTTGAAGTATAGAAAATCTAATACTACTTCTTCTCTAGCAAAGGTTAAGGCTTAGACTTCAGCCCATTTAGTGACATAGTCTGTACACACTAGGAGGTATTTATTTCCTTGGGATGGAGTGTCTACAAGACCAATAAAGTCCATTCCCCATTTCTCAAATAGTTCTAATACTATAGATAGATGAAAAGGCATCTTTGTTGATAGTGCAGGTTATCCCATCCTTTGACATGGATCACATTGTATAATATAATTTTATACTTGCCTATGAAGTAAATGTTAGGAATATCCTACTCTTATGATATTGTACATGATTATTTTTGTTGAATAATGCCCTCCTCCTAGTTCATCATGACAAACTCTAATGAGGTCATGTGCTTCATTATCTGATACATACCTACAAAACACATGATTAAGTACATACTTTGCCATTAATCCACTTAAAATAAATTTTTTATTTAATTAAACATTTTATTTCTTTTCAATAAAAATGATAAGGTAACTTTCATGTGGTCAAATATTATGCTATATAATCAAACCATGGGGATTCTGTTGAAACAACAAATAATTATTTAAATGTAAAGCTATCTTCAACTCGTTCTTCACTGATTGAATTATTTATGTTGTAAACAAGATGAATAAAAGGGGGGGTGAATCAGTCTTCAAATTTTTTCATTAAAATCCACTTAATCATACATGAACCATTTTAACAAGCATGTACATCTTAGCAAGCATAAACATCAAATCATAAGAGCATAAAACACATGAACACATTATATACATGGGAAAACCTCAAGGGGAATAAAATCCATTGATGAATAAAATGGAATATTTTACTATAATACAAACATAAATATTTATTTCATAACCAACTCCACATGGATCACCAACCCCAACTAGCTTAGCACCAACTTAGCTAGGCTTTAGTAAGCACCCACTTGTAAGGAGGTACCAACTCCCTAGATGACTCAACACAAACTCAACTAATTTATTTTTATATCACCTTTATAAATAATTATTTTGCATACAATATATTATTATCTTATTCTTCTTCTCTTCACTCACTTTTATCCCTCTCAAACTGGCTTCTACCCATCTTTACTTAACTAACCCTCTTCATGGCTTGATTAAGTCTTTTGAACTTGAGCCTCATATACAAAACCTTTGTTAGATATTCATGAAACTTATCTATTGGTACAAAAAATCTATTTATACTCACTAATGATCTATATCATCCACTTTTTCTCTTTTTCTCTTCCATTCTAAGCATGCTTAAATAGGCCTAAACTGCCTTGACTTATACAAGTTACTTGATCATATCCTTCTTAGTCAGCCATACATTCAAATCACTTAGGTCAGCCATGAATATGTCTTATAATATTAAAATAATATGACTTAATCATGAATAAATCAATACATTAGGTCAACCATAGTTCAATTAGCCCTTACTCCTATTTTAGACTTTAAGGAGAACTAATAGGTCTTCTTAACAACACATTACCCTTTGATCTTTCTTGAAGCATATCCAAACAACTCAAATGGTAGGAAAACATCATATTCCATTCTAAAATAACTTATCCAACTTAAATTTAGGTATACAACACCTTTTATGTCCAATCACCAATTGAACCCTTACTCAAATCACTATTCATAAAAGCCTTATGCATACACATAAAATTTGTCTTGAAAAACTAAGGCATATACTCAATTTTTACAAAAAACCATGGAAAAAAAATTACATTTTAATAAATATTATGACCTTTTGGTCATCACACACTTCATCTAATGCTTAAACTTAGGGTATACAGTCTCAAACTATTCTCTGCAAGATGCTCACTTAGAATTGCCAACTGACTCCAAAACTTAGTCAAGGAAACTTGAGCAACTAACACATTATTTAAAATCCTCAATGGCTTTAAATTCATGATAAATATATTATACCATCCTTATATAAACCTCTATCAAATAGATCAAAATTACTGATGAAAACTATTAGTCTTGCAGACCAATCTATTGATCTTCTCTTTCATAGACTCTACTTAGTCAAACAAGCTATTTTAGCTTCAATGTTCCAACCTTTTATACCTAATTAAAATATTATAAAAAGAATGGATAGATTATTAAAGTATAAAAAAATATCATAATGCACTTTAATTCATCACTCTTACATGGAAACACATCATAAATCATCTTTTCACTTATGCCTAATTTTCTTACTGTCTACACCACTATGTCTATTAGCAATTAACAAAATTGGACCACCAAATTTTCACACATTATATCTAGAATATATACACAAATATTCATGGACAAGAAATATAAGTCTTACACTTTGACATTTATCCACTTAGCAACTTTGATTTGATCAACTCTATCTATTACAATAATTTTTGGAAAAACAAGTGCTTACCTGTAGGGTTTGCTCACTCACCTAAGAACCCAATAACACCTAAAAATGTTTGGGATAGTTTAACTCAACCTATAATCACTTAAATATCCATATCAAATGATTTTTTTCTCTTTATAACAATATCTTAAACATTGTGTCACTACTAGGGTTCTATGAGGGTTTAGACCATCTTCTAGTTTTACTGATCATTCATAAAACTTAGTTCCTCTTTCCAGAAACAAATGCTTGGAAATTTGAGATATAACCCTTCCTTATCTACCATGAACATATTATATTATGATCACTTGAAAAACCTTCTTAGATAGACAAATCTTCATTTTATGCACTTGAGAAATCTTGAAACACTTTTTCAAGAATTTTCTTGCAAACTATGACCTAAAACTTTATGCACATACTTATAGAAACTTGACTTACCTTTTTCAATGATTTCCTACTCACCCATGTCATGGAAAATGATCTTGATACCTAATCTAACCACCATCTATGTTTTGCTTTCTAGGCTTTGACCTATAAGTCTCATTAGGCCTTACAACTCACATTCTATCAACCCTATAAGCTTCACCTTAAAACTCTCTTGTGTTCCAATACCTCTTATGTATATGCAAACAAACTCATACACTCTTATTTTTGTTTTTAATAAAGCATCTTCATATATTTTTATAGATCTTAAAAGATCTAATAATATCTTCATAGAATCCTTAGAGCTACATAAACAAATCTTTAGAGATACATACATAAATCTTCAAAGGTAACCTTATAATCATTTTAAAGGTCCTTAACACATCATGTACAACCTCAAATGACCTCTCTCATGTTGAAACACTCTCAAGTATTCTTTGGAGCATTCTCATCTTTATATCTCATTTAGAGCATCTTTGAAACTACTTATATAGATCTTTAGAGCATACAATTTCTTATTTGGAGCTTACTCATTTCATCATGCTACCTACACATATCTTCTCACAAGGTCTAGATAAAATATTAAAAGATGATTGAAACTTGGCATACTATCTTGTACTCACTCATGCCAAATCTCAATGATATCACTCAAGATAACATCAAAACATTCTTCAAATAGTACTTTCATATCACTACTCTTCATACAACAGCAAAAACACTCACTATGATTTATAATAGAACTCATCATACACATACCTCAAAGCCTACTTGATCCTACACATTCATAACAACCTTTGATATTAATGACATTAGATTGACATAAATGATATTACATTTACATCAATAACATTATATTGACATCAATGACAACACTTATTCCAACAACTTGAAAGTCAATGATAATGCTCAACAATATCCTCTTTAATCAATGAAAATGTCCAAAAAACACCCCCTTTTCATTTATGGAAAACACACTCAGAAGTTATGTCAACCTATCTTGATGGAAATCATCTCTTAGACCTAGTTTTTGCCTTTTCTCATTCTTTTTGACCTTTTTAATCTTTCTCCTTATCTTTCCTTTTCTGATCTTTCTCCCCCTTTGGCATTAATGACAAGGTCTACCATAACTATCATCTCTTTTTGAATGAACTTAGATTACAAGACACAGATCATGCTCATTCAACAATCTAAATAGCTCCCCCTCAAACCATGCATACCTTCTTGGAATAACTCACCTGTTATTGGAGGTAATGAGCATGATTAGCTCCCACTTAGTGTTTGACTATTTTAATGATTTTTAGGGGCAATAATTACACCCAATTCTTATCTTTGTTGTTCAAAAGTCACCTTTGGTAGTGGTTTGGTCAAGATGTCTAGAATTTGATCCTATGTAGAAACATATTAAAGTTTGACACTTTGTTCACTTACCTGCTCTTTTAGAAAATGATATCTTATGAGAATGTGTTTGGTTCTTTAGTGCATGATAGGATTCTTTGAGACACTTATATCATTTGTATTATTACAATAGATAGGGCTTGGACCATCATACTACACATTATAGTATGTTAAGTCTATCTCATCTATATAACCTGTGTGCAACATGAAGCTACTATAATGTACTCAAACTCACAAGTGTAAAAAGCTACTGATGGTTACTTCTTACTTATCCATGACATTAGGCATCCTCTTAGGAAGAAACCTCCTCCACTGGTACTCTTCCTATCATCTATACTTTCTAACCAATCTACATCTATGTAAGTTATCAAATTGAACTCCTTACCTTTTGGATACCATAATTCATATTCTATAGTCCCCTTGATATTTTTTAGTATCCTTTTTATTTCTTGTAGATGATTCTCCTTTGGATCTACTTGAAATCTTCCCACAAGGCCTATTGCCTACATGATGCTAGGTGTATAAGCAATAGTATATAATAGACTTCCAATCATTGATCTATATGATGTCTAATTGACCTTTGAAGACTCATATTCCTTTCCCAATTTACATCATGTGGTTATGGGTGTACTAACCACCTTGTAATCTTCCATCTCAAACTTTTTCAACATCTTTCTTATGTACTTGGATTTTGAGATGAATATGCCCATTCAAAATTTAGTGATCTATAACTAAAGAAAAAATGATAGTTCTCTTAGCATGGACATCTTAAATTATTTATTCATTACCTATGCAAAGGCCTTTATCATATTATAATTATTTCCACCAAAAATGATGTTATCCACATAAAAAAATTTTATCAACTAATGGCCATCTTCTATCTTGATATATAAATTATTATCTACAACTCCTCTTTTGAATCCTTGATCTAGCAGATACATGTCTAACCTAGCATATCAAGCTCTAGGAGATTTATTTATACCATGGAGATCCTTTTTCAATCTATAAAAATAGTATTTTTTATATTTTAGAAAGAACACTTTATGTTTCTCAATGTACATCTCTTCTTCCAGATTCCCATTTAAAAAGATAGATTTGACATTCATCTGTTATACCTCAAATCCTTTGAATCCTGCATAAGCTAAAAATAATCTGATTACCTCCAATCTAGATACTGATGCAAAGGTCTCCACAAAGTATACCCATTTAACTTATGAATATCCCTTGCATACTAATCTAGCCTTGTTATAGGGACTTCTCCATATTCATTAAACTTATTTCTAAACACCCATTTTGTGCCAATGGTATTTTCATCTCTAGTCCTAGGAACTAGTTTCTAAGTCTCATTCTTATCTATTTGATCTAACTCCTCATTCATGTAATCTATAAAAAATTTGTCTTTGATTGATTATATAAGATTATTAGGTTCAATCTTGGATAATAGAGCAACATTCTCTTGATTTAGATTACTTACCAGTCTTTTCCTTGTTTGCATACCTACATTATTCTTGGCAATGATTTGAGATTTAGGATGATCTCTTTGAAAATATGTTGAAAGTCCTTTTGAGTCCTATCTCTATTCAAATTCTTCTTCCTCATCATCAATTTATATATATTACTCATCATTCTTAAAGTCCAAATTATCTAAATTAATATTTGACTGAGTGATATTTCTTTATCTCATCAATCTTTACATTGGTATTTTCTACTATATTTTGTAGTCTTTTGTTATAACATGTATAAGCTAAGATAATTGATGAGTATCATAAGAATATGCCTCCATCAGATATTGAATCAAACTTACCCAAGTTTTCATCATCTTTTTTGATTAAACATTTGCTCCCAAACACTCTAAAGTGTTCTATATTTGTAGGTTTACCCTTCCATAATTCATAAGGAGTCTTGTTACCAACTATCCTTATTTGTCATCTATTAAAAATGTTGAAAATATTGTTAAATACCTCTCTCCAATATCCATAAGATAATATATAATCATCCAACATAGTTATAGCTATCTATTGAACTATTATATTCTTCCCTTCCACTGCCCCATTTTATTGAGGTGTCCTAGTTGCTGAGAATTGTATCCTTATTCTATAAATGTCATAGTTGTCATCAAAATCATTGGACTAAAACTCTTCGCCTTTATAAAATATTAGGTACTTGATTTTCCCATTTTTTCAATCTCAACAAGGCCTTAAATGCCATGAACTTGTCAAAAGCTTATGATTTCTCTTTTAGGAATGTAACCCAAGTCATTCTTGTGTAATAAACAATGAGTAACATAAAGTAGTTATCTCCTTGAATTTTTTGAATTCTCATAGGCCCATAGAGATCAGTGTGGATTAAATCCAAGGGTTTTGTGGTAGATAACTCCTTGGACTTGAACCTTCTTTTAGTCTTCTTACCGTGTTGACATGTCTTTCAAAGATTGCTTTTAGGTTTGATGATCTTGGGAATATTCTTCATAGACTTTATAGTGATAATTATGACTAGATTGTCAAATTTTAGGTGTCCTATCCTTCTATGCCATTGCTAAATTTCATCTATCTTTCTCATTAAACATCTCTCCTTCTTGATTGCTTTCAATACATATAATCCTCCTTGGTTTTTCATTCCTCCTTAGTAACTTATCCATCTTGCTTCTTGGGCTCAATGTGATCCATCCTAACTTGCTTTGACTTTCCATACCAATGTTTGATCCTGATTTTAAATTCTAGGAGCTTCATGTGTCTTTTTGAACCTTTCAACTTTATTATAAAAGAATCTTGCAATGTGTCCTATATTGTGATAGATATAACAAACAACATTCTTGTAATTACAATGGTTCCAAGTTGAATTATACTTTATTACATTGGTTTGATTGATTGGTTTTTTGATATTATTTAATTTTTCTAACTTTTCATTCTCTCTCTTTAACTTTCTCATTTTGTCCTTCAACTGGTTATACACAAATTCCTTTGATTTTAACCTTGTGTTGATATTTTCTAACTATTGAGATAATTACTAGTCTTATTTTGATTCTTATAATCATCAAGGGATATTATGAGCCCAATTTTAAGGTTAACTTTAGATTTTTATTATTCAATACCATATCATATTTCTTCATCATAAATGTTGTCTTCTCCCTGTTGATCATAAGATGTCTTGTGCTTATTCATATCTCCTCCATGCTATTAAAATTTATCATAAAGGACTAGGATATGATACCAATTGTTGGAAACAAGATGACCGAAGGGGGGAGGTGAATCAACTTCAAAAAATTTCATTCAATTCCACTTGATCATACATGAACCATATTTATGAGCATGTACATCTAGCAAACATAAGCATCAAATCATAAGAGCATGAAATACATAAATACCACATATATGTGGGGAACCCTCAATGGGAATAAAACCCACTAATAAAGTAAATGGGATACATTTATATAATACAAACATCAATCTTTAGTGAATCTCCAACTCCACATAGAGCACCAACCCCAACTAGCTCAACACCAACTCAATTAGGCTTTAGCAAGCACTCACTTGCAAGGAGGAACCAAACCCCTAGATGACTTAGCACTAACTCATCTACCTGATTATTTGATAAAATTCATAAACACTTGTTTCTAATACAATGGATTATGATATTCTTATTGATCTCTTTTCTCAATTATATCCCTCTCAAATTGGATTCTAGCCCTCTTCACTTAACTATCCCTCTTCATAGCTTGATTAGGTCTTCTGAACTTGATCCTTATATGCAAAAACCTATATTATAAATTCATGAAATTTATATGATAGTCTAAATGACCTCATTATTCTCACCAATTATCTATATCATTTTCTTTTTCTCTTCTTCTTTTCCACTCTAAGCATGTCCAAATAGGCCTAAACTGCCTTGCTTTTATACAAGTCACTTGATCATATCCTTCTTATTCAACCATACATTTAAATCACTTAGGTCATCCATGAATGGATATTATCATATTAAAATAGCATGTACTAGTCAAAATATCATCTTCAAAATATCATCTTCATGAAAAATATATTATTCCATACTCATATTAACCTCTATCATACATATCATAAGTACTGATGGAAACTATTGGTCTTGCAAACCAATCTATTGATCTTCTCTTTCATAGACTCTACTCAATCAAACAAGTCATTTTGGATTAAATTTTATAGAATATTTTACTAAATTTAAATAGTATAAAAATCATGGATGTATTACTTAAGTGTCAAAAAACATCATCATGAACATCACTCTTACATGAAAACACATCAAGAATCATTTTTTCACTTCTGCCTGATTTTCTTACTGTCTGCACCACTAGGTCTATTAGTGATTGACCAACTTGGATCACCAAATTTACATACATGAGATTTTTAAACTATTAAAAAAAATTCATGGATAAAAACTACAAGTATCAAAATTTAACCTTTATCCACTTAGGAACTTTGACTCAGTCAACTTTTTCTACTACAATAATTCTCCAAAAAGCAAGCACTTACATGTAGGGTCTAGTCACTCATCTGAGAAAATAATCACACATAAAGATACTTGAGAGAGTTTAATTAAAATTATAATCACTTAAATATACATATCAAAACATTATGATCTCTTTATAACTTGATATTCAACATCGGGTAACTATTAAGGTTCTATGAGGGTTTAAACCATCTTCCAATCTTAAAGACCATTCATAAAACTTAGTTCCTCTTTCCAAAAACCAATGCTTATAAATTTATAACCCTTAATTATCTACCATGAATATATTATATTATTATGTAAATTATACATGTGCCAATGAGCATTTGAAAAACCTTTTTGGGTAGATAACTCTTCATTTTGTGCATTCGAGAAACCTTAAAACACTTTTTCAGGCCTTTTATTGTAAACTATGACCTAAAACATTATGCAAATAACTATAACAACTTGAGTTAACTTTATCAATAATCACCTACTCACCCATGTCATGGAAACTAATCCTAATACCTCATCTAGACATCATATCTCTTATGCTTTCTAGGCCTTGAATATGAAATTCTAGCCACCTTGTAGGCTTCACATTGAAACTCTCCTATTTTCCAATGCCTTTTGTGTATGATCAAGAAATATCATACACCAACTCTTCTTTATATCCTCAAAATATCATCTTCAATGCTTCTTATAGATCTTTGAAGCTTGATTATGATATTCATAGCATCTTTAGAACTATATACATATATATTTGGATCTGACCTTCTAATCATTTTCAAGGTCCTCAACACCTCTTGTATAACATAAAATTACCTATCTCATGATCAAACACTATCAGGTATTTTTCAAAGAATTTTCATCTTTGTGATGCATTCAGAGCATCTTTAGAAATGTTTACATATATCTTTAGATCATATAGTTTCTTCTTTGAATATCACTCATTTCATCATGCTACCTACACATATCATATCTTCAAGCCTAAACAAAGCATTACAAGATGATTGATAATTGGCATACTAACCTGTACTCACTCATGTTAATTCTCAATGATATCAGTCAAGCTAACATCATAACATTTTTAAATAGTTCTCTCACATCACTATTCTTCATATAAGAAAAACACTCACTATGCTTGGCAACAAAACTTATCATACACATACCTCAAAGCTTAATTGACCATGCACCTTCATAATAAACTTTTATATTAATGACATTAGATTTAAATTAATGATATTATATTGAAATCAATGACATTAGATTGACATCAATAACAACACTTATTAAAATTACTTAATAGTCAATGGCAATGCTCAACAATCTCTTCCTCAATCAATGACAATGTTGAACAATTTATTCTAGACAAAAATTATGCAACCACATTAAATTTTCCTAGTTTATCAATGATGGTTATATCAAATTCCTACAAAATTAATAACCATCTTATGATTCTTCTTCCTAATATATATTTATTCATAAGATATCTTATGGATGAATGATCAATGTATATAAAGACCTTATAATTTAGAATACAATGTCTAAATTTGTTGATGGCATAATTTACATCAAGGAATTATGTTTCTATGGTTGTATAATTCCTTTTAGTTGGTGTGATATTTTTTCTAATATAATAAATGGAATAAATATTATTTTTCTCATCTTTTTATCCTAAAATTACCCCCATTGCATAATTAAAAGCATTAATGTAAATGTGAAAGGGTTTTTCCCAATTGGGTCCTCTTAACACTGGTGTAGAGCTGAATTTTTTTAATGGTTTGAAAGGCTATTTGATAATCATCAATCCACATAAATTTTTTGTCCTTTGCAAATAAAGGAAACATAGGAGTAAATTTTTTATTGAAGTCTTATATAAAATGTCTATAAAAACAAGCATGACCTAAAAAACTCTTAAGATTAGTTTGATTCTGTGGGACAAGTAAGTTAGAAATTATTTAAATTATCTTAGGATCCACTTGAATTCCCTTAGTAGAGATGTGGTGTCTTAATACTATGCCTCGATCCATCATCATCAATAATTTATTATGGCTTAGTGATAGTTGGTGTTCTTCACATTTGGTTAAGACCTTGTCAAGATTGTGTAAGGATTCATCAAATGTATCCCCATGAATAGTGAAGTCATCCATGTACACTTCCATAAAATCATTAGTCAAATCAGAGAATATGGTTAAAATTGCTTGTTGAAAAGTAGCTGGTGCATTACAAAGGCCAAATGGTAAGTCTCTATAAGAAAATTTACCCATAGATAGGAAAATGTGGTTTTATCTTGATCCTCAGCTACCACTATTATCTAATTTTACCCACTAAATCTATCTAAGAAGAAAAATTATTTATTTTCTTCCAAATTATCAAGCACTTGATCAAGAAAAGGAAGAGGAAAATAATCCCTCATAGTCACTTTTTTATCGCTCACTAATCTACACATACTCTCTATTTCCCATTTTTTGCATTTAATTACCAATGGAGAAACCCATTGGATATGTTAAATAAGGTAAATGAATCCTACGCCCAATAATTTCTCAGTTTCAATTTTTAATATATCCCTTAATATTAGATTTATTCATCTTTTTGGTTTTATAACTATTTTTTCCTAACTTGTGTAAATGTGATGTGTACAAACACTTAGATGAACTCCTCTCATATCTATATAATCCCAAGAAAATTATTTAGTGTGTTTTTATAATACATGGAAAAATTTCATATCTTGATTATCGGTTAACTAACTATTTATATTCAATGTTTTTACTAGTAATACCATAACCTTTTTAGTGTCAGGATGGACATATTCTACATGTTTAAATTTAATCATTAAGGAATTCAGAGGAAATATATGTGGTAATAGCAGATGAAATATAGGTACATTTTTTACAATTCCATCTCTTGTAAGAATGATTTTTGCTAAAGACAATGAAATGTAGTTAAAAAATTAATTGGTTTATCTTCTACCTAATTTTAAATACTTTCTTACAATGGTTTGTGGTCATATGTTGAATTTCCAAATATTGAATTTTTAGTAAAAAATCTAGTGGATTCCACAGCTAATGGACTAGAAGATTCCATAGCAAAAAATTAGATAAAGTCCATAACAAATAGACTGGCAAAATTTATATCAAAAAGACTAGCAGAGTTTGTAGTGGATAGACTGGTAGATATCATAGTGGATAAATTGACATGTTTTTAGTGGATAGACTAATAGAGTCCATAATGGAGAAAATTGTAGAGTATATAGCTATGTTCATGAGGTCAGTGGATTCTTCTAGATCTTATGCTAACTCATCAATTAATTATTGCACGTGTCCTTGTACTGTTATCATGGCCAAGGATGAAATATTGTTTTTGGCTTTTTCTAGTTCATCTACCCAAATTATTTTAGTGTAATCAAATGAGGGTTTTTTAGGTTGATATAAGGATATTCATTTTTCATTTAGACCATTATAAATAGTCATATCCCTTGATTTGCAATCAATTAATGCTACTAAAGTAGCTACCCAAGGTCTTACTAAAATGAAGGGATATCCTAACTTCTTGGATTTAGGTTGTACCACCATAAAATTTAATGTATACTCCCATGAACCAATTATAATAGCTAAATCTTCTATAGTACCTTTTAGTTTAACAATTAACTGATCATGTATTTGGAGAATGGTAGAGGTGGGTTGCATCCCCATAAGGGACAATATATGGAGAGTTTTAGTTGTCATTACATTGATTGTTTCACCCAAATATACTAGAATGTTGGGTATTTCTTTCTTTCCTAAGGTAACTATTATGACTAAACTACCTAGATCTACATATTTGGGTAGTAGTAGTTTTCATGTTAAAAGATCAACTAGTTTACCATATACATGTATGGCCCTTAGGTACTATTATTTCTTTCAAGTGTCCTAACACATAGTATTTTAATGACTATGTTTAATTTTAGAATATCCTTGATTACCTATAAAAAAGGTACTTCGATGCTCAATTTTATCAATTCTTGAATCAAATCAGATTATTGGTTGGTTTTAATTTCTTTAAATCTACCAGGAAAAGGAATAGGTGGAGAAGCAATGTTATGTTCCTCTATTTTTTTGACATTTTTTTATATTTATATTTTCTAACTATGTTTTGAGGTGTATCTATTTTTTTTCATTGGAAAGTTTAGACATGGTAATAGGAGGCTCTTGAATTGTTCTACCTAATTTAAGCTATTTTTTTACAAATTTAATAGCACCTACATTCATGGTTTATCCTTGTTCATTTATATATACAAGTACTGATGGTTTATTTTTGGATTTAGCCACTAGTTAAGCAGGCAATTGGGGCTGATTAACTTGTTCAATAGGTTGAGCTGTAGGAGGTTCCATCAAATCTTATTATGGTGGAAACATTCTTTGGGGATTAAACTATGGATTAACATTCAACTGTGTATTTTCTCATTTTTTTACTATGTCTAGGGTATCCATGGTTGTTGAGACATCATACCTTATTTATTTTCCCATTATGGGTGTGATTGTCACCACATAGGTTGAGGTGCCTGAGTAATCTAGGGTATCATCCATGGATTAATGAGATTTCTTAGGTTAAATTGACCTTGGGTCTAGTTTTATGGAAATAAATGTTTTATTTGGAAATAATTCAAATCTTCTACAGGCTGTGTATTTTGTTTTAATTGATTTTTCAAAATATAAATATGGCTACAATGGTTTGTGTCATGATCTTTGTTGTCACATATCCCACATATTTATGTTTTATCCAAAATATCATCTCTTAGAGTATGTTTTAATTTACATTTTGGACAATAGATGGCTAAGGGTTTTGTGGTGGAATTAGTTTTAGCTTGAAGACCATATAATCTAGTCTTTAAGTAGACCAAAATATTTATTTTTAAATTGGAAAATTCCTCCATCAATCAACAAACTTCATTGGATTTGCCTAGTTTTCCATTCCTAATGCTTAGTTTTGTTCTAAAATAATTAGTACATAGATCTAAAATATAGTGGAATGTTAATTTGATAATGTCTCCTTTAACCATCTGGTTTAAAGCATCCTTGGATTCATCATTGAATCCCTTAATAAATACCATTTTCACTACTTCTGTATGCGGATAACCCCTATGTTTGTATGCAAATGTGAATATATCTAGATAATCTTCTAGACTTTCTTCTTCATTCTATTTGATCTTAAATAAATCCTCTTTCCATCCCTTACTCTATAGTAATATTTAAACTTATCAAAAAATGTATTTTCCATGTCTCTCCATGTATTAATACAATCACCTTAAAATCCCATGAACCACCTCATGATTGCCTCCATAAGTGTAGAAGGGAATAGTTTGAGTTTCTAATTGTCAGTTGTTTAATCATAAGTTTGGTATAACACTTTGAACTCAAACATGATTTGATCTATAAATTCTAAGGACTTAAACTTAAAATATGTCAAAATTTATGGTGAAATAATTTTCATATAAGTTTGATCTACGATATTTATGACTATAGGAAAGGAGAAGGTTCTGTCTTATTGAAATTGCATTTTATTTTCTTCAATATTTTTCTATCTTTTTTTGGTTATTATCTATGGTTTATGTTACTTCCCAACCTATAATATACATCCAATTTATTGATTCTTCTTGATATTTCAAATATTTATGTCTAGGAATTATTGTTCTAGATAAAGGATCATTAAGATTAATTATTCCTATAGGAGAAGATATCCCAAATATGAGTCTTCTTATAAGGCTTATTTTTGAGGATGATCCTAATTTTAGTGATGAATCTAAGTGTGATTCAATTTTTTTTATTATGTTATCATAAATCTTAGTAAAAAATTTTATTATTTCCTCCTTTGGTCCTAACTCAGGATCCTTGGAGATGAACTTTCCTTTAACATCTCTAGGTCAGTTTATAAATTTGATTTTTGATTAGTTTTTTTCATTGTGTTTGGGTTTTTACTGTAGACCAATAAGTATTACCTTACTAACACCTAAAAGTCCCTGAAAATGGTGCTAAAAAAGATGGGTGTTGTTAATACATTCATTTAATCAACTATATCTTTTTATGTCACTCAAACCAGGGGAAACATCCAAACATGTTTACAATAAAGCTTATAGTTGTAGGTGTTACATAAATGATGTGGGGGGTCATTGCCTTTCCCAAATGTATAATCTAATCTATTATATAAATTATATGATTATGTAATAAATAAACACACTTTCAGAATTAAAAATATCTATAATCTAATTTATTGAAATACACACACTTGTTGAAAATAAACACTTTGTTGAAAGTAATCACACTTGCTAAAATCAAACAATCTGTTGAAAGTAAACGTACTCATTTGTAATTCTGAATTCACTTTTATAAATAAAAGATAATTTCTTGTAGGTTTTGAAATCTATTTATAATTATTGTTATGAAACTAAAATATATTTATAATTGCTAAAAACTATAAATACATAAAATACCATACAAAAATTTATTCCTTGTTCCTGAGGAGAGTGGGCCTTTGCTCACCTTAGAAATAGAAATGTAAAGAAAACTTAGTAACTTGGAAGTTGGATCTATTTTCATTAATGTATCAAAATAGATTACATGAATATAACTATAACTGTGATAGAATATTAACTAAAAAATAATGTATTATCTTTTTTCTATCTCCCTCTATTAAGACATGAATATCTACTTATATAATGTTGTAATTGTAGATCCCTAGATCTTAGTAGCTAATCTTTAGTTATCAAGACAAAGCTACTAATTAAAGTCATTCTTCAAAATAGGTTGTTGATGGTTTTAAATAGTAAGATCTCTCTATTATAAAATCCATTGCATATCTACTAAGAATGACTTCCTAGATCTACCTGATCGATTTACCTTATAAATATTCAATCACACACACACAAACACACACACACACACACACACACACACACACACACACACACACACACACACACACACACACACACACACACACACACACACACACACACACATATCCTGTAAAATAGTAAGTGACCAAAACACTCTTAAAGTATATGGGAACTATGGATCTTTTAGTTCTAAAAGCTTATAAGCTAGACTAGAAGAGTCCATAATAGTTCTGGTAGAGTCCGTAGTAACTCCATCGTAACTCTATTAGAGTTTGGAGCAATTCTGGTAGAGTGCAGAGATGTTTCTATGAAATCTTGGTGAAGTTTGTAGTAACTTGCTTCAAGGAACCTATATGTTGAAGAAGTCCATCACAAGTCTATTAGGCTGATAATAATGGTGGTATTATTTAACAAAGAATGAAATTAGATATTTAATGAGTCCATAGCCACTAGACAAGTTTGTAGCTTATTCTAGAGAAGACTTAAATGAATCCAAATTGTGTCCAATGAGTTTTCAGCTTGCCAAAATGTGAAAATATTTCATATAGGTTATCTTAGAAGATCATCAAAAAGGTCCTTATTCTTTATAGACTATTGTATCATATGTATATACATAAAATTAACAGACTAAAAATGCAAAAAGTTAGAATTAAATGATAGAATTAGTAACTTAGACTTTATTTACATTAAGATAAATCATCCATTTACTACACTAATATTAGATACAAGACTAAAATTCTTGCATTGTTTAGTCTAGAGGAGAGGTAAAGGAAGAAAAATGAAGAAACCTAATAGTAATAATGAGTCATAATTTAGACTCATCAGTCATTATTGTGGATATCTAATGTCATGATAAGTTTTTTGCCTCCATTAGAATCATCATATGTGAAACAAAAAATTAGTTTTAATATTATTATGCATCGCTACAATCAACATGCCATAATGCTACCATTGTGGATGATTATTCAAGGTACTAATGGTACATTAAAACTATAACTTATCAACAAAATAAGATTTAAAATGAATTACCAAGAAACTCAAAGTAATTTTTTTTTTGTTATTACTTGTACCAATAGGTTTTGAAGTATTTATCATTAATGATTTAACAATCCATTCATGACTTGGCATAACTATAAAATAAATGAAGCCATTAGAATGGAAAGCACATACAATTTTTCAATGTTCTTTGTAATATATACAATACATTATGTTAAATGAAATTATTTTCATGGGGATGAATCCATTAACACTTATTGATCAATTTTTATGATAAACCTTTCCACATAGCATAAAAATGATGCATTTGGTGAAACATCTATTATTCGCATTGGTGATTTTGATCATTTTTCTCTAGTACATCATATAAGAATGTATGATGTAACATAATATGGTTAATACATTTAGTTTTGTGTCATGTGATCCAAAGTTTATACTTATATAGTTTATATTTGAAATAAATTAATACGTACAGGGCATGCATCGATTTATGAGACACACCTTGCTATTTATATCTAGTTTAGAATTAGAAAGTAATTAATGTAAATAACTAATTACTTAGTGGGTAATTTATAGTTATGGTTTGTTGATTCCCTTAAGAAAATAGTAGGCTTTCCTTTTATAATAAAAATCTGCATATGACAAGCTAATGTAACTGATTATATTTAACATAAATAAAAATTTGGTTTGAATAATATATTAATGAAAATATATTTTTAATTTACCTAAGGTTGAATTCCAAATATTGGTATCAAATATTACATGAAGCTAGGTATATGAGGAAGACAACCATGGAAAAGCCATGGGGATTTCTTGTGAAGATTGAGTGAAGCATTTACCATGAATAAGTGATGAATAATTTTCCATAGCATGTTTAGGTAAAATTTAAAGAATTATTTTCATTTGTATTATTTTTTTCTCAACTCTGTAATAAAAGACATGAATAATTTTATTCTTGGATAATTTTGTTAATCTATTCATGCCTAAAAATGGTTGCCTAGAGGGTGCCAAAACTGATTTGGAAATCATTTATTTTCTAGGATATGTTTTTTCTTCTTGAGAGAATTAGAAAAATATGTTCCATTTTTTGGATAAGCATACAAAAGGTGTCTTGAATTAATTTGACAATGGACTAAGCATTTTAAAATTTAAGATAACCCTTACAAAATTTTAGAGGTGTGAAAACTTTGCATGAACACCATTATTCATCCTAGAGTCTCGTTCATCATGTAAGCTTTGAAAGTTGCATTCAAGCATTCCTAAAGTCTTGAAGAACTAAATTGAGCATTTTATTCTATTTTAAGTTATTATTATTTAACTAACATATGCCATTTTTTGATATAGACATTTATTTTGAGGGGTTTTGGAAGCCAACAATGATTAGAAAGAGAGAATTGGTAATAAAAGCAGGGAACCTAAACACCATTATATTGGAGTGATGGAAAATACATTAAATAATTAATTGGAATGGTTGAAGTGACAAATTATTAGTGTTAAAAATTAAAATGGGTCTTATTTACATGGATTTTGGTATATGAAAAATAAAAAAAAATTACTTTGACTCTTATTTCCATGGAAAACATAGTCGAGTTGGTTTTAAGGTGGAAGTTTGTATATTAATAGGAAAGAGCTCTTGAGTTCAAATCTCTTCACCTTTATTTCATTGTTTGAAGTTGTTATATTAAAAAAATAAAGAATATATGTAATATGTCAAGGTAAATTTTCCAAAATATGCATGCCAAAGTTTGTGAAAATTATTGTTTAAGACAATGAAATGGAAGGTGATAAAAAGATCAAATTCCCATAATTACAATTTTATGTTTAATTCCATCATTTTCAGTGCATTCAACATATGTTATATGGGTTTTTGGTATAAATTGATATTTTACAAAATCATAGCCATGTAAGCACTCATTTATTAGGTTTTAGAACATTTTGAATCCATCTAAGCTCTAATTTTACTGATTTGAAGTCTCATCTTATGATTTTTGTGAACATGTATTACAATGGTAAAATAAAGTAGGAAAAAATGTAAAGTGGTTATTTTTTGGTGGTGATCGACACCCTATATTTGTTCTATCTTTGAAAATGGCTATTTTCTGCTTGGAAACCATGAGTGGAACATAGCTTTTTTTGCCAATTGTACTTTCATAGATGGCCATGGTTTTCATGTTCCTAGAGATATGATAGGATGATAGCATTAGTGACCCATCCATTTTGAGTTTTACAATAAATATAACATTGACATATGTTACATTAACATTTTTATTATTATTATGATGTTTATTCTTTCCATTTTTTTAATTATTTAATATATTAACAAGGAACAAAACATTATTTTAGATGATTTATATGCTATGATGACTTCTCACATATTTATTGATAAGGGGAAGAGACTATATTAGTCTTCAATCACTTTTTGGTGATTGTAAAACAAATAAGAGTTTTTACCACTAGTAGTGTTGAGAAAATTGAGGTCATCATTATTGTAAATTAGGGTAGATGTGCCATACAGAGGTATGCAATAGTCACTTAGACACATATTGATATAGTTGAGCATTTTCATGATGTTTATGTTAATTTAGAAGTTATTTATTTTCCCATATTTATTTATTATGGGATTTTATTTTCCCTCACTTAGAATTTTCTTGCTTTGATGCAGAATCTTGCTTAGGTGTATAGTTTGACTAGAGGACTAGGAAGTAACTCCCTTGACTAGTTATTCTTAGTATGGGAGTTATTATTTTATTCTGAGGGTCTTTTACCACCTTTTATGAAGGATTTACTATTCTATTTTGAGGGTCTTTGACCAAATTTTTTGGAGGAGTTACTAATCACTCCCCTATATGTACACCTCACATTTGTGAGATTTTCTTAATTGAAGAATGGTATTTTTGGCACCTATTTTTCTTATGAAATATTATCATATTGATTTCAATTAGATTGTAGTTGTGTGTTGTGTGCTTGTTTGTCTCACGCATATCATGAACTTTTGCATACACATAATCTAGTGATCTTAGTCATAACTTTGATATGGTATTAGAGTGTCACCCTAGTAATCATGTGTCTAGTTTTATGTGATAAGATTTATTTTGAAATCTTGAGATTGTTGGTAGTGTATTGTGAGGCATATTTTAGATGGTTTGTAAATAATATTTGTGTGTTTTTTAAAATATCAAAAACCTTGGGATTTTTTTAAATATCTATCATTTTTTTACTAAAATTTATTTTGATGGATATACAAGAAATTTTATTGAAGATCTAACACCTTGGAAGCCTGCTCAAGTCTACTTTAATGACTTTAATCTTTTTTGGAAGGCCCATACACAAACTAAGGCTAGATTTCATAATTTTCATACTATTGTTGAGGTTGAGAGTGGTATTAAACATTTTTATAAGTTATTTCAACTAGGAACATAAGCTAATTTATTTCCCTCCAAGACTACATACTACTCACATATTATCCTTTGGCCTCTTTTACTTATTATTCATCATTCATAAGGTTATATTCAACTGGTATTCGAGTTTAGGATTGCCTTACGAGCTGAATTTGTGTCATTTTATGTGGTACCAAACACTAGTCAACATCCAAAGGATTATGACTCACACACTAGCTATAAACATCCTATTGTATTGGAGCTATAACCTTTAGTGACTTCTCATACTTGTGTCACAATATCCTCTAGTTATTTCACACTCTTTTACTATTGTTAACTAGGTAGGTACTTTTATATAAAATCACATTTTCATAAAAGTGGTTTCATTTACCACTTATAATAAAAATCATAGTTTTTTTCCTTTTTCTGGTGGGAAAACCTTTAAAAAAAATTAAATTTTGACTTAAAACCAAGGTAGAATTTTAATATTTAAAAATATAAAATATGGACTTGAAATGTTATGTATTAATTTGTGAAAGTGGATTCCATGCTTTTTATAAATGGGGAGGGAGTGGACATTCATTTTATGGTGGAGTGGTGAAGTTTTTTTTTCACAAAACAATATAAGTGTGGGAAATATTGCTACTTTGTTTTATAGAAATAATATATTGTGGGATATATATTTGGAAAAATTATTATCATTTTAAAAACTCTTCATTTTTTCTTTATTTGAAGACTGGAGGGTGAGGTCTAGTTTGTTAGGTGGATAAACCCCTCACAAGCAAAACAAACTTTCTCGTACTCTTACTTGGCCACTTTGTGTACTTGCTTTGGATGCATTTTAGATTGATCATGATGTCCTCATTTTTTCTTAAAAATCACATATTTTCTGAAATTTACATTGGTTACTCAAGACACATTCTTGATTATCCCTGACATATTTTGAGCATGCATTTATTTACAACATTTCAGGGTTTCACCATTGATAGTTTAGGGGGGTGTAATATGTTGGTGACATTTGTTCATTTTGAATCAATTTTGTTTTTGAAATAAATACCAATACAAAATTCATTATTGCATAATGAACATAAGTTAAATTACTCATGTAATGACATTTAACTACTATGAATGGAAAAATAAAAAACAAAACATATTCAGGATTAAGGGTTTACATCATATTATAATAGGCAATGAAAATGAACCTAATATAGAAGAAAAAAATATAAGTGGTACAAACTTTATAGTAAATCCAATGGGTTATTATGTCTATTGGTTTTCCCTAATCTTCTCTTTCATGTAGAGTTTACTAAAAACTCTAATGAAGTTTGGACCACATTGAAAAATATCTTCGGGAAGATAGATGTAATGAGAGGGCATGAATTAGAGAATGAAATCATTATTTTGAGTCCTAGTAGTTTTAACACCCTCTAAAATTTAATCACTAAATCTAAGTCCTTGAGATTATAGTTGAAATCATGTGGGATAAAGAAGAAAGATGACCAAATTATTATTTATATATTCTCAAAACTAGGTCCATATTACTTTATGTTTGCCTCTACCTTCCATTCCACTAAAAGTGATTTTAAGCCAAATGGAAGATGACCTCTTTAGATGAATTTATTGTTTACTTAACTCCAGATCAAGATTAGTTAATACAGATGGGCACATTAAAGCCCTCAAAATTTCAATCCTTAATTTCAAGAAATGGGAAGGCAAAGGCTTCAAGAAAAAATAAGAATAAAAATAACAAGGATCAAAAGAAGAATAAAGAATCAACCTCTACCAGAATAACCACTAAAACTTCTTCTAATGATAAACCTAAGAAAGAGATGGTTAAGTGTGCCTTTTGAAAGAAAAATAGGCATGATGAATACAAGTGCATGAATAAATAGATTGACTACCTAACCCATATTATATAAAAGAACAACATAGGTGTCCCTAAGTCTATCAAGTAGAATTCATAAAATCAAGAAATTATTCTAACATAAAAAGTAAAGCAAAAGGGAAATAAAAGGGCAAGGATCTTGTAGAAAATGTATCTCTAACATCTTCATGGGTTATTGACTCATATGCTTCCTAGCACATAAGTTATTAATAGGTTGCATTTTATTTTATAGAAACCTATAACATGTCTTTAATCACTCTGGGTGATGGAACTTCTATATTATTTTTAGGGAGAGGGTATGTTTAAATAGATGGAAGAACATTCAAAAAGGTTTTGAGTGTTCCATCTCTTTCAACTAATCTCTTATCAATGTACTAAATCAATCATATTAGTAAGGGCATGAGGGTATATTTTTCACTAGATTTAGTCATCATCAGAGAGATGCATAATGATTCTATAGTAGCAGTGGGAAGGGAAAATCACAAGGATATGTTACATACCTTATCACATTATACACTAGATTCATCTCCTTCTACATTATTGATTCATTCAGATGGAGTCATAAAATTATAACATGAATGATTTGGCCATATTGACTATTAATATCTATATCACCTCAACAAAAATGACATGGTCACAAGATAACCTCAAGTCTATTTCTCTAATGGTATTTGTGAGGGTTTCACCCTTGGGAAGCATTTCAAAGAGAAATTTGATAAAGGAAAATCTAGAGGGTTTCACATGCACTGAAATTAGTACATAGTGATGTATATAGGCCTTTTCCTAGTCTGTCTTTTAAAATGTCTAAGTGTGTCCTTACCTTCATTGATGATTTATTGATATACACATGGGTCTGCTTTCTTAGGCTAAAATATGAAGTTTTCAATAAATTTTGATACTTCAAAGTTATTATAGAGGAATAATATGAGAAATGTATCAAAGTTCCTATAATTAATAATGGTGTTGAGTATGTAAATAACATATTTTACCATTTTTTCCCAACATAGGGGATCAATTTAGAGTGTACACTTCCATACAATCCTCAACAAAATAGAGTTACAAAATGTAAGAATAGGGTCTTAAAAGAGATGACAAATTGCATGATTCACTATAAGTTAATTTCACCATATTAATATGCTAAATTAAATAATTAGGATTTATACATTCATAATGGGGTTCCCCATAAAGTTTTCAAAGGCATAACTCCATTTGAAGCTTGGTATAGTAGGAAACCTAAATTTGAGCATTTGAGAGCATTCAAATCTTCAACTATGGCTAATATAAATAAGAATAAATTCAAGGATATGGAACCTCATAGTAATAACTAAATATTCATATGTTATCTAGATGATGTCAAGGGGTACCAAATTCTTCATCTGACTAAACATGAGTTATTCATCAAGAGAGGTGTTCTCTTTCAGGTGAGTCCCACAGACTCAACATTTGACACTTGTCCCACTTCATTAGACTCACTTGGATTTAGTCCAAATGATTTAATTTATCTTGGGCACATTTTATAGATTGAGGAAACTTATTCTAGTTTTGATAGCAAGAGTAGTGATGGGAATTCATCTCCATCCACATCTAGCCACACTTTAGAAGATGATTTTTTTATACCTAGCTCATCCACTTCTAGTCTTGTTTAGGCTAGGCATACACTGCATAGTGTAGAAACATGGTTTGGGGCTCCTTTAGATGACAAGTGAACATGTTCAAAGTTTCATAGTGGTCTACATGATTTATATGCCTCTACATTAGATCCATATACCTTTAAATAGGCATCAAGTATTCTTGAGTGGGATTCTGCCAAGCATGAGCAGTGAAACTCCATAATCATGAACCATACTTTGGATTTGACACTTATTCATAGAGTAATAAATATGGTTTAATAAAAATGAATATATTATATTAATTTTTCTATAGATGGGTCCACTGACAAGTTAAAATTACGATTGGTAACAAAATGATTCTCATGAATTCCTAGCATTGAATACATTGAAACCTTTGCACCAATCACCAAAATGAACTTTGTCAGAATTATTCTATATATTATCATATTAAATCATTAGGATGTTCATCAAATGGATGTGATGAATGAATTTCTTTTAGTCTTCTTCATGATGATCTTAAAGAGGATATTTTCATGGATCAACCACCTAAATTTATCAAATATCCTTATTTTATGTGCAAACTATGGAAATCCATCTATGGCCTCAAACATCCCCCTTGAGGTTGGTATGCTAACATGGATTCCTTACTTCTTTATGTAGGGTTCACTCAATTCCATTTAGATCTAAAAATCTCTCTTATTATAGGGAGATTCACTTTTAATTTTGGTTCTTTATGTTGATCCTATTTTGATCACTAGGAGATCTTCCTCATCCTTTGCAGTGATGAAAGAGGCTCTTCATGATATATTTTCCATAATATATTTTAGCTTGTTACATTAATCCCTTGGGATTTTTTCTCAGTCTAACTTGGGGATCACTATTGCATAGCCCAAGTATGCTCTCAAATTAGTTGCTTAGTTTCACATGGCTGATTTTAAGCTAACTCTGACACCATTTCTATTTGGAGTCAAACTTGAGAAAGATTATATCATACTTGACATATAAACAACTTATGGGAAACCTTATCTACATGAAACATACCAAAATCGACATATCATATGAAGTGAGCCTTGTATTTAGATTCATGGAGGAACACCATGAGATGTAGTAAAAATAACTAAGAGGATCTTGCACTACATTTAGGGCACCCATAGATTTGTGATTCAATAAATAGGTAATAGTTGAATTGACTTTATTGGCTATAATCACTCAAATTGGCCTATCATATTTAGAATTACAAGTCTAGTTTAGTTATAGTTTCTCCATTGGTTTAGGTCTAATTAGTTGGTAAAGAAAGAATCATAATTTTATTTATTTATCATGTACTAAGGTAGAGAACAGGGGTTGTCAATCCTTACACTAAAGACATCAGTATTTAGGGGATTCTCACAAAAGTTTTGTTATCTAGATCAGATAACCTACCATCATCTACTATGATACCCAAAGTACTATTTAGATTTATAAGAATCTAGTCCGACATCATCAGACCAAACACATAGAGATTCATGGGCACCTCATAAGAGAGATCATTCATGGGGAAATCATTGATATGATATATTTATAGATGATAGAGTGGACAATAAACATCTTCAACAAATGTTTGATGAAGAGCAAGTATCTTCACTTATGGGATCTTCTTATGTTTTAAGATAACATAGCATCATCCTTTGTGGGGGGCTTCTAGCCTATTTTTTTTATCTCTCTCTCTCTCTCTCTCTCTCTCTCTCTCTCTCTCTCTCTCTCTCTCTCTCTCTCTCTCTCTCTCTCTCTCTCTTTTTTTGGGTGGGGGGGAGGGGCAGAGTGTTTTCCTTCAAGTTTTCTCCTTTTCTCTAATTTATGAGAGATTACTTTATTTATGGGTACCTCATCAGATGTAGTTGTTAGGACCCATTATTTTACACTGCCCATATAACCTATGCTTATGGGATGAGGGGTAGTGGGCTAGAGTAGGGGTTATTTATTTTCCCATATTTATTTAATAAAATATTTTGTCCCTCAATAGGATTTTTCATACTTTCATGGAGAAGTTTGTTTAGTTGCATAGTTTAATTGGATGACTCGAAAGTAACTCCCTTGACCATATATTATAGGTATTGGAGTTACTCTTATATTTTGAGGGTGTTTAACCACATTGTTTGGAAGAGTTACTACTCTCTTCTGATGGTAGTTTACCACCTTTTGTGGATGAGTTACTCAACACTATCGTATATATACACCTCACATTTGTGAGTATTTATTAATGAAAGATTAGTCTTTTTACTTCCTATTTGTCTTATACAATATTATTTTATTGATTTTATTTAGATTGAAGTTATGTGTTATGTGTTTGTTTGTCTTTCACATATCACAAACATATACATCCAAATGATCCATTGATCCTAGCCACAAAATCAATAGTCTTGTATGTTATGCTACAAGTATATAATGGCTATAGGTAGAGAATATTGTATGGCTTCATTGTAATGTTGTTATAGATCATCTTTTTATAACCCTTTGGATCAAGGTATATTTTTTGGTATTTTGATCCAAATTTTATAGCTATTTAGTATCAGGTTTGTTTTGAAATTTGAAACGAAGCTTTCAAGGGATTTGAATAAAAACTATAGGAGGTTAATTTATGTCCCCTAAAATGATTTAATAGGAGGAAGTGATGAGATAATTTCTCCATGATTTTGATAGGACACACATTTTAGGCCAATAATATCCAATCCTAAGTAACTTCTTGGTCAGGGACATTCCACTGACGTGGCCTCCACCAACATGAATAGTGAGGAACAAGAAGAGATGAGAAAGATATTCCACATCAAAATTCTAATCAAGAAAATAGAGGTAAATGTAACACCATTATTCAACCCATTATTTTGACTCACAGTGATTCCATTAAAATTACATACAAATTAAACAAAATCATGCCATAACCCTAATATAAATAGTCCATGTACTAGACAAGATCTAAGCAATGTCTTCTCCAAATGTAGAATAAATAAAAATTGTGAGCAGTAATCTTATGAATATGAATGATCCTCTCTATTGGATTGAAATGGGACTTGTATTTATAGTGAAATATGATTGTAAACCATTCCAAAATTTTAGTCAAATTAGTTTATTTAACCACATATTATTTTTCATTTCTATTGACAAAAAAATGAAATGTGCACATTGTTTTATTTATCCACAATTTTTTTTTCATTTATATTGACATTGGTCAACTATTATTACTTTCATGGAGGAAGCACTTGCCTTCCAATCATTTTAATATTATTTACACAATGTATAGCTTCCTTCTAGCTTTGGATCAATTTGGAAGTGTTCATCTTTTTGTGCCTTTATAAATGGTTTTATGAGATTTAAAATAAATTAATATGTATTGGGAATGCATATATTTATGAGGAACTCTCTTTTTATTTATATCTACCTTATATTTTGAAATTAATTAATGTTAATAGTTAATTATTTAGTGGGTATATTATAGCTACAAGTAGTCAGTCTTTTAATAAAATAATGGGGTTGATTTTCATTATAAAAAACTTGCATATGGCAAGTTAATGTAACCTGATATATTTTACAAGAATAAAAAATTATTTTGAATAATAAATTAATGTAGATTTATTTTAAATATACATTTGGATTAATTATAAAAATTTGTCAAATCTTCAACTTCATCATTACATTCTATGAAAAAAATCATCCAAAATGCTCTAATCCACATTAGGAAACTTTATGAAATCTATCATTGAATGTGTGAAATGTTGAAAAAAAAAATGAATACTATAATTTATTATTGTCTTGAATTTATAGTTATATATGTTCTGAATAAAAAAACTCATTTGATTTATCAAATCTCTTATATACATCAAATTATTTGGCCTCAACACATAATAGGCAAATGTTGAAATCATTTAATATTATAATTACTTGGAATAATGTAGAACATAGAGGAAAATGAAATTTGGAGATCCAAATGATGAGTAATTCTATATAAAATTAATTTATCTAAAGGACAAAAACTCCACCTATATCCAACTCATGAACCTTGTTTGATCAATGGTGTTCTTGGAAAAATTGATATTAAAGTTTATATAACTCACACAAAACCTATTTAACTACCAATTTTTATGGTTGTGTACATGGTAAAATATATATCCCTAGCACAAGATCCAAAAAGTCCTCATAATGTATTGACCCCTTCCATAAATAGATACACCCTTAAAAAAATTCAATTCAAAATGGATTGGGATGTGACAATAATAAATATCAATGACTAGTGTTCAGAAAGGCAACAATTGATATTGGTAATAGTAAGCACCAGGGCTTATCTTTTACTACATTAAAAACAATGTGATCCTTATAGGACCTAGATATTTTGGCTCCTTTATCTTTTCTTTGATTTATAAGAATGCAAGACGACACATAAATCCATGTCAAGGAAAAATAAAATAAAATATTTTATTCCTTACTATAAATCAATTTCAATTAATCACATGTATTTTTCATACATTGTCTTTATTTAATTTCTCACTTGACATCTCTTAATCATATGGAAAAGTAAATCAATTTTAAAATCCTCTTTGACATTAAAACTCATTTTTCATGCTTCACCTCCCATATTTTATGGAACATATTATAGCTCAAATTTAAACCCTTAAGAAGGTGTATTTAACCCCTCTAACTTAAGTTATATAGTGGGATTAGCCTTAGGTTATGGGTGACCTCTAAATAAACTAAACATCTAGATTTTTGGCTATCTTCCTAGTATAACACTTATAATAGAAACTACACTATTAATTTGATTGAAAAAGGGATATAAATACGTCTAAACTAACAATAATAATTGGAGGTGATTCACCAAACATGATATCCTCTCCTTGATAAGCTTTTGCACTATGAAACAACAAGTTACAATCTAATTCTAGTACTCCAAGAAAGTTCCTATCATACCAGTGATTAAATATGATGGTTATGATAATTAAAAGGGATTAAAATGACATTTAAGAGGTAATAGTAGTATATAGTAATGAAATAGAAAATCTCAAACTCATAAAACCATGTGTCACACTTCATATGACCTATGAAAGGAAGACAAGCTCACATAGAGGCATAAAAGACAAGGACAATTGCAAGGAAGCTCACTCACCATCACAAAACATTCATCAAAAATTAATTACATATCATTTTATAAAAGATAAATATAGAAATATTAAGTTTGAATTGATTTCAATAGGAAGTTACAAGTCTTATTTTTTTTAGGGCTTCACCATCACCAATTTGAGAATGCTTGCAATGCCTCTCAAGGCTATATTTATAGAAGAAAATTGGAAGAAGAGAGAGAGAAAGGATAAGAAGAGAGTCCATGACCTATCGTTCATGATCATAATAATTACAAAATAGAGGATACTGACACTAAGCCTTGAAAGAGTGCATTATCATCTTTCTCCTCATTTAGAACAAATTTTAATGAACCTCTTAACCAGAATGGCATAGGACATCTCCTTGGTAGTTTAGATTATTTATTGTTCATAAATCCTCCTCAAATACTTACACATATTCCTATTGATACTAGTTAGAAAAATTATAATTGACATGTGTCATGTTGAGGGTGTTCTATGCCAACTCCTACCTCTTGCAAAGCTTCTTCTTCACTGGGACACTAGTGTTGAATTTTATGATTCATTTTCTCTTTGTGACCAAGGTATTACCTTCAAAGTCAATTCTAGTTTTGTGTCATAAGAAACCTCCATTAGGAATTTTTATTTTAGTGAAGATACCATTTTTATTCATGAGGCTTTTACCCTTCAACAAAAGTCATTTTGCAGTTGGTTATGCCTTAAGTAGCTACTAGAGTGAAGAGAGAGAAAGAGTTTTTTCACCATGGTGGTTCCAAGAAAAATTGAGGGTTGATTTCAAGATTTGTATTTAATTCATGACTTCAATTATATTCTTAAATAATTTTTAAATTATTTTAAGGTGTTCAGATGCACCTATAGCTCTTTAGACCTTGAGATATACCTATACATAGTTTTCTTGAAGCCATATAAGCCATCCATTTTCACTAAGGCCTGTTTTGTCACTTTTGGCCTATATGAAGATTTTTAAACCTTATTTAATGATTTTAATGTGGTAAAATCATCTTTATATATGCCTAAATAACCTCTGTAGCCATTTAAAAGAGTTCATGTAGTTCAAAACCATGAAAACTATCTCAAAAAGGAGTTTTTTAGGTCAATATCCATACACATTCATCTCACATGTGAAAAAATTATAGTTATTTATATGCATGAGAGAATTAATAAGGTCATCCAAGTGATTTTTAAGCCATTCCAATCCATTTTTAATGTTTGAAAGCATTATTTCTCCCGTCAGGTCATTTTTGGGGTTGAAGCAGGCTTTAAGGGCTCTTGGAGTCTTAACAATTGTTTATAACCCTGATGGCACTAATTCCTAAGAAAATGATAGGGTTTTTTATTATACAATCCTATCCACCTCTCCTAAATGGATTAGGATCCCATGCATCTACTCGTGGATGTTTACACATGGAGAAAATGCTTCTCGTGTAATCATGCCTGTATTCTTGAGCTTGAGTAGGGTGAATTGGCCCAAAAAGGTAAGAAATTATTTGCCTTTGGCTTAAAACACATATTTGGGGTATTTATAACCCTAAAAAATTAATTCAAGTTATCTTATTCACTAATCCACTCCTCAAACTCATTGTAACCTCTACTAGACTATGATGATGGTTTGAGAGAAACATTGTGTTATTGACCTTAAGAGCATGTGTTTTTGCATTTTATCCATTATAGAAATTTTATTCACATTTCACATGTAGAAATAAGTATGCTTATTTATACCTACTAGGCCTAATTAACCTTCTTAGGCCTTTCATTTCCTTTAATAACTTTTAAATTCAAATAAAACATTGTGAAATTTTAGTTATTAAATTAAAATACTTATTTTAACTTATTTCACTTCACATTCTCAAGCAATGGTCAAAATATTTCCTTTACCTCATCCAAAACTTTTGTTTAGGGGATCATTAGATCTACCTAGAATGTACTTGAATTTGAACTCCTTTCTTAGTTTATATAATAATTTTGGTGGTCCCAGTAATTATGAACACCCTACTCACATTGTCTTTGACCTCTACAACCTCTTCAGTCTCACACCCAACTCTGAAAATTTAGTATGTCTTCACCTAGGACTTTGTTAAGCATGTAAGCACACATTTATCATAAATCTCTTTCTTTTCCATGCTTCATTTTTAAGTATACATGACCAATGCTAAAATTTTGGTTAATTTTTCCTTCTTATTAATGATCTCGTCTAGGTCTTTAGTCTTTCAAACTAACTTGATCAACTCACCTATTCTTCACATTATTATACATAGTACACCTACAAGCATCCATCTCGTTCATGACTAACTATTATAATCTGATTATCAAAACTAGGGGATGGTGAATTTTATACTTTTAATGAGAATGTAATAATAACCTTGAAATGGTTTCACTGGAGTATTGATAATCATCCTATCCCTTTCATCCCCAACTACCTACATAGTGTTTTTATTTTTATTCTTCCTCACTTATTATACCTAATTGAGTACACTCCTATTCCCTCAAAAGCATTCATGATATGATTGGAAAACTTGTTTATAGTTCATATTTAGGATGGAAATATTCTCCAACACCATGAGGAAACCAATGTCCAATTGGTTTCTTGAGATTTCCACCTGTAATGTATACAAGACCTTCTCTAGGTTATAAAAGATTGTCAAGGCCCATCTCAGGTGATCTTGAATATTTTAATGTTCTCTTTATTATCATATATCATATTAACACCTTATTTCACTTTATATCAAGTTTATCTTGCCTAGTGGAGCTTCTCAAGCTCATATCTTAATCATATATATTGTTTAGTTCATCTCACCAATAGACTTACAACTCATTGTCATACATAACTACATTAATATTTGATGTCTCTACTCCTTATAAGCTTAGAATAAACTTGAAATTTTGGTTGAGGTTATCCATTAATGATAACTCTTTTAGGTGTGCTAATAATTGATCAAGAATCAACTCTCCCAAGGATGCACTTTAAGAATCATCCACAAGTCACATGCTTATAATTCTTTTGGCATGTATAAGACTTGTTATAAGACCCTAAAATAAATGGTTTTCAAGGTTTATCACACTATACTCCAATTTAGGATGAATTTTAAATGTATAATAAGGTTATAAATATATATTTAAGGTCATTGGAGGATGAAAACATATAAAACAATCAACAACCTCCTTGTTGGACTAAGAATCATCCAAAACACTGAGATTTATTGCATGGTACAAGTGTGATCAATGGAAATTTGACCTTCATACTTGGTTCTACCACATGTAATTAGTATTATGAGGTATTATAGGTTGGTGTAATTTTTTTATAAGCCACTTGAACCAAGAAAAATGCAAAAGACCAAATCCCTACCTAGAGTTCATTGAAGCATGTCTTCCATCCATATAAACTAAAGCTTTTGCTCCATTCATACTATAAAATTCCAAGAAAATTTTGGAGTGCAATGGGAGATAATGAATGGAACCTTTCATGACCTCCCCCAATTTTCTACATGCTTTTCTTGATCCTCAGAACTCTAAAATTGCATAAAACTAACACTAGTAGGGTTTTTTGTCCTTTTTATGGTACTTAACTTCTTGATGATTATTCATAATGTTAAGTATCTTAACCAATAAAATAATGCACCAAAGTGGAAGGTCATAATAACCCACTACTAAAATCAAGAGCTTAGCTTTCGAATCTCTCTCTCCTCCTTGTATGAAGTGAAAATTGGTGTATCTTATAAGGCTGCCAATGAGATCAATATAGACAATGAGCAGTTTTTTGATCTATTTGGGTTTAGAACTCCCTAAAATGCATGGATTTAGAAATTTAGATGCAAAAAATCCATGGAAATTTTTAGAAGTGATTCTTTCTCTAAAAACTAGTAACCACCCCTTGAAAACCTATCTTTTGACACTAAAACTACCATATTCTGCTTTAGAACTTGATTGAACTAATGTGATAAGTGTTCATTGAAATATTTTAAGCTTGTAAATATTTGGGTTGATGTTTTAACCACTTCCCTCTACTACAAACCTACCATTATATTAAAATATTCTTATTTAGACATTACAAATGATTAAGAAAGATTTTTAAAATGAGTTATAATGTTATAAAGGATATTTGACTTCATTTAAGACACTTGTATGGACCATGGGGAATATAAAATGACATTAAAATGAGTTAAATGACATAATAAAGACCTTTCAATGCTTGACACTCTTTGAACCCCTTTGACTAGGACATATCTTGACTAGACAAGTAAGATGTTAGAAAGAACATTTACCTTAAACTTGTCAAACATATCTTAATCTATGTTAAACATGCATTATGAAGGATTTATAAGACTATCCACCAAGATGAAGGCTTGATTAGACACATTTTTGTATAACTAGTATATAGTAGCTAAAATATGGATAACATATTTGGTGACTTCTTAGGAATGCATGCTTATTATGCATCTACATCAGTGGCCTAGTGCATCCATTTGGATAGGGAGTAATGATTATAACTTGAATTGAAGACAAACTAGTAATTAGTACTGAACACAACATTCAAAGTAATTGAACTGAACCAACATAAGACACACACCAAATCACACGTGTCATAAGACACTTTGAGGAAAGACAACACAAAGCAAACAAGACACACCTGTGCTTCAAAAAGTTAAAGAACACAAGGACCTAGTATAATATGAAGATGCAAAACTAAACTCAATAGCATTAATTCAATTGTATCTAATTTATTGGGATAATCAAATTCTCTCCATATTATCTTGCAAGTTAAAAGGCATTGTGTTCATTTCAACCAATGATAACATATGGTCCACTCTAGAATCCATCAAAATTGGTGTGTTTACTTGGTTTAGCTCTATCCTTATCCCATTTTAAGACAAGGTCTCCCTCCTGATATTATCTTGAGATAGCTCTCTTATTAAATGTTATTTTCACTTGTACTTGATGACATTACATGGTGTGCATAGCATGGTTTCTAATCTCCTCCAAGGGCTGATCTTATTTCTATAAGATCATTATCCATCCTCTCAATCTAATGTGCCAACTCAAGATCTAGTAATTCAAGTGAAATAGGTAGATTGTCTTCTCTCCCATAGATAAGCATATAGGATGAGTTACCAATGGAAATATTTAGGGTAATCCTATCAGCCGACAAGGCTTTCTTCAACTTAGTGTACCAATTATTTTGATCTTTGTCTATTTTCTTCTTTATAATTATGATAAAAAATTTATGAGTGGACTCAACTAGCCAATTTCCTTGAGGGTAGTAGTTAGACGAGGAACTTAATTATATGCCATATTAGACATCCCATTCTATTGTTCTTACACTACTAAATGCCATAACATTATAAGAAATTATTTTTGAAGTCACCCCAAATCTTATCACTAGAATTTCATAGAAGTCCATCACTGAAGTCTCATTATCCTCTTTGAGTGATACTACTTCTACTGACCTTGTGAAGTAGTTAGTGGCTGTAATCACTAATTTATGGCCTGTACTAGATGGAGGATTAATTGATCTAATGAAGAAAAATACCCACTACATGAATGGTTGCTCCACCTAAATATGATTGAGAGGGTGGGTTTCAAGTCTTTGTTTTCTTACAAATAAAGCACACTTTTAACATTTATTAACCCAAGCATATAAATCCTTGAATAGGTTAGGCCAATAATACTCAACTCTAATTATCTTTGTAGCTATGTTTTTAGGTACAAATTCACCTCTCATTATTCCATCATGGAATTGTTCTAGAAGCTTATCAACCTAGTCAGTTTTGACACATCTTAGTAACATCCCATTTATATATTTCTTGAAAATAACTCCATCTACAAGAAAATTAGGTATTGCCTAAAATCTAATGTATCTTTTTTTTGCTTGATCTAGACCCATATAACACTAACTTATTTGAATAAATATTACCATTTCTTATGTCCAAATTGGATAATATGAAGTTACAGATATATTAGGACCATCTTGTAATGTAAAAATGGCATCTCTTTCCTCTTGAATGTCTAATACCAAGTGTTCACACAACCCTCTCCCTCTTACCAATTTAATGTCCTTAACTCTACATCATATTCCATGACATTGGTTATCCATCTATCCCTCTTTTCATTCAAATCCTTATTTAAACGGAAGTATCTTATGTTTGGGTGGGTAACCATGACATGAATATTGTTGTTAGACACCATATGTCTAAACTTATTTAGGCTCCTTGTTATTGATAAAACTTAGTTCTAAATGAAGGTATATCTCTCCTCATACTATTCTATCCCTTGACTAAATAAAGCAATTGGATAATCATGACCTTCATTATTCCACTACGTTAACATAGATGAGATGGTGTTAATATTATCAAAGGCATGCAAGAATAAATCCTTTGAAAAATTAGAGTTAATCAATGTTTGTGTCTCGTGCAATAGCTTGCTTTGTGGCCTCAAAATAATTTTTATCCATTTAGTCCAAAAAGGCTTTATATTTTTTAAACATAGATATAATATGTTTTAAAAGGTTAAAAAAACCATGTTTAAACCTCTTCACAAAGTTGATTTTCCTAAGAAAAATTTACAAACCTTTCTTATGTTGTAGAAAAGATAAAGCTAATATAACACTCAGGCTTTTAAATTCTATAACAAGCCCATCCTTGGAGACAATATGGACTAATAAATTACCCTCATTAACTAAAAAAACAAATTTCCTGGGGTTTAAAGATATTTAATATTAAATAAAATTTTAAAAAATCAATGTGAGATGAGCTAGATGATCACTAGCATTCTTAGAGAAAACCATGATATCATTAAGATAAATTAGCATCATTTGGTTGATAAAAACTTGGAAATACATATCCATATCTATTTGAAATGTATCCCCTTCATTATAAAACCCAAATGGAATTTTATTTAAAGCATATATGCCCAATTTAATAGTAAAGGTTGTCTTATATTGATCGTTTTCTTTTCACCAAGACTTGGTTGTAACGCAAATAGCCATACAAACGAGAGAAACATTAAGAGCTTGTCACCACTTGAAATATTTGTTCCATATAAGGTAAGGGATATTTATCATTAAATGAGACCCTATTCAAGTCTCTAAAATACACACATAATCTGATCTCACCACTCTTCTTTCTCATAGGAACTAAGTTGGCAACCTATCAAGATTGTTTACTAGTAAAAATGATTCTTGACAGTATCAACTTGGTGAGACCTTTTATCATTAACATATCCACTTTAGTATTGATGTTCCTTTTTATTTTCATTATATGTTTATCATGGGTATCAAGTTATATAGTGTGTTGGGCCAATGTGGGATCAAACTCCTTGAGATCGCTATATTCCCAAGTAAAGACATCAAAAAATTATCTATATAACTCAATAAATGTAGCTTTCTTAGATGAAGTGCATACCTTTCCAATATTTATGATTTTATCCTTAAATATGGACACTTATCATGATGTTACTCTTTGTTATACATGATTACATTATCTCTACTAATTTTATTACTTTAATTGAATATATTCTCAAGAGTAACCAGCCCTTTGGGAAGTTTATTAGACCTTAACTTTATAATTTGGTCCCCATATTGGTGTTAAAACATGGCCTAGTTTTTATAATAAAACCTAGGTTATTGTTGGAGAAAACATGTTATTTATTTATCACTTTCAAAAAAATTCCAATTGACATCATTATCTGGTATTGATGGCCTTGCAATTACTATGATGTGTGGCTAAGTTTTTGAGTTCTTGATATCATTAGGGATGTCATATTGTGTTCCAACTGATGCCAACCTATTAACATATTGGTTATCTTCCCTTATAATTGATTATATGTTTAAGGCCTCAAAATATTCAATAATTTCCCATTCTCTATTCTTTTAGGACTTCAAAAATGTGTTTTTAGAAACACTCTTACCTCTTACTTAGTGGACAACTAGTTTACTATCTCCAAAAGATTGTACTTGATTCACTCCTTTATTTATTTCCAATTTAATCCCATGTATAAAATATTAATATTGAAATTAATTAAAATTAAAATTAAACTAAAATATAATGGAATAATAGTACCTTTTATTTTATGGAGAAAAAAGCGTAATACTTGCCCCTATTCTGTTCTTGCTTCTTGAGCCATAAAAATATAATTTTCATAAACCAATACTATAATTAATTAGATTAGAGAAAGAGAGGGTATTATTATAACTTCTTTATGAAAACAATAGACATGAATACCAGCCTCTTTAACACCTCTAAAAGGATCAAAACCATAACTACCATTACCCCATTTATCAAGGAAAAAATTTGAAATGTCATCAGGAGGAATAACTAGTTCTTGATAAAATAGATCATCTTCTTCATCAATTATGATACAATTGACATTTGTGATATTTGGATTGTATGGATCGATTTAAAACCTTGTGATAATTTCAAATTTTATGTTAACCTTGGCACCATATCTAGTCCTAAAAGCTATGTAGGGTCAATCTGATGACAATAAGCACCAATATTTATCATGAAGTACTTTGACAAGTAAAGGGAAAACTATGGTGGAAAGATAACAAAAACAAATCATGAGCAATGGAAAAATTAGGAAAAACATGAAGAATAAATCTCAAACCTTTGATAGCACCAACTGTCTTAGTTAATTAACCATCTAGTTATAATACACCTTTGGTATTGGGCTCATATTTGAGACCTAGCTTATCTACTATTTGCTTTTTGCATAACTAAGATTCTAGATCCACTGTCTATCATATAATTATGCAACAAATAGTCACTAATGATCACTAAAACATAAAAATAAGGAGGCTTGTCCACTTTACCTTATTGTAACTAACTAGACTTAGATGTATTTCAGAATACAATAGTACCTCTTCTTGTTGTTCCTGATGTCGAGTTTAGCCTAGATAACTAATATTGAAGCATATGTATTTGCCTAGTAATAGACAAGGTATCCCACATAAGAGTTCTTACATGGAGACTTTTCATTTTATATACTATGTTGAAAGAAGGGAAACCAATCCTTGATTGTCCTCTAGGAGCTATGATGTTATTTTGGACCCATTTATTTTGGTGTGTAAAGGTACTCCTCTCATTCTGATTTACTTGATTATTTTGAGACTTGTAATATGCATTAGGATCTCTTATTACTTGATTCATATAAGGGATTATAGTTAGACCTTTTCTACTCTCTTAAGTCTCCTTAGTTTCCCTCTTTTTAGACGTAGTGTTAGCTATAATATAACTATCCACCACTCTACTTGTTCTACCCAATTGATTCACTACACAATAATATTCTTCTTAAAATTTTAAAAATGTATCACTTGACTAAACTTGCTTTCCAAAATCCATAACATGATTTGAAACTTAATCTTGTGTTAGAGAAGGTATTGCTCTAGCTTGTGCCACACAAGCTTGGTTAAAAACTCCATATTGATTGATATATTACTCATGAGGTTGATTCCATTAAGAGGGTGACTCTTGATCTTGCATTAGATTATTTTTGATAAGTACTATAACTTTTGAAGTGGAGGCATCATTTGGATTATAATTGGTGTAGGGTCTAGCATTAGTGACATGGCCTTGTACTTGATTATTTTCTTAAAGAGGTAGTCTATTTGGTTGATAGGGATCATGAGATTGGTATGGAGTTTGATAAGGTTTATGAAAATGATATTACTACCTCTCCATTTCCATGACTTTATTTTCAATATTATTACGTAGTTATTCTACATGATTTGATTTACTTGCTTGACTAGGGACAACTAACTCATGATACACTATGGTAGGAATGGGAGCAAGAGTTAGAGTAAGGAGTTGTATGTTAGGAAACAATGGCATAGGGAGTCTTTGAGAGATTTGTATAGATTGGATCAGATTATTGAATCATAACAACTATGTCACTATTCAAAGCCTTGAGATAGTAGAGGAAAGCATAATTTTGAGTAGGTCTTATAAGAATTGGGATTATATCCCATGTTTTTTAGAACCTAGCATTGAAATCCTACATGAGTTCTTAGGTATCTCTCTTTATTGTGGTTAATTACTTAGCCAAGGACAAATTATCACTCTTATATTTAAACCTCTTACTTAATTTCTCTCCCAAATCATCCCATGAGTAAATGGAATTAGGGGCTGAGGTTCTCTAACACTCCAAATCCTTGCCTTTAAAACTGATTTCCAATAACCTAATGGATACATTTTATTAGGTTATGTTATGGATATTATATAAATTTAGGATGTCCCTAATGTGATTAATGGAAGTAATTGTATTTCCTCCACTAAAGTAAGGCACACTTTTAAGGGAAGCCACTAGGAAATCATCATATTATGTAAGGTTTAATGGAGAACCATGATTGAAAGAAATAAAGGTTTGATTTTGAAGCATCGTACTAGATTTAGGAAAACTTGGGTTATAGATAAAATGAAGCTTTATTATAGATCACTTGGTATAAGGAAGAGTATGAGGGAATATTTTTATTTTAACTAAATATAAAGGTAATTCAACAAAATCAAAAGGGATAGATTTATATTTTGATATTTTAGCCACCTTTGGCATAAATGTTGGCTTACTATTCAGCAACCAAGAGTTTATAACTTGTTGGACTCATTTGATGATGCATGAAGAAGGTTATTACAACTATAAGTTTGCCAATACCAACACCAATCTAGGACAACCTATTTAAAATTAGGTCACACCAAGAGTGATATGATTTTTATAGCTCAAATTTTCACCCTTGAGAGGGTGCCTCCAACCCCTCTCACTTGGGGTATATAATGGGATTAGTATTAGGTTGTGGGTGACCTCTAATTATACTAAACCTCTATATTTTGGGCTATCTCCCAAGTAAAACACATATACTAACAATTACACTAATAATTTTCTTTGAAAATGAATATAAGGATAAAAATAAAAATAACACTTGGAGGTGGTGCATCAAACAAATATCCTCTCCTTGATAAGGTTTGCACTATGAAGCAATAAATTACAATCTGATTCTACTACTCCAAGAAAATCCATATCACAATAGTGATTTAATATGAAGGTTATGTAAATTATAAGTGCTTAAGATGACATTAAATAGGTACTAATATCATTCACTAATGACATATCAACTATCAAACTCATCAAACTATGTGTCACACTTCATATGACATGTGAAAAGATGGCAAACACATATAGAGGCATGAAAGAGAAAGACAAATGCAAGGAAGCTAACTCACCATCACAAAGCAATAAAAAAATATTTAATTTTAGATAACTATTTACAAGATAAATACATCAATATTAAATTTAAATTGATTTAAATAGGCAATTATGAGTCTTAATGTTGGCAGGGCTTTGCCATCACCAATTTGAAGATGCCTATAATGCCTCTCAAGGTTGTATTTATAGAATAAAATTAGAAGAGGAGAATTTATAAACTCACATTAATGATAATATCAGCTAAAAAAAAGTTAAATTTACACCAATATTTTAAATAGTGTGTTTTAATCTTCCTCCTTCACATTTAAAACAAATATTAATGAACCTTTTCACAATAATGGTGTAGGAAAAATCTTTGGTAGTTGAGATGTTTAATTGTTCATAACTCCACCTCAAAGAGTTAAAACTATACCTTTTGAGAATATTTATATACCTTAAAATTTACATATGGAATGTTGTGGGTATTCTACACCAACTTATACCTCTTTAAATCATCTTATTCATTGGGAGACTAGTGTTGAACTTCATGATTCATTTTCTCTTTGTGATCAAGGTATAACCTCCAAAGAGAGTTATAGTTTTATGTCATAATAAACATAAATTATAACTCATTATTTAAGTGAAAATTCCACTTTAATTCATGAGAATTTTACCCATAAAAAAAATTCATGTTGTAACTGGTTATGCCTTAAGAAGCTAATAAAGTGACGAGAGAGAAATCTTTTGTGCCATGGAAGTTCCAAGTAGCCTTAAGGGATGAGTTTGTGATTTGTATTAAATTAATGACTTAAATGATATAATTTAATCATGTTTATATTATTTTAAGGTTTTATAATTCACATCTATCTCTCTAGACTTTGAGATAGACCTATACACAATTATTTTTAAGCCATATAAGCCATCCTCTTTCACTTAGGCCTATTTGGTCACTTTTAGCCTATATAAAGACTAATAAACATAATTTAATGATCTAAATGTGGTAAAATAATATTTATATTGGCCCATGTATCCTCTACAAATATTTAGAAGAGTTCATCTAGTTCAAAACCTTGAGAACTAGCTCAAGAGATAACTTTTTGGGTCAAAAATCCATACACATTCAGCGCCCACATACCAAAATTTCACTTAGTCAGATGGATAAGAGATGTAATAAGCTAATACAAGTAATTTGGAGGCCATCCTAATCCATTTTGAGTGTTTGAAAACATTATTTCTCCCATTGGGACATTTTAGGGTTTTAAGGGCTCTTAGAGTCTTAATAATTATTCATATCCATGAGGACCCTAATTAAAAAATAAATTAAAAGATATTTTAGTATAAAAACTTATCCAAATAGCTAAAAGGTTTCAATATCCCATTTACATTCATATGGATGTTCACACATGGAGAAAATGCTTCTCGGGCAACCAAGGCTACATTCTTGAGCTCAAGTAGGGTTACTTGGATCAAAAAGGAATGAAATTATATGGATTTGGATTAAAAAACATGTTTGAGGTATGTATAATTCCACTTATTCATTAAATTTATTTTCTTCACTACTCCACTCCTCAAACTCATTGTAACCTCAAATAGACTATAATTAGGGTTTGAGAACAACATTATGCAATTGACCCAGGAGCTTATGTATTTGCATTTTTACCATTGAAGTGAGTTAAAAAATCATAAAATTATAATCTTTTTCATATTATTTAAACTCTAAAATTATCCAATTCACCCTAGAATTTCATGTTTAATCACATTTAACATACAGGTTTGCGTATGCTTATTTAGACTTATTAGGCCTAGTTAGCCTTTTTAGGCATTTTATTGCCTTAAATCACTTTTTTAATTCAAAGGGAAAATTTTGATATTTTAGTTATCAAATTAATATACTTATTTAACTTTATTTAACTTTATTTCTCAAGTAATGGTCAATATATTTCCTTTACCTCATCTAGAACCTACTTATATGTGATTATTAGGTCTACCTAGAATACACTTGAAGTTGAGCTCATTTCATAGTTTATTTATTCATATTAATGGTCCTAGTAAGGATTAAAACCATAATAACATTATATTTTACCTCTAAAGTCTCCCACCCAACTCTCAAGACATAGTCTTCTTCACCTAGGCCTTTGTTAGTCTTGTAGGTACACATTTGGCCTAAAACTCTTTCTTTCCCATACTTATTGATTTTTAAGTATAAATGACAAATGATAAAATTTTGAGTAGTTTTTAATTATTATTAATGATCCACTCTAGGTATTTAGTTTTACAATCTAACTTGATCAACCCACCTATTCTTCACATTATTGTACATAATACACCTACAAACATCCATCTCCTTCATAACTGACTATTTTAGTCTGATGGTAAAAACTAGGGGATAGTGAGTTTTATCATTTTAAGGATAATATAATAATAAAATTTAATATGTTTCACTTGAGTCTTCATAATCATCCTATCACTTTCATTACTAATTGCCTACATAGTGTTTTGAGTTTTATTTTTCCTCACTTAATTGAGTACACTCCTATTCCCTCAAAAATCATTCATGATATGCTTTGAAAACTTTCTTAGAGTTCATAATTTTGATGTAAATATTATAAAATAACATGGGGAAACCAATGTCTAATTGGTTTCTTGATATTTCCACCTCCAATGTATATAAGACCTTCTCTAGGTTATCCAAGATTGCTAAGGCCCATCTTAGGTGATCTTGAATATTTTGATGCTCTTTTAGTTATAATATATCATATTAAAACATTAATTAACTTTATATAAAGTTTATATTACCTATTATAGGTTCTCAAACTCATATATTAATCATAAACCTTGTTTAGTTCATCTCACCAACAAACTTACAATACACTGCCATACAAAGCTATATTAGTTATTGGTGTCTCTACTCCTTATAAGTTTAAACTAAAATTTAAATTTTTCTTGAGGTTATCCATTGATGATAAATATTTTATGTATGATAATACTTGATCAATTATCAATTCTCCCAAGGATGTACTTGAAACATCATCCACAACTCATAGGCTTATAGTTCTTTTGCTATGTCTAAAACTTGTTATAAGACCCTAAGACTAATGTTTTTAAAGGTTTATAACTATATAATCCACTTTAGTATGATTTTGGAATGTGTAATTAGGTTTTAAATATATATTAAAGGTCATTGGAGGATGAAAACATACAAAACAATCAACCCATACCTTTTGGACCAGGAATCATCCAAAACAGTGAGATTTATTGCATGGTATAAGTGTGATCAATGGAAATTTGTCATTGATAATTAGTTCCTCCATATATAATTCATGTTATGAGGTATGATAGGTTTTTTTAAGTTTGTAAGAATCAACTTAATCCATGAATCATGCAAAACACCAAAAAATTTCCCTTTATTTGTTGAAACATGTTTGTCATCCATCCAAACTGAAGGTTTTGATCTATGTGTACTCACATGTGCCAATATAATTTTGGATTATTATGGGAGAGAATTTATGGAACCATTAATGACCTCCCCCAATTTTATCCATTCATTTATTAATACTTATAAATTTTAAATTACAGAAAACCAACCCTTGTAGGGTTTTGAGTCTTTTTTATGCTCCTTAAATTTTCTATGATTGTTCATAAATTTAAGGCACTTAAATAGGAATATAATTAACAAAATTGGAATGGCACAAGGACCCCATACTACACCCAAGAGATAAACTTTAAACTTGATGTACCTTATGAGGCTGCCAAGGAGATCGATATGGAGAATGAGTAGGTTTTTTATATTTTAGGATTTTTAAGTCCATTAAATTCATATATTTATACCTATAGAGGATTAAATAATCCATGGGAATGTATGTAATTTATTATTTATCTAAAAACCTACAACCAGCCTATGAAAACCTCTCCTTTGCCACTAGAACTGCCATGTTCTACTTTGGAACCTAATTGAAATTATGTGATGAGTGTTCATGGAAATATTTCATGCATGTATGGATGTGAGGTTATGTGAAAACCACTTCCATCTACTAAAAACCTTCCATTATCTTATAATATTCTTCCTTGGATGTTATAAAGGATTAAGAAAGTTTTTAAAAATAAGTTATAATGTTAGAAAGAATATTTGAATTCATGTAAGACACTTGTATAGACCATGAGGCATATAAAATTAAATTGAAATGAGATACATGAAATAATAAAGACCTTTCAACCCTTGACACTCTTTGAACCCCTTTGACTAAGACATATCCTAACTATACAAGTATGATGTTAGAAATAACACTTACCTTAAACTTGTCAAACATATCTTAATCTATGTTAAACATTACTTATAAAGGATTTACAAGATTATCCACCAATATGAGGGCTATACTAGACAATTTTTTATGGAACTAGTCTATAGTAGCCAAAATTTGGCTAACATAACCATTTTACAGACACTTTTTCTTATCTACTGGTGTTTACATTGCAACCCTTCATGTAATTACTAGTTATCATATTTTTTAAAGTACATTTTGTAATGTTAAATAATTTTTTATATTATTTTATCTAATTATAGGAGGATACCATTTAATTAAGAGGTTAAATTTTTATTATATGAAGGTTAATTTATTTAAAATAAAATGTTTTATAAAAAAATTTGAACCACTAAAATTATTAACTCAATTACATTATATACATCATCATAATAAAAATATAAAGATGAGGAATCAAACATAAATAATAATTATATCTTTTAGAGAAGCATTAAATGTCAAATGTGATTTTATTTTAATCATGAATGCTGAAAGTGGGTAGAAATGACTAGTGGATACTCAATTCAATCTTTCAAGACATAGTCCAGGACAAACATTTCTTTGAAAATATCTCATTCTCTCATAACTATCATGAAACTAATTCTTCAACAAGTTTATTGGCTAACTTTGGGACTCTTCACCTTCTTATTGAATATTGGTTCTTTGAATGTGACCATCCATAGGAAAAAATAGTATGGAATTTATTTAAAATTTTGACTAGATCTCAGTTCCACAATTGAGGTTAAGTGGATTGTGGCAATTTTTATTGTCCCACCAACTTCAAATTTGGCATCCCCACTTTTTTTTTGAGCTAAAGTGCATTTCCTATTTTCTTAGAAGTCTCCAACAAAGAATTTCATGTGGACATTTTGAGCATTTTGGTTGTGGTGTCAATTATTACAAGTGGATCCAATAACTTTGTTGTCATTCAAGTTGTTGAGTCTATATGTTTTTAATGGGGATGCATGTCAAGAGGATTGAGGTTGGGAAATCTAGATGTATAATTTTTTCCCTTGTGGAGCTTCCATCATGCTCCTCAAGTCTGTAATGTTCCATGTTTTTAGATTTTAGTATTAGGTCACCTTATGGAGGGGATATGATCCTTTGATTTATGGTTGGTGTTATTGTTATGTGGCTTGGTATTTTATCAAAATTTGGATATATGTAAAAGCCCTAAGTGATAACACTAGACTATGAAAAATTAGGAAAATAGTATAAAAATAATAGCATTCACTCATTTGAGACTAATGTATTATGTAAACTTACTAAAAATAGCAAACTATAATGAGAAAAAAAACAATTATCTAGAAACTATACATGCATGAGGAATTGGAATCTGAGACTTGTTGTGTAGAGTGGCCTAGTGATTTGAATTAGGATTTAAGAATTGGATCCATGATTGGACATAGTGCCATGGGTAGGATACTAGAGGGGTGACAATCATGTCTTCTATCTAGTACTCATATCCACTTGTAGTTAGGAAATAAGGATTTTTAGGTTATTTTTGCCTTCATCTACATAGCTTGTATCTAGTGTAGGAATATGAGATCACTTCTAAAGACCACTCTATGATTGATTTTCCTTATAAAAACCTATCTCCTTGTCATTTGAATACCAATGCAATTCAATGGGGAAAATGGGTCAATGGTTGAAGTTTGGTGAGACCTCAACACCTCATGTGTTGAGTGTTGCCTACATCTCAATACTCTAAAGAGGGATCAAACTTCATGTATTTCTCCCATGCTATGATGGTGTGTGAATAACTAGTGAAATATGTTAGATGATGGTGCAATACTAATGTGATAACATTCTATAATCATGACTTGTGAGGTAATAAAATGTATCCAAGATGAGCTATGGACTACTAGGGTTGTATTAAATAATAATTAGGAGAAATATGTAATTTGATTTCAATGTACAATTATGATTATGGTGCTTTTCAATGTGGAATCATATTTTATGTAGAATGGTTTGAAAATTGTTTATATATTCATATGTATGAATTTTTTTAAATAGATCTCATTAGGGACATATATTGACCTTAATATGGCTTTTGATTTTATAAATTAGCCATTATTTAGCTAGAAGATAGGAGAGGGGGTAGGACACTAGAGATGTGTGTTATATTACCCTAGGGTGCTCAATTCTAATGGGTTATTTGATTATGTTGAGTATTAGGTAGTGCCTAAAAGGTCTCTAAGGTTGATAATAATAAGGATTGGTAGATTTAGGGTCATTAATATTAGAGGTGTACAAGGTGGTTGAAATTGATTATAAGGGGCCTTAAGATAGGTATAGAGTTAATTGTGTAAAGGAGTGGTCAAAAGTGCACAATTTTATCTTAAATGTTAATTTATATATCTACATTTTCACCCCTTTTATGATAGTAATTTAATGAAATAAAAATTACTATAGTAAAAAAAAAAAAGAGAGTGCATACCTAAACTTATTTGTGGAGAGGAGTCTCAAATGTAGGTCATAATATTGAACTATGATCCATGTAAATACATTCAATGAAACATATTTAATGTCAGTCTTTACTTAAGATGAATTTATAAATTTAAATAAAATGAACTAGAGAGTGACAAGGATTGAATAAAGCTAATTGTCTATCAGAACTATTGTGATTTTTTGATGCAAACACCGATGTAAAAAATCTAGTGACTATGATAGGTTATATACTTATATATTCATTAACATTGAATAGTTTGGATTAGACTATGTTTTATCCAATCCTCAATGATAAGTGTGTGTGCTTAAGAAATGAAGGTGTGCTCAACTCCATCATCACCTACCCAAAGTAGTGAAGTAATTTGTAATCCATGTATGAATCCCAATAAATATTTCTAGTGCAAAGATTGGTGTAAATAGTAAACCAATCACTATAGATGAAATAAGGTTCAATTCTAGTGGAAAACTAGAGTAAAACTATTGTTAATACTGAATATAATCTTAGTCTGGTGTATATAGTGTGGGAATGGCATGATTTGTCATTCCATATACAATATTGGTAAAAAAATAGAGTAATGAGGAAGTAATCTACGATTCTAGAACAATTGATATCTAGTGGATATATATTCTAACACTTGATAAAATAATTGTGATTTTTGAGGAAAAAAAATGTGTGCCTTACTATAACAACATGTCATGCATGATTTACCATAAACTAAGGAAATGTGAGATAAAAATTTATAATTTTAAGTAATTCTAGAGACTAAGACTATGAAACTATTGAGCAATGTTTTGAGTAAATTAAGGTTCTAATAAATTATATAAATGCTTGGTTTTTTTGCATTTGGAAAACATCACTAGGAAGGATGCTAGAGAAGTGCTCTCATGTCTAATGTGTTTTTCTTTTCCAAAATGAATTTCTATGTATTTGTTGATCCTAAACTATGTCAATTGTGTAATCACTATTAAACCATGTTTGTGTACTGATCTGGGAAGTCTAGTCTCTAAGATAAACTTCTATGAATTCCCCTTATTTTGAGGCGAGTTATTTATATTGCACAATAAACTAACTCAAAATAAAAAGTTATGTATGAAAATATGAGTAATATTGGAAACATGGAGAAGCATGGCATCATTATGTATGTAAATTGAGCATAGTAAGAATATAAGATGCATGTGGAAACAAGTATTCATAATAAGTGTGTCTAGATTGATATGATAATGAAGCATGTAGATAAGTGATCAAATGAGTATATAACTTTGAATATATATACTTAGGGATGAATGGATGATATCTATCATGGCATTAGAAGGGTTGAGTGGATGTATTATGTCTATTATGGCATAAAAGAATTGAGTAAATAAGTAAGCTAGATTTCATGGCCATGACACACACAATAAAATAGTACATGCACAAAACATAAAACAAACAATAGAAGGCCAAAGTGACAATATAAGGGACATGTTAAATTTCAATAAATCAATTATAAATCACATATAATGACATTTTCAAATTCCCTCACATGCATATAAGCAAACAAATGAGGCTTAGCAACACATAGAAAGACATTTACAAATGCTGACATATGAATATAAGGCACACACAAACATGTTCAAATATCCTCACACACATATAATTATAGATATAAAGGCTTAAAGACATTTAGCAATGAAATATTAAAATGTCCTCAAAATGAATAGAGAATACACACAATAGGTGAAGCTAGGAAAAAAATATATATAATTTAATCAACAAAAGCTAAGTTGTAATCTGAGTATATGAAATAATCAAGATAAAAAATAAGAATGAAACCTATGTCTACCATGCCACTAGTTTGGAAATTAATGAATGTATATGTTTTATAAATCTTGTGTGTATTTTAGAATTGATTTGTGATAGTATGTGTTCACTAGGACAACAACAATTTGAGGAATGCTAGATCAATGTGTTCCTATCCTCTATAACACTCATGTCTAAATTCAAGTTTTGAGAATGTAAAAATGAAAGTGCCTACAACTAAGTTTGGAAATTATGTTCTATGTAATCTACAATCTCTCATGTAAATTAATGAAACATGTATGATATAAAATTAGGAGAATTATGTAGAAAATAATTATACACAACTAAACTGATGTATGATAAAGTAGTATAAGCATGCATACATCTCGATTTCATTATTTTATAGATTTTTTTTACTATTTTTGTTTATATATCAAGTGAGATAAATAAATAAGGATACTAACTGATGAATTCCTTAAAATTATTACCATCAATAGATCCTATGTTGAACAAATAAATGGTGATCTCTTTCAAATGAAGAGTATTATGAAGTTTTGTTGGTTTTGTAGCATTGCCATATTCATATTACACATAATCATTATCATTAGGATCATACCAATCCATATTTTTATACTCATCATTTAGATTTTGAGCCTATGGAATGCCACTTTTATCTTATATTATATCTTGATATGAACAAGGAATTGCTCCATACTGTGGTATTGACCTTTTTGATTTTTCCTTTGTAAATTTGACTGTCATGTGCCTTTAGTGATATGCTATTACTTGTATCTTTTCATATGGTAATTGAAAGTATGCTTTATTTTGTATGTTTTCTCTCTAGATATGTTCCTTCTTTAGAAAAGGATGTGACCTTATGTTTGTGATCAATTGATATTTAACCTTTTATTTTATCACTCATTACTCCTATTGATTTTAACCATGATCCTCCAAGCATAACATTTTAGGCACTTCAGTTTGAAATAACAAATAGAGTAAGATCATGCTCTTTTGAAGAAAAAGAAACTCTTTGCTTGATTGATCCCATACATGTTGTAGATGCACTATTTTGATTGAAGTGTTTATATATATATATATAAAAGAAATAAACATAAACACTTCAATCAAACTAGTCATAGTGAAATCGTATTGATATGAGGAAAGGCTTGGAATTGCCCCCTTTGTGACCACATTTGAAACTATATATTTTGTAAGTATTTCATGCTTTTGACAATATTTTATTAGAAAACCTATTTTGATAATGTTTTTTTATTTATCTTAACTTTGATTTTGCAACTTCTCTTGTTGTAATTTCACTTTTCCTTGTTGTACAATGTGATTTTCAAAATGTTCCCTTTGTAATTGTCATTTTTGATCTTGTTCTTTTTGTTCTCTTTATTTATCTAAATTAGATTTTTGAACCTTTACTTACTCTTATTGTTCCCTTTAAACCTTTTTTGCTCTAATTTATCTTTTGGCAACCAATTTTTCATTATTTTTTATTTTTCCACTATACTTTAGGAGATGCACTCATAAGGTGAGTGGGTTTCTTAAGTGATGTATCAATGATAGGACCACCACTATCAATTATATTTTATATTTTTTGCTTCAAATCTGAACAATGATTTCTATGATGCTTATGCATTTTGTGATATGCACAAAAATATTTTGATCTCCTTAGAGGATGTCATAGTGGTAGTTTGATTAACTTATTTCTAATCATTTCCCTTAGAATATATCACTTGAACTGTTATTATCCATTTGCATACTTTTTGAATCACTAATCATACTTTAATTCTATTGCAGTTTATCATTTTTATATGAAATCTTGTTAAGTAAAACATTGGTAGATGGAGAAGTACATACATGATTGATACTTACATATTTTAAATTCTTTGCACATGTGATATAATGTTCAAATAATAATTATATTTTCACCAAAAATTTGATTTTGAGTTTTTAACCCTAATATTAAATTTCCCATACTGATGATTTTATTTTTTAGATCCTCATAAGCACAAACCCTAGAAACTTTGGATTGAACATGCATGTATAGACCCTAAAGTGTAGATGTAGGAGGTGGAGGGGTTTAAAGAAAGATAATTTGATTAGCTTCATTTATAACTATAGGATGGATTACCTTACTCTTGGGATAGCGATAACATGGACCTTGTTAGAGGGAAAGTAGCTATCACAACCTTGAGGGTTAGGAGGATGAGGAAGGGAATCCTTCCTATCCATATAATATGACATTAAAACCTAGAAATTTATAGTTATAATGGAATATATCACATCTAAAAAACTTAAAACAAAAAATGGAAATATGAAAATAAGGATATAAATGTTGGGCACATATATGGTTAGGTTTTGGCAACATTTAGATAAGAGACATGGTTTCCAATATGTTCTATCAAATTTTGGATTTATGTAAAAAAAATGTAAGTGACAAAATGATTGTGCAAAATTAGGATAATAATAGAAAAATAATAGAATTAAACTATTTAGAACTATTTCATTCTATTAAATTACTAAACATAGTAGTGTAATGAGAAAACAAAGACTTAGGTAGAAATTATATCTGCCAAAGGAATCATAATTTGAGACTTGTGTAGAGTGGCCTAGTGAATTAAATTAGGAATCAGGGACTAGATATGTACTTGGCAAATAGTGCCATGAGAAAGACACTAGAGGGGTGGTGATCTTATCCATTATGCAATAGATATATCCACTTACAATTAGTAAATTAGGGTTTTTGGGTTCTCTATGTCTTCATTTATGAAGCTTGTATCTAGTGTAGGAGCTTGTGATCATTGAAGAAACAACTGTATGAATTATTTTAATTCATAAACCCTAGCTCTTTGAAATATTAATACCAATACAAATCAATTGGTAAAAATGTAATATTAGTTTAAGTTGGGAAAGACCTCAACACCCCATGTGTTGAGGGTTGTCTACACACCAATACTCTGAAGAGGGATCACACGTCATGTAGTTGTCAAATGATACATTGGTGTTTGAATAATTGGTGTAATATGTAATGTGTTGGTGCAATATTGATGTGATTAAGTTCCTTAACAATGAATTGTGACTTATAAAATGTATTTAGACTCAAGCTCTAGGCTAATAGCATTGTATGTAATTAGAATTGGGAGAAACAGGTACTTTTCTCATAAAGTGCAATTATAATTTTAGTTTTTTTTAATCTTGAAGCCTTTTATGTAGAAAATGGTTTGACTACCTAATTTATATAATCACATCTATGAAATTCCTTCAAATGAGGCTCATATTAGGGGCATAGGCTAATCTTCATATGAATTTTTATTTTTCAAATTATCTATTATTTAATGTGAAGACAAGAGAGTGGGCAAGGACACTAGAGTGGTGCACCATAGTCCCATATGGAACACTAGTTCAATGATTGATTTGATTATGTTGAGGGTTGGGCAGGGTCTAGAAAGTGTTTATTATTGATAAAAATAGGGATTAGTACTTTCGTGATCATTTATTAGCTTGGAAGAGTGTGTATGGTGGTCAAAAGTGATCAAAAGGTGCCTTAAGATATGTCTAGAGATAAGTGTGTAAAAGAGTGGTCACAAGTACATGATTTTAGCTTAAATATTGATGTATGTTTCTGCATTTTGTTGTCTTGTGGTTGTTTATCTTTTTAAACTTTTTTTCTTGTCTCTTTTATTCCCTTTTAGATATTTTCATCTTTATTATTCTAGTATACTTATCAAATACTTTATTACCATAAGGTAGGGGCCCATTTTTCCTTATTGCTCGTATGTGTATGTTATGGGGGAAGGGCAGTGTGGCAGTGGGTGTTGGTATAGTCATGGAGGGTTGGAGGATGAGGTGAAGTGTGATTAAGATAAAGAAACATTGACCTAAGCCATAATAATATATTTAAAGAAAAATGATCCATAAGTGATAAAGAAGTGTAAAAAATAATTATAAATTATATTATTTTTTTCAAATAATTAAAAGCTAACAAAATTTTCTAAAATACTTATGATAACCTAAATTGTAATAATATGTGTAAAGTAAAATGATCCATAAAAAATAAGAACTATAAAAAATATTTTTAAATTATATTATTCTTATAGAATAAGGTGGAAACTAACCTCACATATATATATATATATATATATGCCCAACTTTGTACTCTTCATATTAATTGTTCTTCCACCCTTAAACAAAATCTCTTCATAATGGGCAATGTGTACTTGTAATTTAAAAACATTTCATGTATAGAAACCATATCAATATATTCTTTTCTCCATTATATAATTTTTTATTATATACTTGAAGACATTACATAAAATTATATTATATAATATTTCAATCTATAGTATAAAACATATTGGTTCAGAACATTCTTTATACCGATTTAAAATTAATACTAATAAATTTGTCGAGCAAGTTTGGTTTTCCGTGTGTAAGATAGGTTCCTCTCCTCATTTATGCCTTTGGAAAGGAATCATCAATTCTCTAGGCATCTTCGATGGACATGATCATGTTCATGTTTTATTGAGCTTGATGGAATTGGTTTAGGAAACAATTACTCAGCATTAATTGTTCAGTTTTATATCCTCTCATAAATTATAGCGGCAATCATATATTTATTTAAAAAGTTTTAAATTATAATTACTATTAAATTTAATAAAATGAAATAAAAAGCTATAATTTTATATATTATCTATAAATTAAAAACTTATCATTTTTTATATGATTTATAAATACAACTTAAATTTGATAAAATCATTTTTTTTAAAAAATTTGTATGTGTTCTAATCAATAAAATACTTTCAAATCTGAAATTAATTATTCAGTTAGTAAATATTCTCATCAAATCTATTTAATTATATAATCATTATAAAAATAATTTATAATATAATTATGATTATAATATTAATAAAAATAAAATAAAATAATAAAGCTACTCAAAATAATAAATATAAAGAATGTAAAATAAAAAGATACCTTAAAATAGTAAATAAATAAATAAAAATAAATGTCAAATAACTAAAAATATAATCTAACCAAAAAAAATCTAAACTTAATTAAGAAAGTTATATAGTTTCCTCTAAATTAATTTAAATATATTGAATTTTTATATTAATTAATAATTATATATTTCTCTATTAAAATAATTGAAAAAATATATTAATTATTCATTTATTTTAATTTTAAGATTATAATCATTATATCTAATTTTATCATCATAATAAATAGTTCTTTTGAAAGATCTATCATATAATTTTTTCACGTAAGAAAAATAAAATATTTATAATAAAAACTTAATAAATATTAACTAAAACAATAAATAATAAATTATAACTTTAAAAAATTGAAAAATAAATACATTTCATTCTAACATACCCATACTGATAATTTATGATTATACAATATTTACAATCATACTCGAATTTGAGCAATCTTCAATTTAAAAAACAAATTAAATTTTTATATATTCCAAATCTAAATATTTATCAAGATAACCAATTAAACAAGTTTAACTTATGACTTGGAACAACCAATTTTTATTTAATAAATATTATCAATTTTTTTCTCAATTTTTTTTATTCTAAAAATTTAAATATATGAAATAATTCTTTTATTTTAAAAATTTAAATATATGAAATAATTTATTCTTTTATTTCTATATAATTTTTTGAAAGTTATGTATTTTATTTTTAAATTCATATTTAAGATTACAAATCTTGGTTCAAAATATACACACATATAACTATAATTTAAAAAAATGACTTTTATAATTTTTAAAAAAATTAAAAGTTTGGGACAAAAGTTTAAGGATACCTAACTCTTATTCCTCAATTTCTCTTAGGTTAAAATTTAACAACAACAATAATAATAATAATAATAATTGGTTTGTTTTATTTAATTTTATACGATTCATAAATTAATGTTTTTTTAATTGAAAAACGTTTATATTAATTTAATAAAATATAGTTATTTGCACGGAAAAAAAAAAGTGAAAAGATCACATCTCAAGTTTACACTATGTCAAACGGTCATGAAAAGAGTACAAACAAAGCCAATAAACGTTGCCAACCAAAAACGGACAAAGAAAAAATATAATTAAACCACCACTGTAAACATAGAAGTAGGAGGGGGTGGAGGTGGGAGGTGGGTCCTCAGAGTCATGAAAGGTCTCCCAACCACCAATACTGTCTTCAGTTTCATTCTTGTCTTCCACAGTAGACCTCCGCCGAGAAATGGCCAAAGCCAACCTTAGAAACTTGTCTGGGAGAGAAGGTGGAGAAAGCGAAGCATCCCACCCATCAAATTGGTCTCTAGTAGGAAGGGATCCCCCAACCCCCTGTCTACAACTGAATATAAGATCCCAACCATCTTGATGACCATGAACAATCAAACTAACACCACACTGTTAGTTGAGTAACTCCCTCACCTAAAATTATGATTTTGACTCTAAACGATTAATAGGAATAACTTTTATGTATAAGTCTATTGGCCCAACCCAACACAAGTACCTTTATAGGACTTTTCCCTATTTCCAAAAGTTAATTGAAATTAAATTTTCAAAAGAAGAAAAAAAGAGCATTGCCACTATGTCGATCCAAACGACATTATGCTGTTGAATAATTAATATAATCTTATCATTAAAACTAAAATTATGTGTTTAATTGCAACATATGTCATGGAAATATGATGCGGACAAAGAAAAAACATAATTAAACCACCACTACAAACATAGAAGTAGGAGGGGGTGGAGGTGGGTCCTCAGAGTCATGAAAGGTCTCCCAACCACCAATACTGTCTTCAGTTTCATTCTTGTCTTCCACAGTAGACCTCCAACGAAAAATGGCCAAAGCCAACCTTAGAAACTTGTCTGGGAGAGAAGGTGGAGAAAGCGAAGCGTCACACCAATCAAACTGGTCTCTAGTAGGAAGAGATCCCCCAACCTCCTATCTACAACCGAATATAAAATCCCAACCATCTTGATGACCACGAACAATCAAACTAACACCATACTGTTAATTGAGTAACTCCCTCGCCTAAAATTATGATTTTGACTCTAAACGATTAATAAGAATAACTTTTATGTATAAGCCTATCGGCCCAGCCCAGCGCAAGTACCTTTATAGGACTTCTCCCTATTTCCAAAAGTTAATTGAAATGAAATTTTCAAAAGAAGAAAAAAGAGCATCGCCACCATGTCGATCCAAACGCCATTATGATGTTGACTAGTTAATATAATCCTATCATTAAAAACTAAAATTGTGTGTTTAATCGCAGCATATGTCATGGAAATACGATGCTGACGTCAGGAGGAAATTGTTTTGTGGAAGGCAGAATTACAGCACTTTTTACGTGGAAGACGAATTTCTTTGTCTACTTTCTTTCTTATCAGAAGACCACCTTTACCTCTGTACATCATCGTCGTCTTTCTCTTTCGTCTGTCTGGCTGTCCTTCACTCAAACTGTACTGGATCGATCCCGATGGTTTAACGTAATGCTGTTGCACGAGTATTGACAAAATTCAAAAAACCGTGGGTTGCAACAGTTGCTTCTATCTCTTGGAAGGGGTCCACTTTTTAATGTCGGTTGCATGACCAATTAAAATATCACTAGTCAGAATCAGCAGTGTGAGAAATGTCCATCACTCCCATCGCGCTTGCGTATCGCCAAGCTCAGAATAGGATTTTATTCTCCTAAATATGGTACGAAGCGATTTTCCTTCCAAATTTATCGTTTGTAATCATGAGATCAATTATTTACTTACCCCATAAGGAATTTCATATCTGTCCTTGCATTTAGATTGGCGTTGCAAGGTCACTTCGGAAGCTAATTAATTGATTTAAGAATCATAATGGTTCAAGCAAGAGTTAATATAGAAGAAAGTAGTACGACTGCAGACGGTTCAAACAGCAGCCGCGGGACTGCAATCGTAATTATTTTTGTTATTCTGTTGAGTTTTATAACGCTGCTCGGGGACCTGAACCAGAGTTCTAATGTGGCCCAGGACGGGAGGCTTTCGTACTTCCATAGCTGGTTTGTTAAGGCAGGAAGCAACGCCTCTTTAGCTAGACATCTGAGAGAGCTCACGCGACAGCCGCATGTAGCGGGCACGCCCCAGGACATGCAAACTGCTAAGTATGTCCAGAATGTCTTTCAACAATATGGGTTATCTGCACACTCTGTAGATTACAATGTTCTCCTATCATATCCGATCTCTAGCTCTCTCTCCTTGTCCTCACCCACTACAGGATTCAAGCTTGAACTATCCTTGGATAGAAGCCCCAACAACAAATCAGTAATACTACCCTTCCATGCCTGGGCGCCCTCTGGAACCGTGGCTGGCGAGGTGGTTTACGTCAATTATGGACGCGAAGAGGATTACAGAAAGCTTGCAGATATGGGAGTGAATGTGAGCGGGGCCATTGTGATTGCCAGAAATGGTGATATCTACAGAGGAACCGTTGTTAAAACAGCTGCTAGATTTGGTGCAGTCGCCGCTGTTTTGTATAGCGATCCTCAGCAATTTGGTGGGAACGGGACGCAAGGCTATTTCCCGAATTCTAAGTGGATGCCACCACACGTAGCACAAATGGGAAGTGTTATGCAGGGAATGGGCGATCCATCTACTCCGGAATGGCCCAGCAGTGAGAGGAGCGAAAGAGTATCACGCGTTGCAGACAAGTTCCCAAGCATACCGTCCTTGCCAATCTCAGCAAAAGAAGCTCAACATATCCTTATGTCGCTTTGGGGGCCTAGTGTCCCTGCTAGTTGGCGAGGATCTCTAGACTTTCATGGGGTGGGGAGAGGGCCTGAGATTCTCAATTTTAGCTATGTGGTAAAGCCCCATTCTTCATTGTGATACTTAATCTAGATCTTATGTTTCACCTTTACATGCCTATATCCAGTACTGTAGAGTGCAAAAGATTCGATCAACAGAGTCCTGCTTAAATCTGTCATGGATTCTGTGTACTTTTGATGAATTTAAACGTATATACTTAAGTGTACATAGCTAGTGGTTTATTCTAGCAGAGAAAATTAGTGGCGGTGGCCATTCTTATAGCGTAGTATGCTATCTATTTACTATATCTGATAACTGTCAATTTATGTCAGCGATCGGCTAAAAACCTTTTCAATCTTTGTCTCTGCAAGCATATCATCATTCTGAGTATACACTGTACTTGGATTCTCAACGGATACGCCGTCTTTTTTGTACGTAGGAGAACCAGACAATGTGTACCATTCGAAACGTGTTTGCTGTAATACAGGGCTCCGAAGAACCTGACAGGTTTTTCTTTGTTCTCTTCTATTACCAAGTAAGCCCCTCGCTAAAATTTAAATAGCTAACAGCAATATATGTTGGTGGTGGATGGGCAGGTATGTTATTCTTGGAAACCATAGGGATGCCTGGACTTATGGAGCAGTGGATCCTAATAGTGGTACAGCTGCTCTTTTAGAGGTAACTTTTACATTAATTTTTTAATGATGTTAACCATTAAAATGGTGGGTTGGTTCATCTGTTATTCTATAATTTCTGTAGATAGCTAGAAGGTTTGGTGTTCTACTTGTCAAGGGATGGCAGCCACGGAGAAGTATTATCCTCTGCAGTTGGGATGCAGAAGAGTATGGAATGGTAGGCCTTTTCCACGTTTTTAACCATGGACTTTTTATATATATTAGGGAATACAGCAGGCAGTGAGCAAAGATGGCTTTTCCCAAACATAAACATTCTAGATTCTATGCAAAATAAAAACAAAGAAAATTTTTCAGCGACGTGTTATTTTTCCACAATAGTGCTATCAATGATATGAACGTTGATATGAAATTATGAACGTTCTTGTGCAATTATATATTTGTGTCGCAGATAGGATCAACAGAGTGGGTTGAACAGAATATTGGCATCTTGGGTGCAAAAGCAGTGGCTTACTTGAATGTTGATTGTGCTGTTCAAGGACCTGGATTCTTTGCAGGTGCTACACCACAGCTCGACGATCTTCTCATTCAAGTTACTAAACAGGTGCGTAGAGAGTTCTTTAGTGTATGATTTGCCTGAAATAAGTTTTATGATATATCCATGACTTGAAAAAAACCTCTCCTAAGTAAAGCATTTTATAAACAAGAGTCACCTAGTTTGCTTCAATCATCCAATGAATTAGATAAATACGTCTAATAATTATCGTTATATTATAATTCTATTTTTTCACCATCCATGTGGAGTCAATAGGTACAAGGGAACACTACACGTTCACAATAGTTAGCGTAACTTTCATTTAATGTAAACTAATTAATTATCTGATAGAAGTGTAAAGTAACTAAATGATATATAAGATTTATAATTTGTATTAATGATAAAAGTTAGGGTTTGAAAGGGTCCTATTAAAGGAGAGAAAGTTAAAATAATAAAAGTTAAAAAAAAAAAATTTATCAATTAAAAAAAGGAATAAATAATATAATTATTGTAAAGATGTTGTAATCTTGTTATTACATATAAAAATAACAAAATCAAGTTATAATTATTTTATAATATTTTTTTAAAAAAAGATTTGAGTGTTAAATTAAGAAGCTCCAAATCGTTCTTGTTCTTTCCTTTTCTAATATTACTTATCATTGTTCATTCTTCCCCTTTCCTAGAATATTGTAAAATGAGAATGGAGATTTCAAGTGTATCAACTGGTTTATGGTTCGATAATGGGACTAACAAGTCTTCACTTTCTACATTGTTTGATTGAATGTGCTTTAAATAAATCCAAGCCAACAAACTATCACCAAAATCTAAAATATTGTTTTACTTTTCTAAAACAAAATCGACTTTGAGCAAAGCTCCAACCTTCTTGGCCAAAGACTCTACACAAAGACCTATGTTTTTTTGGGCAATCTCCAAAAGTTCCAGAAGGGTTTCTAGAACAAAATCAGGGGTTTCCATTTTATTCTTACTCTCATTAACGGCTTGAACAATTATATATTCAATCCCAACATCCTTCTACCAAGTATTTATTTTTTTGTGCTTTAAATTTTGACAATCATTGACAAAATTACTAGTTTAAAAATATCTTCAACATCTAAATGTTAATCCTTCAAAATCTAGCAGCTGAAACCAAGTTTTGTCCCTAACTTTCAACTCCACCTTTGCAAGGAGTTTCTTAGAAATGTCTACATTTACCAATACACGGGCAAAAGTTGAATGTCCCCTTTTCTCTGTTATAGAGTCAACCATCTAACATTCACTTATAGAATTTCCTATGACACTAAGCATAATATTGTCCTA